>OY747715.1:47817738-48300238 GCA_963556495.2 Valencia hispanica
TTGTTGGTTTTAGCTTGAGAAATGACAGCTTATCAGATAAAGCATTACCATTATCTAATAATTTTGAAAACTCTGCCTCTTTAGTGCTCTTCTCTGCTGTAGATGAACAGAGCACAGCACCATTTACGTTTCAGCTTCATAGCGTTCACCACAGACTCCTGCAGAAAGCTCACTGGATGTTGTTTTGGTGTTGAAGCCATGCAGAAATACACCAGTCAGCGAAGTTGTTGACTGTGAGTTTTATGCTAAGCTTGCTCAGTTTATTGTAAAGAATTTTTACGTGGGTATTATCTCTTATCTCAATCACATTTTATATAAGTAGGGGAATAATGTGCAACTCTTAACTGTCCCCTGTGAAACACAGAATGTGCAGAAAAAAATAAAAACGATTGAAGTAGAGAAAGAATTGACACAAGAGTTTGCCTTCAAGATTTTCTTTTTTAATCATATCATTTGAGTTGTTCAAGAATCGTTCGAGCCATAAAAAAGTTAGTTTAGATTAAAGACAGCTGTAGCCCTCACCTTGTTTTTGGTTTCCTCCTTCAGTCTTGAGCAGTGCATGTGGTCTGTAGCAGGTAGCATCACATCTTCTGCTGCTGGTGAGGTTATGCAGTCTTGTTCATAAAATTCTCAGCTTTATATTAAGAGACACGTCCCAGCTCATAAAACCAGCTGTTGTGACTAGGGATGGGCATAATTAATCGACGATCGATTAATTGATCATTAAGAATTCGATCGATGACATTTTTTTACCGATCAATTAATGCATGTTCTGTTGCGTAGAGTGAGTTTTGAAGGAATGCAATTAATTTAGCTATGTGGCAGTAATTAAACACTTTACCACACGAGGGCGATGACTGAAAATAAAACCCACAGGTCGACTCAGTTTCTTCGAGTTTCTGTGTATTTCAAAAGTAGCATTGTCATGAAGAGGTAGCAGCAAAGTGTGGCGTGGGACCACTTTGACTAAAAAAACAAACAAACAAAAAAGTCTCGGTTCACTGCCAACACTGCGAAGCTGTGTATAAGTACTTGAACACACCTCCAACCCTGGTTAGAAGCGGAGCATCCTGCTCTTGGTCTCAACCTAGCATCAAGTCAGTGTTAGCAAGGAGGAGCCGAGATGCACAACGAGCAGAGAAACTTCCTCACAGATTACTTTCTGAGGGAGGCTCCGTCACCCCTGGGTTGCTCCCCTACAGACTGGTGGAAAATGAATGAAACAAGATTCCAGAGGCTTGCCAGGTTAGAACAGAGGTATGTGTATCACAGCGACGTCTGTCCCTCACAGCAGGTGATCTCAGTGCTGCAGGTCAGACGCCACAGCAGCCTGATGACCGTCAGTCTGGTCACCAGGCTGCTGTCGCTTCTGATCCCAGCGCATGTTAACATGCTCATCTTTCTCAACAAAAATCTGTAGACTGATGCTAAAGTTGTATATAAGTTATGGGTTCTTTTGTGTGTGTCTTATTTACTCTGTTAATGAGCCTAATTCATTGTTAGGTACGCTGATCTATTCCATCCTCTTTCTCGACTCTTTTTGCCAAATGTAACCCAAAACTATCAGACCTATAAATATTATATATATATATTTTTTTAAAGTTATTGTTTAACATGACTTTTTTTTTTTACTTTTTTGGAGAAGTAAAAAAATATGAGCGTCAGTTGTGTTAATGAGTACCGTCTTTTAGCTGTCGGCTATGTGAAACGACCATGAATTAACTTCCACAAGAGGTGTCCCACTTGTAATGAAGATCTCATTGAGGAAACACGCTATTTTTCTATTCTCACTGCATTTTAATATAGCCTATGAACATTGAATTTTAATATAAAAATATCAATGATTAATCGAAAATCGATCGTTAATTCTCCCGATGATCGATGAAGACAGTTTAATCGAATGCCCATCCCTAGTTGTGACTAAAGAACCATTCACACCAAGAACAATGACTTTAACAACAAAATGTTAATGATGGGATGCTGAGCGCCAGCATCCTCTGCATGCTTCAGCTGTGCTAAGGCCTATAAAATAGAATTTAATGAGCAACTACTGCTGTTTGGTTGTACAGAGAAGGAAATGGAGCAAGCCTCTTAAAAACTCGCTCTGTGCAGGCTGACTGGGAATACATATAAAAGCCTCAGTGTCTCACATGGTACAGGGTGTTTCTAAGACCAGTAAGATGTTTTTAGGGTTTGGTAAAAACCAGTAACCTGCTGATGATGGCAGATTAAAGCTATTTTGAAGTACTATGAGTAACAGCATGAAAAATACTTGTTTTGTAGCCTTCCTGCAATGAGTGGCGATTTATTCTCTTATTTATAATAAAAGCAGCAGTGATGTCCCACCATGTGTGAGACAGAGCAGATGCTGTAAAACAGTATTTATTGTTATTTTAAAGCAAGGAGCTCATATTGGAAGGTCTCAATCCTGACCATGTGTTACATATCTTCTGTATAAAGGTCACTAGCGTCACAAATCTAGATCAAACAAACAATTCAAACATCTTTTATTAGCAGTTAGCACTAACTGTATTCATAAGTTTCCTTGTGAATTTGCTACAGAATGGAGATCTTACCTTAGCTGAAAGACGTAACATTTCCAATCCACCATGTTCCATGGCAAAAGTTAAAATGAGTCAACAGAGCACCTTTGCTTTAATACTTTTAGCCTTTTATCTGCACAGCTTTCACTTTCTTATTATGTAGCACCCTACATAAACAGGTATGCCTCTGTGGATAAGCATAACTTTTTAGTAGTATTTAACCATTTATCCACCACCGTAAGACAAAAGAGTTCAGATCGTTGGACATGTTGACCAACCTGCTTCTCCTCTAACCCTGCAAATATATCGCCATTAAAAAATGTCTGGATTACCACAAACTGTGGATTGGTCTTTAACAATTTGCACAGATATATTATTCAGTGATGCATAAGAGAGAGTCACTGATTGGCTGGCTGTTGTAACGCCAGCCAATCAATGTAATTGGTCTAGGAATTAGAAACATTAGGGATGCCATTTAGGTAGTTCAAACACAAAATAACTAGTTTCTGAATGTTTCAGAATATCTTCTGTTTCTGATGTTTTCTGGTGTTTTATGATAACTAATGTGATAAACATTTACCACTGCAACTGAAAGACATTTTTTATATAAAATATAAATTATAAATTAACGAAACAATAAATAAAATGGATGAACTCTTTAAACAAAATTGCCCTTCAAAAACATATTAATCACTTGGCTCAGACAAGAAAAACAAAAAAAACTACCATTTAGGAGTGTAGTCATTAAAAAGTGCAAACTAACAACAAAAGCACTGTTTGAATGAAAAAAAGACCTCCCATTTTGCTCTGCCACTACAGATATATGGACCATATAAGCTTTTTTTTTTCATCCGGTCTCTTTGGTAGAAAAAAGGAAACAAACAAACAAATAGAAATGATTCTGGCTGGAAAAATTATTGAGCTCATTTCAATTTATCATCCGAATAATTGACTTATTGTTTATTGTGACAGGCCTATCTGTCAGTTTATTTTATTTTTCTAAACAGAATGACTGTCCAAACTTCATGGTAAAAAGCATTTAGCAAAAAGTCCCTTTGATGGTTATTCTTTTTTTCAGTTTGTTCCAACAGATCATACTATACTTGTACTTGCAATACTTGTATTAGAGATCCAAGTATGACCTCAAATCTATTTTATTAGCAATGAATAGCTATATCAGATTACAGTTGAAAGTTACTGTAAAGCTTTACTCAAGAGAGACTAACTTCAGATGTCCAGTAGCCCTCCAACTTCCTACAGTTGGTCTCACACTTCTGTTCATCAAAGGTCTCAGTCCTCATCATCACAAACATTACTGTCAGGCATATCAATCGCCTCTTTAGAAGCTGCAACCATAACCATAGCAGCTGTAATTGATTGAATCTATAAAATTGTCTACCATGTTTAAATTACAGTGTAAAATATAAAAATGTCACATCACTACAATACCAACTATTAGATACAAATCTGCAGCACGCAACTACGTAGTCCTACGTGTTTCAAAAGAACCTGCCTGAGACACTTTAGACGTAGCTCCATAGTCTGTGTGAACACTGATAGCCTTGGTATGGTGCATTAACTGTTTGGAAAGTTTGATTTGGACCTTTTTGGTCTGGATCGGTGCAGGTGAAACTTAACGGATTCCAGTCACCAGCTGGTTCCAACTAATTCATAATCTTTGGTAGTGTTTTACTCTGTCTACCACTTTATCCAAAATCATTTCCTGCTGTGGATGACTCTGTCTAGGACTTTTTAAACGGTGTTTCTGTGGTTTTTAAACACATCATACACGCTTCACAGGCGATTATCAGTAAAGACATTATAATCCTGCAGAAAGTGTTCTTCTGATTCTGTCATGCTGGACATCTCCCTCAGGGCTGAATCTTTACCGATGGCGACCTGGTCTGTGTCTTCTGGGCTAGAGGAAACACAGATCATGTTTCTCTGGATGAGAAACAACCCCACACATGGTCTTATTGTGTTGTTCACCTTTTCTTCTCTGGATGAATCAGTTTCCAGATGTCCAGATAAATAGGATGATTCATCAGGGAAAATAATGCTGCACCACTCTTCTCTGTCCTTCCTGTAGTATTTCTTTGTTGGGGAATATTCTTTTAATCCGTGAGTGAATTTTGTGATTTATGAGTTGCAAATGATCAGTGGGACTCTTGCACTTAACATTCCACATGTTGTAAGGGTTTTACAGACACATTCCTTTACAAGGTTCATCTGCACCACAATGAAGCTGTTAGCAGACGAGTTCAAGGTTGTTGGCAGTATTGATGGCGTACAGAGTTGGGTTAGACACAACTAGAGGAATGTTGAGTAGCTGCAGTCTCATTAAACACAACTCAGGGTGTCATTGTAAATGTCAGGGTCTCACAGAGTCGTGGAAGTCACAATGAATTCAGGTGATGCCCACAATAGCCACAGACGAGGATTTCATACATCTTAAACTGATAAATGTGGCTGTGAACATTTTCCTCAAAATGATTTATGAATAAGAATGAGGAGAAAATCCTCTTGACATGAGGAGCTATTACCAGATAGCCCTCCATTGTACTGCATACAGATCCAGGCAGGCTGCTCTCACACTGCTCCAATAAAATATAATTGCCTGTCCAACTGGAATGATTGATGACTGAGAGGAGGGGATGGGAGGCTTGTTGGTCTATGGCACATATTTAAAAAGTCTTTTTGGTTTGCAAAGCGCCGTCTTGTATCACCATATATTTTAGCACAATAGACCAATTGGAGTTTGTCTGTTTCTGTTCGCCAGCTTTTCTGAAGCTTCAACCTGCCCATAACAATTTATAGCCAATTTCAATCACTTTTTAAGATGACTCTTTATATTGAGAATGTTTTTTTCATAAATTTTTTTTTTTTTTTTTTTTTTACTAAAGCACTGTCACACCTGGTATTCTGAAAGTCTTTAGTGTGAGCGGTTGGTACTAAAGCATCGGTCTCTGTGTGGTATCCTGGAGTATGTACATCCTTACCACAGATGTCCAAAAGGCTGCAAACATTTCTAAATTCAGCATGACTACAGCCAGAGATGAAAGGCTCACTACAATAAAGAATAAACAGCAGCTGTGCCGGAAGACATTTAGCCTTCCTGTTATCTGCTGAAAGAATTGCTCTTTGGTGCATTCTTATAGCCTAAGCAAGCTGCAGACCTTTCTCATGTCATATAATAATTTTCTTTTTTTAATAGCTTTTTCTGTGACTTGATCTAAAACACCTAGCTAATAATGACAATATTCAGTGTTGTCAGGATGGTCCGTTCACTAATCGTTAAAAAAAATCAGATTTTTGTGTTTCTAACCAGCCAGTCAACAGTCGGGGTCAGTCATGATGAAATCAGCTGCTTCCAGGAAACTACTGAGCTCTTCGTCTATCTTTACAATTAGATTCTACTTACTGGAAAACTCTGGGGAAAAACCCAGTGCTGACAGTTTGTTTCTGCACTCATTTTGTTCTCTTGATTTGATTTGCAACGTGAAAAGGTCAACGCTGTAACAAACATTTTTAATAAATTCTCATGTAATGTTTTAGTAGAGCCTCAAGGAGTGACATTTAAGAGAAAATGTCTTTACACAAGAATATCTCCACCTTGGTAGTTTTGATCCAAATCCAGGAATTCCCTAAAGCAGTGTTCCCCAACCCTGGTCCTCAAGGCAAACTGCCTTGTATGTTTTAGGGCCCGCCCACACGGAGACGCGTTTCGCTGTATACGTATAAATTTTTTATCGTATTAGCGTTTCGTCCACATGGATCCGGCGTTTTCGGAGACTGAAACCGCTGTTTTTTGAAAACGGGTCCCAAAGTGGATAAATCTGAAAACGACACCCTTGCGGTTTCGTGTGTACAGCCAATCCGTATATTTTGTGAAACTATGATGTAATCACATCACGTTTCGGCTGCGTCACACGTAACTGCAACAACAATAATGGCGGGCTACATGATTTTGTTCGTGCTGCAGGTCCGTATATATATCTAGGGTGCTACAGAAGCTTCTAAGCCTACTAGCTTTACTACAGCAAAATCTATTGCTTTGTTATAAATTTATTCTTCTTGGTTCGTATACAGCGCGCAAGGTTATGCGCATGCTCAAAGTCTTCTTCTCCGTGTATAGTGCATCTCTGTGGCAGAATTACAGCGCCCCATACTGGTCTGGTATATATACTACACCGTTTTCAGTCGCTTTCAGTGGTTTCGTGTGGATGCAAATATTTCTTGAGACGATGCCGTGTTTACGGAATTTATTTTTAGAACGAGGAAAGAAAATGATCGGATAGGGAACGCACCGGCTTCGTGTGGACGTGGCCTTAGATACTTCCCTACTAGCACACCTGAGTTCTATGGATGGCTGATTAAATGGCATGTGAAAGCAGGGGAACATCTAAAAGATGCAGGGCAGTTTGCCTAGAGGAGCAGGGTTTGGGAACACTCCCACTCCTGTATCAAACCAATCAGTCTGTTTCTGGTTATCAGTTCTGAATGTGAATCCTTTGTGGTGTTGTAATATGTTGCTTTATTTGCAGTAGAATTAACTTGTGCACAGACAGAGTTTAGCCAGTATCAGATGTTGCCCTGTCACTATGAAACAAAGCTCAGCTTGTTGTTGAACAAGCTGCATATTGCAGACGGTGAATCGTGAACTCCTAACTGACATGTGGGGTTTGATGCATCATTGTCAGACTTTAGCCATGACATCAGCAAAACCCAGTATAGTTACATCCTCCTGACTTCACTTAAGTTGATGTTTGGACTTTTTAAAACAGCCAAAAGCAGAAGTTCAGCTTTGGCAGAAGAAGTGAATACAGCAAAGAATGCATCTCTATATTTAATTCAATCCACTGGGGAAGCTACTAGGTGGGTTAATGCTTTTCAGCTTGTGGCTCTGCTATCCATAGAAACCCCAAACCTCACTAAGACTTCAAGAAACAATGAGGAAAGCAGTGGAAGAATGAATGCTGTTGCTAGGTCCTTCAGGAACTGTTTGACTAGTGCCCAGGTTGACGTCACCGACTGATTTGCACATCAATGTGTGGAAGCAGAGGGGCTGTGCTTCACTCTTGTTCTTCTGTGGTATTGTTGGTGAATTCAGTCCAATGATCTCTGACTTTGTTCCCACCAAGATTGAGTAACGGTGGCTGATATATCTGGCTAAGTGAACATGAGTTTGTGTTGCAGATACTTGCAGGTCATTCGGGACACACAACTCTGTAGTGGAACTATTTTCTTCACCCTCTGGTCATTTGCATCATAACTGAGCAAATTTAGACTTTTCTCCATGAAATACTGAAATGGTGTGTAAAGGCTGATGCTGACTTGGCATGTTTATACTTTGACTGAAATCTTTTCCTAATGCACGTAAACTACTTGTTATGCTACACTGTGAGCAGCAGATGAATAGGTTTTGAGTCCTTTCAGTGCCCCCTTTCTCCGATGCTATTCACAGGAACTTGGAGGAACATTTTAGGCAAACCTTAATTGTGTTTTCTGTGGAGGACAGCCCCTCTCTGGCCCCCTGGGCTTCAACAACAGATTACTGTAATTATCACAGTACAGGCGTGCTCCAAATTTAGCCACTGCTAACTTAACAAAGCAGATGTTGATTGTGATTTCTCAGCTGCTGTCTATTCAGTGAGTAGCTGGATAAACAAGGCATGAATGTGATTATGAGCGTTGCATTTAAAGTAGACTGATGTGTCTAATATAATGATAGTATGTTAAAATAGGGGTATATTCAAATATAACTCTGCAAATGTCCTGTTCCTGTTTATTCTTTGCAAGGAAATAAGTAAGAGATGCTTGATGCTGTATACAGGTATCTGTCCTGCTTCAATAATGTTTGTTTTCATGACAGGGTAACCTAACACTTTCATTCAGTTTTATTTGCCCACAAACCTTAAGTTTTTTAGTTTTTTATTATTCATGTAGAAATTGTTTGGGTTTTAAGTCTGGTCTCCTCTCCGAGTTACCTACTGCAGCTTTAAAGCTACATTGTGTATTTTTTTTGCGGTAATTCTTAGCAAAAACCCCTCTGTTGTTTCAAAAATATGTGCTCATTCATGTGTAATTACTTCCACCTACTAATGAAAGTATTCTTGTAAGTGTAGAATCTGCTATTCAGAATACATACGACCGAGTCGCTCGAATGGCTGAATACATGTTGAGCCTCCATCTTTGAAATACATTCGCCAACGAGGGACATTCCTGGAAATTCTAGCTCCGCCTTTCGCGCTTTGGCTGCACTCAGTTGCACAGTGACGAATGTCAGAGGGAGATTGTCTACTCGCGACCCGGCAGACGTCTGACTATATAACTAAATACAATGTAGTTTTCTAAAGTAACCTCATCACTGGAAGGAACACTGGACAAAGTCGTAGTACTGGAAGCCATGTTAACCTTGGCATGAAACGGCCACCGTAGGAGTTAAAACGCGCTCGGAATGGGGGGGGTGGGGTGGGGCTAGAACGTAATATTTAGTTGGTTAGTCATATAGAATTTCACCGCTAGATGGAAGCAGACCTTGGAATTTTTTTTAATTATTCATGTAATAGATTAAACATAAACTCAGCAAAAAAAGAAACGTCCTCTGACTTTAAACAGTTTTTACTTTCAGTAAACTTAATGTTTGTAAATATTTGTATGAACAATAAAAGAGTCAACACCATAAGACATAAACTAAAAGTGTTTCACAGACATGTGACTAACAGAAATAGAATAATGTGTTCTTGAATGAAGGGAGGCTCAAAATCAAAAGTAGCAGTCAGTATCTGGTTTGGCCACCAGCTGCTTGAAGTACTGCTGTGCATCTCCTCCTCATGGACTGGACCAGATTTGTCAGTTCTTGCTGTGAGATGTTACCCCACTCTTCCACCAAGGCACTTGCAAGTTCCTGGACATTTCTGGGGGGAATGGCCCTAGCCCTCACCCTGCGATCCAACAGGTCCCAGAGTTGCTCAATGGGATTGAGATCTGGGCTTCTCGCTGGCCATGGTAGAACACTGACATTGCTGTCATGCAAACTCACGCACAGAACGAGCAGTATGGCTGGTGGCATTGTCCTGCTTGGAGGATCATGTCCGGATGAGCATGCATAAAGGGTACCACATGAGGGAGGAGGATGTCTTCCGCAAGGCATTGAGATTGCCTGCAATGACAACAAGCTCAGTCCGATGGTGATGCGATATACCTCCCCAGACCATGACGGACCCCCCACCTCCAAATCGATCCCGCTCCAAGGTACAGTCCTCGGTGTAACGCTCATTCCTTCGATGATAAACACAAATCCGTCCATCACCCCTGGTGAGACAAAACCGTGACTCATCAGTGAAGAGCACTTTTTGCCACTCCTGTCTGGTCCAGCGAAGGTGGGTTTGTGCCCATAGGCAGCGTTGTCGCTGGTGATGTCTGGTAAGGACCTGCCTTACAACAGGGCTACAAGCCCTCAGTCCAGCCTCTCTCAGCCTATTGCGGACAGTCTGAGCACTGATGGAGGGATTGTGTGTTCCTGGTGTGACTGGCAGTTGTTGTGGCCATCCTGTACCTGTCACGCAGGTGTGATATTCGGATGTACCAATCCTGTGCAGGTGTTGTTTCACGTGGTCTTCCACTGCGAGGATGATCAGCTGTCCTTCCTGTCTCCCTGTAGCGGTGTCTTAGGCGTCTCACAGTGCGGACATGGCAATTTATTGCCCTAGCCACATGAGCAGTCCTCATGCCTCCCTGCAGCATGCCTAATGCACGTTCACGCAGATGAGCAGGGACCCTGGGCATCTTTCTTTGGGTGTTTTTCACAGTGGGTAGACAAGTCTCTTTACTGTCCTGCGTTTTTAGAACTGTGAACTTAAATGCCTACTTTCTGTACACTGTTAAGGTCTTAACGACCATTCCACAGGTGCATGTTAATTAATTGATTATGGTTAGATGAACATGCATGGAAAACATTGTTTAAACCCTTTACAATGAAGATCTGTAAAGTTATTTGGATTTTTACAACATTATTGTTGAAATACACAGTCCTGAAAAATGGACGTTTCTTTTTTTGCTGAGTTTATTTATTTGGGTGGAATGCAGGAATGCACAATGAATCTGACTTTGGTCTTATATAAGCACGGTTTTTAACTGGTTTTAAACCTTTTAAAGACTGGTTTTAACAGATTTTTAAACACCACTGACTTATTAATAACCAGGACCTTTTTTACCGGATCGTTTTAATCGGTGGGAAGCGCGGATTACTTCTCCCCCACCATGCCTCCACTCACCTGCAGTCCTGGGTGTGATGGATGCGCAAAACTTAGCCAGAGGGTTCTGGAGCTGGAGCAGAGGATCTCAACACTCCACCAAATCCAGGACCATGAGCGCGACGTGGACATCATCTTCGGCCGGACTTTCGCCGCCGCCAGCAGTGCACAGCTGGCGGACACCATTCCCTGCCAGCCTGGCGAAGCTGTGGGGGGAGGATCCATCGCTGGGCCTCCAGGCGGACTCGGGGTGCCAAACGCCCGCGTAACATCTGCAGCAGAGGAGGACCGCTGGTTCCAGCAGAGGGCTAAACCAAAAGCCCCCATCAGCTCCACTCCGGTGCTCCAGGATGCCCGGTTAACGGTTGGGCCAGGCCGCGGTGGAGGCGCTTGGTGCAGCCGCCACCGCTCTCCTCCAACCTGCCTGCCTCTATCAAACCTTTTCAGCACCTTGGATGCGGATTTCCCTCCTCTGACAGCCCCTGGTCGCCGTAGCTCCATAGGAGCGCCGCCTAATCCCTCCCAGCAGCAGGAGCAACAGCCGGACTCCCGCAGCCCCCCACGTCGCGCCAAACCCCGGGCTGCAGCCAGAACTCGCCGAGGAGTGCTCCACTTCACCCCGAACCCACGGAACGAGCCCTCGGCGCCGATTAAACATCGCTGCAGTCCTGGGGAAGCTTCTACACCTGGCATACAGCAAGTCCTGGATGGTGAACGATCCTCTGCGCAGCGCAAACATCTGCCTGCAGACCCGCCGCCCACCACACTCATCATAGGGGACTCTATCATCAGAAACGTGAGGATGAGAGGAGCACTTACACTGTGTTTCCCTGGCACCACTGTCACGGACATTACCGAACAGATCCTGCAGCTTATTGATCATCACAAATCTGTGAGTAAAGTTGTGATTCATGCTGGCACCAACGGCATTTATAAACAGCAGTCTGAGCTCCTGAATCGTGATTTTATTCACCTTTTTAAACTTTTAGAAAACACACATGTCTCTGTTGTTATTTCTGGCCCCACTCCCACAATCGGCAGAGGAATTGGCCGTTTTAGCAGCTTTTATTCCTTAATACTTGGCTCTCCTCCATCACCGCCGTTCACAATATTGGTTTTATAGACAATTTTAACATTTTCTGGGGCAGGAAGCAACTGTTTGGACCAGATGGGCTCCATCTAAATAGACAAGGCACTTGTACACTGACATTGAGCCTGGCATGTCCACGCCCCCCCCTGTCAACTACACTGGCCACAGCTGCCCCTGCCCTCTCTGATTCCTCCGCCACATCCTAATGTGCAAATGGTCCCTGCTCCTATAAACTCACCCCTGATTTTATCAGTAACTCACATACTGGACTTGGACCTTGTTCTACCTCATTCATACCTGTTATCAGCAGAGAGTGGACTAAAAATCATAAACCGAACAAATGCAATCCAAATAATCTCAAAAAGTTGCCAAAAGCCCCACTTTCAGTAAATCATACAGTCCCTCGATCTCCAATCACTATTAAAATGCCGCTTTTTAATGTTCGCTCTCTGCTGAACAAAACTTTTATAATAAATGATCTGATTTTAGATCATAATCTTCATTGTTTATTTTTAACAGAAACTTGGCTGAGTGCAGATGCCCCTGTTGTTCTTACAGAGGCCTCCCCACCTAATTTTAACTTCACTTATTCTACGAGGAGTAGCAAAAGGGGAGGCGGAACTGCTTTTATAAGTTCATCAACACTTTCCGCCAAAACTGTTTTATTTGATAACTATTTTACTTTTGAATATATTGCAAATGTTTTTAGCACTCCTCAGATTTTATGTGTCACAATTTATAGGGCTCCTAAAAAGAGTGCACTTTTTATTCAATAATTTTCAGAGGTTTTATCAATTTTGCACAACTCCTTTGAAAGGATAATTTTAGCTGGTGATTTTAATCTACATATAGATAACCTTTTAGATCCTTTATCAACAGATTTTTTAAACATCCTGACTTATATGGATTTTAGCCAACATGTCATGCAGCCGACTCACAACAAAGGACACACCCTGGACTTGGTCATCACGCATTGGCCTGTCCACCCGTGTGTCCTCTGTTGTTGACTTGGCTGTCTCTGACCACTACTGTGTGTTTTTTAACATCACCCGTTTTATTCAGCTGGAGACCTCTGTGAGAATTGTCAGGAAGCGCCATCTAACCCCTGAAGTAGCTGCAGGTTTTCTGGACATTCTTAAAAAGATTCCTCCTATTGTTTTACCTGCCCCCTGTGATTTTATTGTCAAGGACTTTAACAGAAGGCTTCAGTCCACTCTTGACCGGCTTGCTCCACTACAAGTTAAAAGTTTAAAACCTAAAGCTGCAACGCCGTGGAAAAATTAAAACCTGAAAATGAAGAGAAATTGTAGGGCGGCAGAGAGAAAATGGAGGAAAAGTAAAACCACAATAAACCATCCAATTTACACAGATCTTCTCAAATTATACAACAGTGCAGTAAGAAATTCAAGAAATTCATACTTCTCCAAAATCATCTCGGAACATAAAAATAATTCCAAAATCCTTTTTTCCACCATTGATAAACTTTTTAACAGAGCAACTACTGCATTTCCTAAAACCCCCTCAAACACTCTTTGTGAGGAGTTCGCAGACCACTTCAGAGGGAAGGTAGACACCATCAGATGTAAGATTTTATCTTCTCAGAGTAACATGGTTTTAGACAAATCTGAGTGTGTGTCTTTACAAGAGGAAACGCTGTACAGTTTTGTCCTGGTAGAAGCTGGGACTCTTGATAAAGTTTTCTCCTCAGTGAGGCCCACCACATGTGTTTTGGACCCAATTCCCACTTCCTTTTTTAAGCAATTTTATGGATCTTTTAGAGAATAGATTTTAACCATGTTGAATTGCTCCCTTCAGACGGGGGTCTTTCCTGCCGCCTTTAAAGGGGCGGTAGTGAGGCCCCTGTTGAAGAAGAGCAATTTAGATTTTAATGATTTTAACAATTTTAGACCAGTATCTAACTTACCTTTTTTAAGCAAAATTTTAGAAAAAATTGTTTTAATTCAACTTAATGATTTTATTAATGAGCACAATGTCCTGGAGAAATTTCAGTCTAGTTTTACGGAGACACTGATGCATGGTTTTATCACCAGTAGAATTGATTACTGTAATGGCCTGCTTTCTGGTCTTCCCAAAAAGAGTATATCAGGTTTACAACTACTACAAAATTCAGCAGCATGTGTCCTGACGAAGACCAGGAGGCGGGAGCACATTAGACCGGTCTTAAAATCATTGCATTTGCTGCCCGTACATTTCAGACTTTAAGGTTCTTTTAATGGTTTTTAAGTGTCTTAATGGTCTTGGGCCTTCTTATCTCTCTGAACTGCTTTTACCATATAAACCTTCGCGGTCTCTGCGCTCCTCTGGCAGCCGTCTCCTTGTCACCCCAAAAGTCAGGACACACACGCATGGTGAGGCGTCTTTCCAGTTTTATGGCCCTCACCTCTGGAACAGGCTGCCAGAGAACCTCAGGGCTGCAGAGAACGTTCATGTTTTTAAGAGCAGGCTCAAGAATCACCTTTTTATCTTAGCTTTTAACTGATTATTATTTATTACTGTTTGTTTATTTGCTCTGCATGTCTTGGCCTTGCCTCCACTGGGTGCCCTGTGTCGGTGCCTCGGCTGCTGAATGTTGGTCTACCGCTGCCGGGGCAGATGGCTTCTCTGATGGCGTTTCCTTGCATGGTTCATCTACACTCGGCCCAATGTCCTTTTTTACTTTTTCTTTTAACTGTGTGTGCATGGGAGATGGGTTGGGGGGAGGGGGGTATAACTGTGACCATGCTTTTAAATCTGTGGGGGAGGGAAGGGAAGGTGGTTTTATGTGGGGTCATTTTAATCTGTAAAGCACTTTGTGATGCAACTTCTTGTATGAAAAGTGCTTTATAAATAAAGTTTGATTTGATATGCGGGTCACTCCTGTTGAGCAGCAATCTTAGGAAAGTCTTACTTTACTGCTGTGAACAGTATGTGGTGTAGAGCATACCAACAGCAGCTATGTACTGTCCCAGCTTAGTCCTAACTCTGTCACCAACATACTTCTGCTCTAGCCGGGTTATGAATGAATGAATTACTGAGAACAAACATTCAACCATGTGCTGTCATGGATTAAAAGAAAGTAGGCTTGGTCACTTCTAAGGTTTTAACTTATGAACGGTCTGGTCCACTACACCAGTTTCTGAAAAGCAAAATGGAAAAGCTGGTAAGAAAAACGTGAACACCCCCAGAAACCCTAGATATGTAGAAAATGTGTAAGACAGCTTCTTACTGCTTATCCTGTAGGAAGGTAGATTTTTACTTAAGAAACCTTAATTGAGTGAAGCTCATCGTGTCTGCATTTAATTCCATTCAGTATATTTCTGTAGTGCTGAATAATAAAATAAAGTTTCACAGGAGAAACAGATCAAATTACTCTCCACTTATATATAGAGTCCATATTCAATTCAAATCAATCCAATTCATCCCAATACAGTATATTACTGTATCTAGTCAGATTCAGATTCAGTTCTATGCAGTTCAGTTTAACCTTCTGGTCAAAGGTTATCTGATATGGCTTACCGACCAACCAGGGCCGGTGATGGAGCCAGTTACTAACTGGTTCTGTTAAAGAACCAGTTGGCTTATCAGTCACCAAAGAGCCAAGTCTGAACCACATCATGACCTTATTATAAACGTCTTATCCAATTAGGGATTGTTCTTCTCAGTTTTATTCTGTGTTTCTCTAAAGGGTCATAGTGAATGGAGACCATATGACCACATAAATAATCATATTTATTCCTGTATCTCTGCAAACAGAGGCCCTCGTATCACAACACAGTTAACAACCACTGTTTTACAGCAACAAACAATGGTTGGGAATGTTTCACCATTCTCCCAATCAGCTGATCTCTCATCAACACCAACTGGAAATAAACACAGGTTTCAGAGCTCGATTTATTGACACCACCTAATCATGAAAGATTGTTGTTAAAGAACTGTCTGAAATAGATGTTTATTGACTGTGTGGAGTTTGTTCTTTTTTGTCTTAAATGTGACTGACCCAAAAATAAAACCAGACCCTGCTCTGCTGCTGTTCCCACTGAGCCCACCTCTAACCAGCAGTGACCTGGTGTCAGGTTGGGGCAGTGTTTTTCTGGACCAGAGTATTCATCCATCCATCCATCCATCCATCTTCTTCCGCTTATCCGGGGTCGGGTCGTAGGGGCAGCAGCTTAAGCAAGGACACCCAGACTTCCCTCTCCCCAGCCACTTGTTCCAGCTCCTCGAGAGGATTCCCAAGGCGCTCCCAGGCCTTCCGAGAAACATAGTCCCTCCAGCGTGTCCTGGGCCTTCCCCTGGGCCTCCTCCCGGTAGGACGTGCCTGAAAGACCTCACCAGGGAGGCGTCCAGGAGGCATCCTGACCAGATGGCCGAGCCACCTCAACTGACTCCTCTCGATGTGGAGGAGCAGCGGCTCTACTCTGAGCCCCCTCCGGATGACTGAGCTTCTCACCCTATCTCTAAGGGAGAGCCCAGACACCCTACGGAGGAAACTCATTTCAGCCGCTTGTATCCGTGATCTTGTTCTTTCGGTCACCACCCAGAGTTCGTGACCATAGATGAGGGTAGGAACGTAGATCGACCGGTAAATTGAGAGCTTCGCCTTTCGGCTCAGCTCTCTCTTCACCACGACAGACCGGTACAGCGCCCGCATAACTGCAGACGCCCTACCAATCCGTCTATCGATCTCCCGCTCCATTTTTCCCTCATTCGTGAACAAGACCCCCAGATGCTTAAACTCCTCCACTTGCGGAAGGACCTCATCCCTGACCCGAAGAAGCCACCCCACCCTTTTCCGGCTCAAGACCATGGCCTCGGATTTGGAGGTGCTGATTCTCATCCCAGCTGCTTCACACTCGGCTGCGAACCGCTCCAGCGAAAGCTGTAGATCACGTTCAGATGAAGCCAACAGGACCACGTCATCTGCAAACAGCAGAGACCCGATCCTGAGGCCACCGAAACGGATCCCCTCAACACCTTGCCTGCGCCTAGAAATCCTGTCCATGAAAGTTATGAACATGATCGTTGACAAAGGGCAGCCTTGGCGGAGTCCAACTCTCACCGGAAACAAGCCCGACTTACTGCCGGCAATGCGAACCAAATTCTGGCACCGGTCGTACAGGGACCTAACAGCCCGTATCAAGGGTCCTGGAACCCCATACTCCCGGAGCACCCCCCACAGGGCCCCCCGAGGGAGACGGTCAAACGCCTTCTCCAAGTCCACAAAACACATGTAGACCGGTTGGGCGAACTCCCACGCACCCTCCAGGACCCTGCCGAGGGTGTAGAGCTGGTCCAGTGTTCCACGGCCAGGACGAAAACCGCATTATTCCTCCTGGATCCAAGGTTCGACTATACGTCGGACCCTCCTCTCCAGAACCCCTGAATAGACCTTACCAGGGAGGCTCAGAAGTGTGATCCCCCTGTAGTTGGAACACACTCTGTGGTCCCCCTTTTTAAACAGGGGGACCACCACCCCGGTCTGCCAATCCAAGGGAACTCCCCCCGATGTCCACGCAATATTGCAGAGCCGCGTTAACCAACACAGCCCCACAACATCCAGGGCCCTGAGGAACTCCATGTCGGATCTCATCCACCGAGGAGCTTTTTAACGACCTCGGTGACCTCAGCACCAGAGATTGGAGAGCCCGACCCAAAGTCCCCAAACCCTGCTTCCAGATTGGAAGGCGTGCTGGTGGGATTGAGGAGGTCTTCGAAGTATTCCATCCACCGACCCAAAACGTCCCGCGTCGAGGTCAGCAGCACACCATCCCCACTGTAAACAGTGGACCAGAATTGCTTCGAAGCCGTACGGAAGTCGTTCTCCATGGCCTCTCCAAACTCCTCCCACGCCCGAGTTTTTGCCTAGTGCCAAGTGCACATATGGACACCCTTATGCCTGAACATGGTGTTCGTTATGGACAATCCATGACGAGCACAGAAGTCCAATAACAAGACACCACTCGGGTTCAGATCGGGGGGGCCATTCCGCCCAACCACACCCCTCCAGGTCTCACTGTCATTGCCCACGTGAGCATTGAAGTCCCCCAGCAGAACAAGGGAGTCCCCGGGAGGATCACTCTCCAGCACCCCCTCCAAAGACTCCAAAAAGGGTGGGTAATCTGATCTGCCGTTTGGTGCGTAAGCGCAAACAACAGTCCCCCCACCCGTAGGCGAAGGGAGGCTACGCTCTCGTTCACCAGGGTAAACCGCAACGTACAGGCACCAAGATGGGGGGCAACAAGTATGCCCACCCCAGCTCGGTGCCTCTCAGCGGGGGCAACTCCACAGTGGAAGAGAGTCCAACCCCTCTAGAGGAGACGGGTTCCAGAGCCAGAGCCGTGCGTTGAGTCTGACGATGTCCAGTCGAAACCTCTCAACCTCGCACACCAGCTCCGGCTCTTTCCCCACCAGAGAGGTGGCGTTCCACGTCCCGAGAGCCAGCTTCTGCAGCCGAGGATCGGACCGCCAAGGTCCCCGCCTTCGGCTGCCGCCCATCCTACACAGCACCCGACCCCTATGGCCCCTCCCACGGGTGGTGAGCTCATGGGCAGGGGGACCCATGTAACGTCTTGGGTAGAGGCCCGGCCACCAGACTGGTTTGGTGCAAAAGCCCCCTGAGGAGACAATCCGATTCCAGTCTGTCATCCAGGCAAGCATGTGGCGCCAGTGGAAAGGAACGACTCCGTTACAAGAAGAAGAAACCTGGTGCAGACAGAGGCTCAGTTTGAGCATCCGTCTGCCTCATCTGCTGAGGGAGATAGGGCTGTCTGGGAAAGTGACTGGACTTTTGCTCCCTCTGATTGGCTCACACCCGAAACGTCTTTCCCAATCACAAGGACTTTTGCCAATTTTCAAATGGAAGGATGATGCTGCATTCAAGACGACTTCAAAGTATGGGAGAAGTCGAGTCCAAATTACAAACGCTACATGACAAATCTGCTGATGATTCATTGTAAATGTGAACTAGTTTGGTTTCAAGCTGTGATTTCAGTTTTCAGGGTGTGAACGGTCAACATGAAATAACTCTGTTTAAACAACCGCCAGTTTTTTCACTTTTACTCTAATCCATCCTAAATTACCTCTGGCTCAAAGAACTGTTACTCAGTATAAAGACGGAAGTTGGCAAATATGTAGAGTCATTGTTTGTAGTAACTCATATATAACATTGTCCCTAATAAGTTGTTCTCCCCAATATGACTAACTTACTTGAAAATGTCAAATTAATCTTTTTCAGTGTGTTTTTATTTTTTTTAATTACTTCAATGAGTATAATTCTTTCCCCATCTCACAATCCCCCAAATACTTCTTAAAATCAGAGAAGAATCTGTTTGTTTCATCTTTACTCCAATCAACTATCACTTAAATGTGTGTTGTTGGGTTCTGTTTTAAGTACGTTTTATATCACTGTTATCACTTATTCAGAAACAAGCTTAGAACATGAAGTAGAAGAACCAGAGTTCTGTGCTGGTTTCTAGCAAAACCCTAAAATTTGGCCTAACAGTGTTTAGTGAGATGAGGCTGAAAATCTATGACTCCAGTGTTATGCTGCCATGGTGATGACAGGGAGGATTTTTCTCTCATGTGTCAAGACTTTTCAGTTCTGACTTTTAATCTCCTCAGAGATGAGCCCAGGCTGTGTCCTTTCACAAGGTCGGCCATTTTCTGTGTTTTCTGCTGCATTAGGTGATTTGTGCGCGCGCACACACACACGCAAACACGCACACATGCAAACACACGCAAACACACACACACACAATGTCCCAGCTAATTCACACACCTTATTCCCTGTGTGCCCAACAACAAAAAGTGTGTGGATTTCCATGCATACTACTTATGCAGGCAAAGACAGACACTAAAACATGGAGTTATGTCAGCATGAGCTCTGTGTGTGTGTGTGTGTGTGTGTAGGTGTGTGTGTGTGTGTGTTTTCGCAGAGCAGCGTTTTACAGGATCCTAGGATATGAGATGAACATGTAGCAACTGACTATCTCTGTGCTGTCTCCTTGTCCTCAGCAGCTTATGTTAGAACCATTCTAAACAGAAAAAGTCCCATCTTGTGCCTGTTTAGTGGACCTGAATTTATTCACATCAAAGATGATGTCTTTATTTGTGTAGAACGTCTTCCTGCCCATGTTTATACAGGAAGTGGACCTGTTTGGGGTTTTTTTTTTAGCAGAAGTTAACACCAGAGAACCCAGAGGATAAATACCCAGGAAGTCTGCCTCAGATGTTGAAGCAGCTGCTTCACAGGATTACAGACTGTCCAGAGAAATGCCTGGACATAAACCCCTTGGTTTTCTGGGTCATTTCTCCTGTGTTGATGTTGCCAGTTTGATCTGGAGGTGCTCATGTGCTTTAGTGTGTCACAGCAATTCTTCTAGAGAAGGTTTGGTTCCAGGTACATGATGAGAGATTGAGGAAAGTTAAACACATCCCAGAAATGGGGTAAATTATTCCAGGTTTAAAGAGATATTCTAGTGGTTCAGGCAAATAAGATGCTACACATTCTAGACTTCAGCCGGTATCAATTCTTCATCATTAGATGCCAATATTTAAATCAGAGCTGCAGATATATGTATCATGTACTAAGATTTTTTTCCATCTCCAAATTTCTTTAATAAAGCATATTTGTCAATCATTTAAAATATGAGTCCTACAAATGCACCTGTCACAGATTTTGTGGCAGATTTGCTGCCGATACTGATTTTAGCCAAGTTTCTTTTTTAAGAACTATAATTACCTCTTCTTTTTTTCTTGGTTTTTTAGTCATGTCTCTTAGCATCAGATCGGACGTCCCAACCTGGATAGGAGAGTTTTACCAGTATATAAATAAAAAAATAACTACTGCTTTTCAGGTTTATGTACTTCTTGACATCGTTTGTACCATATATGCCTCACACATCCTGACGATAGCTAACGTTGAGTTTTCCTGCAGTAACAACTTCTACACTAAAGAGTTTTAAAAATACCAGTGGCTCTTACACTTGACAACTTCTGACACACAAAATAACATTGGAGGAGACTAAGGTCATATAAACCAGTAGAATTACTAGAGATACACTTATATGTAAATTCACGCCGACATCCTCTATTGATATTGCTGTTAAGGCCGATAACTGTTAAAAGTGGTGCTTTGGTTTAACACTCTACAATCCTATGCTACAGTGTTATCACTGTCGCATCATCAAAGAAGTACTACATGGTCACCCCCTGCATACCAATCCACTTCCTGATCAATTCATCAGTAGTTCAATGAGTGGCAAAAATACATTCTACAGTCTCCTGTACTAAGAGCATAAGAGAAACCATTTAGTTGTTCTTAGAGTTATATCTGCACAAGACTGAACATGAACATATTAAACTTATATAGGTTTAAGACCCTAACCATTTCCCTAAAATAATTTGTCAATATTTACAGTGGTTAGGATATAATCAACAAGACATAATTTAACATTTAATTGTGATGATGTATTAGCCATCAGAAAACACATGCTGTGAGATTAAAAAGTTCACTGTAGACGCTGTATGGGCTGTAAACATTCTAGCTGTAGCTAGACCACCTACTCTGTGGTGGAGAACGGATAAAAGCCCTTCTCCATGAACATGGGCCCTGCCTGGTGACATTCCTGCACCTTCTCACTCCAGCAGAAAGCATCAAAAGGGTAACTTAAACCGATGTGTCCCTTATCATCGTCATCTCAACGCATGAGACAGTAAAATATTTGTTTACAAGTTTTTCAGCTTTTAATAGAAATAAAAATAAGACAAAATCTGTGCTTGCAGTTGCAAGGCGACAGTGTGCTAATGCAGGATATATAATAGAAACGTTACCAGCATCAACGAAGATCATAGAGGAGCTGGTTTGATTAGCTACGTTAACAAGCCGGCGTTCAAACGTGTCATGCTGGGGAGACAAATGTTTTTAGGATATTACTGCTATTTGCTTAATGTTACAGCATTGCATGGACTACACACAACAAAATCCTCATCTCATTTGGTGAAATAGAGCCAGGCATGAGACCACATATGTTGCAGAGAGTGATGTAAAATTTCAGGAACAGCAATTAAGAGAATTGTGAAGAAGAACTGATAACATTGGAGGCGTACAATTCTGTTGATATATCGTACATCTCTAATAAAAACACATTTACAACCAATACCTTTATAATCTATATCTGACTTGTCTTTTTATCTTTAACATTTATGACATAAATGCTCTTTTAACTTTATCACCAGTGCCATGATAAAAATGTGAAGATTCTCACAATATTCTCATTTTATACCCTTGTCGCTCTGTAGACAAAACCAAATAAACGGTACTAGAAATAAGGCCCTCATAGATGAATGGTCATTTTCTGTCACACACACTGAGCTGCAGTCAGAACAACAATATTTATGGAGGTTTAACACTCTGACAGGATACTGCTCCACAGCTGTCAGTTTTGCAGGAATGATTTTCAGTGTGCTTAAGCAGTTTGACACCTCCTTGAACTTCATTGTACCTGTCACCAGAGTCAATATTGTGATCCATGTGAAGACTGAAGCTAATTTAGATCTTGTTGCTGCTTGTAACTGTTTATCAAGCACTTTAAGCCTGGAAGAGCCATATACAGATTCATCTCTCATCTCAATCAACCGGGTGCTAGCTCAGACAAACCCAAAACCTTCCTGATTGATAAAAAAGGAAGTTCAGAGAATACGTTATGACATTAAAGGCATACTCCGCAACTTTTACACCTTAATATAATCTTTTTTTCAAAAGTTATGGTGGAATGTTATCTATAATGTTCATTTTTAGAGTTATCACCACCTTACAGGGGTCCTTGGCTTTTTTCTGCACTATAGAACTTTTGAGCGGGGGTCCGCCGCCAGAAGTGTTCTGCTTTACAGCAGAGTCATACGGCCTCGCTGTGTAGAGACTGTAGAGATGCTGATCCACCAAAGAGACCGAGAAATCTCATATCAGAAGAAGCTAGAAAAAGAGAATGTGATAGAGAGAGAGCAAAGACCAGAGTAAATATTGGGCCGGCTTTTCCTCGTTGGAGAGTTCTTTTGGAACGAACTTCATGTACTACAGACTCCGAGTTAGCCGTGCTGCTAATGGATAGGTAAGTAATCAATGATTTCACCGGGGTTATAGTGTTTGGTCTGGCTTGATGTTATACAGTCCTGAGAAAGCTATTTATTCAATGTGTGGAGGTGGATGAACATAGTTTGCACGGTATGCCTTACTGCAGTAATGTGAATTACACAACAGAGTCGATCTCCGTTAGCCATCTAGAGGCTAATGTGATGCCAACGTGTAAGACTCGGTTCTGTAGATAAAGCTGCAAACTCCGGCGTAGTCGCTGTATTTCAGTATATAAGTCAAACTTTTTTCTTTTGGTTTTGTCAAGCTAGTGATTTATATTTTTGTTTGATTTTTTTCCTAAAAACACCTAAAGATGTCGGCTGATTCTAGTGTCGGGAGGTTTTTACTACGTGGCGCTTAGACGTTCTCTGTATCTAATCCCACTGTTTTTCCAATTACCCCGACCTCCCCCACAAACTGAATACCTAGCTGTGAGATCTTTACTCTAATATATCCCGATTGTTACAGTTGAATTGCGAACTGAGACGGCGCTTGTTTGTTGTTTGGGCATGCGATTTGGAAAGCAGCCACTGAAACATGCCTCTTATGAGCAACAGAGATTTGATTTTATGACAGTGATGTTGCGCGGCAAGCCTGAAGAGGGCGACAGAGAGCAAATATCATGAAAGTTGCGGAGTATGGCTTTAAATATGACCTGTCCTCCATCTGAGGAAGGGAATGTGGAACAAACTTGATATCTTTTGAAGTTACAAAATCTGTGCTTTGTTTTTACAGAAGTGTTGTCCAGCGGTGACTCAGAAGGTTACTGTGTTTCCTGTTTACAGAATGAAAACTGCCCTGAGACTAAAACCTGGGGATCATCCTGGCCTGTTACTTTCTCAAGGTTTAGGAAGATTAAGTCATTGTTGAGCCCAGCTGAGCTGAACCACTCAGAGCCAACTTTCCTTCTGGAGCTGGGTGACAGAGCAGCTGAAACTGGATTCATGTAGAGTTCCATTGCCTTGTCTATAAAAAGCGTAACTGGCCAGGGCTGGGCAATATGGACTTTTGTTTTATCACTAACATTTTACATAATAGTCGATAGTGATTTATATCATGATATAAAACAAATCACTATTTTTGTTAGTACTTAACATTTCCTGGAAGATATCACAAGTTTACTTTTGATTTAAAGATTTATTTTCAAAAGTTGAACATGTCATAAGACAATATACAACCGTTTCTGAAAAATTAAAAGTTAGGGCTGGGCGATGTCTATTAGAAACAAAATCGTAGATTATTTTTCATGCCACATTAAATTCTTGATTTGAATCTATTGTTTTTTTCCTTTCTATTCTTGAAAAGAAAATACAAATTGACAGTAAAATAGGGGTTGTGCTGATTCACCATAAATCGATTGTGATGCGAAATGTGCCAAATCGATAGCGATTCAGAAGTGTTATGAATTGATTGTTTTTCATAATCATTAAATTAAAAAAAAACATAAAAGTCTGGTGTGCCACACGGACATTTTTTGGGGACGGACCGGCAGAAACGGTGTCTGTAGCTACTGTTGTAGCCGTGGAGGGCAAATTATACAAACTATAGCAAATATTTAGCACTTCAGCTGTGCTGCTTCTGTACCGTTACCCACCCATTACCCTATAGAAACAGTGTCTTGCCCACGGCCAAAATTAGATGAATTAAAAGTTAAGCCAACAAAAGCAAATTATGGAAATCTCATAAAGATAGATATGACTTTGACTGAACAGAAAAATAAATCTATTAAATGTGGTTTATTAAACATAAGATCTCTCTCCTCAAAGGCTTTGTTAGTAAATGAGTTGATTTGTGATAATCACATTGATTTCCTTTGTTTCACAGAAACCTGGTTGCAATTCTATCTCTAACCCTTCAGAAATTGATGGTTTGGTTCACAGCGTTACTTCCTCATTGCGTTTGGCATTAGATAGTGTAGCCCCCTTAAAAAAGAAAGTGGCTAGCCATAGGAGGCTGACTCCTTGGTTTAACGCAGAGTTGCGTACTTTAAAGCTGAATACTAGGAAGTTGGAGAGAAAATGGCGCTCTACACACCTAGAGGATTCCTATTTAACCTGGAATAAGTCTACTGCTGTATAAAAAGACCCTTCGACAAGCTAGAACAGCATATTTTTCATCATAGATAAAGATAGAGGCGAAAAAAAACAATCCTAGGTTTCTTTTTAGCACAGTTGCCAAACTTACACAGAGTCATAGCTCTGTTGAGCCAACTATTCCCCCAGCTCTTAGCAGTGATTATTTTATGGGATTCTTCAGAAATAAAATTCTATTAAAAATAAAATCATTGGCATCCTCCCAAACATGATTACTTCTTCCTCAGTAAATGAAGCAGCATCGGAAAGAACTGTAGAACCTCATTTGTCCTTAGGCTGTTTTGAGTCAGTCGAGCTTTCGGAATTTTCAAAAATATTAGCCTCATCTAAACCTTCAACTTGTATGTTGGACCCAATTCCAACCAAATTATTTAAAGAAGTGTTCCATTTGGTTCCTGGCCCCATTTTGGATATGATGAATATATCCTTAGTAAATGGATACGTACCACAGGAATTTAAAATAGCTGTAATTAAACCTTTACTCAAGAAACCTTCCCTTGATCAAGATGACTTGGTGAATTACAGACCTATATCTAACCTTCCTTTCTTATCCAAAATCCTTGAGAAAATATTTGCTAATCAAGTCTGTGAGCATCTAAACAGTAACGAGCTGTTTGAAGAGTTTCAGTCAGGTTTTAGAGCTTATCATAGCACTGAAACAGCACTGGTGAAGGTTACTAATGATATTCACATGGCCTCAGATAATGGACTTGTGTCTGTTCTGGTTTTGTTAGATCTCAGTGCTGCTTTTGACACAGTCAATCATAATATTCTCTTAGAAAGGCTTGAAAATGTTGCAGGGATCAAAAGAACAGCACTAGGCTGGTTTAAATCATATTTGTCTGATAGATTCCAGTTTGTTCATCTAAATGATAAATCTTCTTTACTCTCAAGGGTTACTTGTGGAGTTCCACAGGGTTCTGTGCTTGGACCAATTCTTTTCACCATCTATATGCTCCCAATTGGTAGAATCATTAGACAGCATGGGATAAATTTCCACAGCTATGCCGATGATACACAACTATATTTATCCATAAATCCTGATGAATTCAGTCAGTTAGGTAGATTACAGGCATGTCTGGAAGACATAAAAGCAAGGATGAATCTAAACTTTTTGCTTTTAAATTGTGACAAGACAGAAGTTCCTGTCTTTGGACCAGAAGTTCCAAAACAGAAACTGATTAGTCAATCAGTCAAACTGATTAGTCAATCACTCGGATGGGATTAAATTGGCCCCCAGTAATAACGTAACGAACCTCGGCGTTATTTTTGACCAAGACCTGACATTTAAATCCCATATTAAACAGGTTTCTAGGATTTCTTTCTTTCTTTCACCTCTGGAATATTGCTAAAATAAGAAACATCCTGTCCAGGACTGGACTACTGTAATTCTTTACTATCAGGTAGTCCACAAAATGCCATTAAAAGCCTTCAGTTGATCCAAAATGCGGCATCAAGAGTTCTGATGAATATTAAAAAGAGAGATCACCTTTCTCCTGTTTTAGCTTCCCTTCATTGGCTCCCTGTTAAATCCAGAATAGAATTTAAGATCCTTCTTCTTACATACAAAGCCCTTAATAATCAAGCTCCATCATACATCAGAGATCTAATTGTTCCTTATTTTCCTAA
The DNA here is from genome assembly GCA_963556495.2 of Valencia hispanica. NCBI lineage: Eukaryota > Metazoa > Chordata > Actinopteri > Cyprinodontiformes > Valenciidae > Valencia > Valencia hispanica. Next base: position 47,844,480 of record OY747715.1, read on the forward strand.
CAGAGCCCTTCGCTCTCAGACTGCAAGTTTACTTGTAATTCCTAAGATTTCTAAAAGTAGAATGGGAGGCAGATCTTTTAGTTCTCAGGCTCCTCTCCTGTGGAACCAGCTCCCAGCTTTAGTCCGTGAGGCAGACACTCTGTTTACTTTTAAGGCCAGGCTTAAAACTTTCCTTTTTGATAAAGCTTATAGTTAGAGTGACTAAGGTCATCCTGAGCTATCTCTGTAGTTATGCTGCTATAGGCTTAGACTGCTGGAGGACAGACTTACCAATTTTCTTCACTCTGCTACTTCCTTTTCTACTACGACTCTCCAGTTGTATTGCAGTACATTCTGTTATTTTGACTGTTAACTTTGTGTTCTCTCAGTGTTTTTTTCTACATAGAAGATATACCTGGTCTGGTATCGTGCTTGGCTGCAATGCCCTGTTGGACGGGGGGCATCGCCTGGGATGATCCTTCCAGTAACTGAACATCCACTGTGTCCTGTTATCAACTTTTTACTTTCTGTAACATAGAAAGTTCTCTTATATCAGATCTTCTGTTCCTTCTGTGTTTCTGCTCTGTCTTCTCAAACCCCCAGATGGTCGTGGCAGTGAATTGGTGCTATATAAATAAACTAGATAAACTGAAAGGAGGGTCTTTGTTGTTGTGTATTATGTTAGCAGCAACGTTCTCTTTTCCCCGGACATGTCCACTTTTCACCTGCAGCACAGGGCAGGGCAGCTCATGTTTACCAGACTTCAGGCCAAGTGTAGCTTTACGGATGAACCGTGATGGAAATTTCCTTCATATTGTCCAGTTCGCGACTGTGTGGCGGAGTCATAGGGCGGACAGCACTGTACTCGTAGCTGCAGATTAGTTTCTGTGTCTGACAGGAGCCAAGCATCCCATTGGTCAATGTAAAAACTATGAAAACACTGTGCAAAGTTAGAGTTCTGTATTAAAATGAGAGTTGAAACAAACAAAGACTGGAGTACAGATTTTAAGTGTCTTTGGGAGAATGCTGCTTTTTGTTTTCTATTCTCTATTCTCTATTACTGCGGAAATATTTGTTTTCTCAGAATATAATTTCAGATTTCTGTGTAATTTTTGTACTGTATTTATAGGGAGCTATTATTGTTATAGGTTTATTTTCTATTATAGAAGATTAATTATTTCGATTTCGATTTTAAAGTCATTTCAGTAATGGTTGAGTTGTAAAAGTCGATCTGAAGTTTATTAAATTTTTCTGTTTAACCACATAGAGCAGGAATACTTTAAATATGTTAAAATCAAAAGTCTTCTTTAAGTAAACGGAAGTGTTTCGAGAAGTCTTTTCTTTTATGGAACTCAAAATAGGTTCATCCTATTATACTTCTAATGCCAACACACATTCCTTTAGCTCTCATGGAATATATCACCTTGATATGATTATGGACCTGTGTTGTTTTGATTTGTGGTTTCGAATCAATAAAAAGATAGGACATCAATTTGTTTGGATACTTCAGTTAAAACTGAATGGATTTATGAGTAGAAAGTAGCCATGGAAGGAATAAAGAAAAAACCCTAAATGGGGAAAGAATATGCAACAAAAATAATCGTTTCATAATCGAATCATAACACCCTACTTGTAACCGAATCATGAGGCACCCAAGATGGCACACACCTACTGAAAATCATGCTTGTTGAACAGGATGGAAGGCCTGGGCTGTGCTGACATCACTTTGAACCATGGAAACCCAAGAGGTGTATTGGTGAATTTTTATTCTCGATCTTCCATAAATTCAATCTTCATAAATTTGTTTAAATTATTAAGTTTTGGGAAACACAAATTTAAAGGGATTTCAATGCTTCCTGAGATGGAACTTGACCGTACAGATCTAAATAATTAACGATGAACCGATACAGTTTCTCATTAGTGGTCATTAATTATTCATATGAGAGAAGAACCATGTGTGAGAGCTGTTACTATGAAACTAGTTTTTGTGGGTTTAAAATGAAGACAAACTGATTTTTGTCCATTTATCACTGTGTTTGGAGTCTTATATTAACAGTCGGGTCGACACAGCTAAAATGACTAAACCTGCAGTCTCTGTTGAATCTTTAGCAACTTTATGATTCCACAAAAACAAAACCAGAAGCCTATGAAGTGATGTATAAATGATTACTGACCATGCATGGTGTGTGTCTTGTTGTTATACAGATCGATGTGGCTTTAAAATATCTTTGAGATGAAATGTTATATCCAGAGAATCATCCATAGCATGAAAGCCCTTGTTCTCAGTGGTTGTCAACTGTCATTTACCTCATCTTTTCCATGTTGGGGCCTGCTTAAAGCTGCTATACAGAGGCTTTCTTTCATACCTCTTAACGAACCCTCTAACATAGTAAGTATAGCTGTAACTAATTTTTTGAGATTAAAAAAATAATAATTAAATGGTTCTGTCGCATTTGTCTAAAAACCTTAGCCAATAACATGGCTCGGTCCAAAAATAACGATTGGACCGTCTCACCAGACAAGCTCACTCCTGCATTTACATGGCTCCTAGACTCATTACACGCTCCCACATTTTGCAACAGAACACGGCTGGTGTGAAAGGTTCTCCGCTCAATAAGGTCAGAGAAGGAGAAACAGCCGGCTGCTACCACTTCAACTTTAGGACAAACTACCAGAGTCCCAAAAAGAAAAGCGCTGTTTGAAGTCACGGAAAACAGAAGACTGGTGACCAAACCGTGACTGGTGTTTTGTGCTCTCTCGTTTATTGTGGCAATGCTCGTTCCCATATCAGGGGGGCGTGGCCTAGGGACGATAGCTCTGATGATGTTTGTGTTATTGCTTGAATTTTAAACTTTCATTGTTTTATTTCGAATTCCACTGAAACTGAAAATGGCCGACTCTGAGTTTCCTTCTGTCAGTGTCAAAGATGATGTCAGAGCAACCGGTAACACTTTCACCGATTTGTCCGATTGGATTTCCTATCAGCGATCGGGACGAGTCTAGCAGAAAATCATCTGATTCTGGTCCACCCAGCGATTCCTTTGTAATGGATGTGTGAGAGTACAGCTTATGCTCAGTAGATGGACGTTATTTGCTTTTCTGTTTGATCCATTTTATGTTATATTGGCTATGATGGAACTAAAGTGCATGTATATATGGTCTGTAATGAATCCCACCTGTAAGCTGTTGTTGTTCTGCCCGTCTGTGAGGCTGATATTGAGCAGTTGAAGCTCTGTTGTTACCTTGACTGTAAAAAGACTGATCAGAGAGCAGGGGGGCTAGTGTGTGTGTTCAACAGTTGATTCACACTGAGTGTGTGCCAGAATCTCCATGTGTTTACACGATGCTCAAATCCTGCTCATGATTTTCATCATTTTGTTCTCCCTCCCTCCCCCTCCCTTCTCTTTCCATGTTCTTCTCCTTTTTCTCTACAATACTTTCAACAGTCATCGTTCTCCCAGCTCTGCGTCCCCTCTGATTCCTCCCCCCTCACCCCCCCATCGTCATCTCTCCCGCCTCTACATGTGAATTCTTCTGTCTCATTTGCCTTTTGCCTTCCTGATCTACCTCTCCACATCCTCTCTCTCCCTCTCCTACTCGTCCCTCCCTCTCCACTCCTCTGGCAGGCTGCTCATTGCGGTGAGTCAGTATCATGGAGGCAGGCAGCGGGGCTGCCGCAGCGGTGGGGGGTGCAGCACTGGGACTGCTGGGAGCTACAGCCACGTCCAGCCATGACATCCTGGACAGGTAAGAGGCTGGTGCACACCCCTACAAACATGCTGCTCTGAACATTCTCCCTCAGTTATCTGTGTGTGTGGGTGGGTGTGTGCGTGTGTGTGTGTGTGTGTGTGTGTGCGCGCGTGTGTGTGTGTGTGTGTGTGTGTGTGCGTGCGCGCGCGCGCGTGTGTGTGTGTGTGTGTGTGTGTGAGAGGTAAAGGGCCACACCTCAGGTAGGGTTTTAATGAGCATGCTAAGTTTGTTTATAGTCATTGGAGAAGTGTGTGTTTGAGGATTTAATGTGTGTGTGTCCATCTATGTCATGACTCCCCCTTCTATGGGTAAATAGCCTGCTCTACAACAGTTAACGGATCTGGTTGGGGTGTGTGTGTGTGTGTGTGTGTGTGTGTGTGTGTGTGTGTGTGTGTGTGTGTGTGTGTGTGTGTGTGTGTGTGTGTGTGTGTGTGTGTGTGTGTGTGTGTGTGTGTGTGTGTGTGTGTGTGTGTGTGTGTATGTCTGTGCTGATAGAAGAGTGATTTCCTCAAGGAGAAATGACACCAAGGTATGCGCATGCAGGGCAGGGAGGGGAGGCATCGGTGTATAGCCGTGCCTCTGTGCTAGAGCAGAGCTGATAGGGTGAGTTTGCACAGTCACCACCCCACCCTGTATAAAGTTTGCCCCCCACCCCCGACTCTACTCCCAGACAGACAGAGCCTCTCAGCCCCCATAGCAACTGGAAGACAGCCACCCCTAATGGTTGCTGCTGGAAGGCCTTCATTCAGATTTTTTGCAGCCACAGTCATTCAGCTCCAGCGACCACTGCCCACACCAAGGGGCCGTGCAGATCAGCTTTCAGCCAATTACGTCATTGTTCCAGCTGTATGCCCACACCGCCATGCTCGTGCAGTGTCAACACACACACACACCTTCCCTCATGCATTAACACATACGGACTCTCAGCTAAAATCATGCTTATGGAGGCTATTTTACGACAAACACTGGCTATAAGAAATGCACACACAACATTCCTGCGCATGGCGGCTTCTCTTATCAGAGAGCAGGTGCTGCGGGGGATGTCATTTATTTCCTCTACATTACAGTTGTTCATCTTCCTGCCGGTGACGTTCAGCTAATCTTAAACACATCCTGGGAACCTCTTTCAGCTCATTGTGCAATGACAGATGGACATATTTAGCCTCCTGTGGTCACAGTTAAATTAAACAATTCATATTTCAGCAAGTTTTCAACCTGTTTGGGGTGAAATGTTCAAACATGTGCAGTACCTTACAAAAGTATTCAAACACTTGGACCAAACCCGATTGTGACATTACAGCCACAAACTTCAGTGTTTTTACCTAGGTTTTTATGTGACAGACCAACACAAAGTAGTGTATTAAGAAAAATGAAGATCGGTGGTTTTCATTGAAAAAGTGTGGATGCCTTTGTTTTCAGCCCCACTGAGTGAATCTTTTGTAAAACCAGATTTGGTAACAGATACAGCTGCAGTTCTTTTTGGGGTTGTCTCTTCAGGCTGCCCATCTTTAATCTGGCTTTTGCCAGGTTAAAGATGGGCAGATTGAACTTAGTCTGGGGAGTCTGCCATGTAATTTCTACTGCACAAGAGGCGTGACCAACGGGCATAGTTCAAATGACTCTGTACGCAATTGGATAGAGCATTCACCAATCAGACCATCGATCCAGGTGACGTACTTTGCCGAGCGACGCGAAACTCCAGGCAGGAAACTTGTCAACAAACGTGGATAGTTTGTTGGATTGCTGTCTGCAGAAGCAGCAATGGCAGAGAACTTTTAAATCTTTTAAAACAGCAGCGTCAACGGATAGCTGTGCTCTGGTGCCTGCCATGACCAATGTAAACAACAAGCTGCTTGCCGACTTTTCCTTCGCTTCTCTGACGTCATCGTTTTGAACCCACCAATAGCACGCAAGGCGGATAAGCCCGGTTATGATTGGTTCCAGAAAAAACTGGATGGGCTGTAGCAGTAGTTTAATGTGTGGGTTTCCAGACTGATCTGCAGGGCAGAATCAAACTGCCGTCAGATCAGGCTGGCGAAAGCCAGGCTAGCCCATCTTCTTCTTCTACACCATTCCTCTGTAGCTCTGCCGTTCACGGCGGTTGTCCTGCTGGAAGGTGAACCTCCACCTAGTCTCAGCCTCTACGAGGTTTTCTTCCAGGATTGCCCTGTATTTAACACCATCCATCTTCCCAACAACTTGGACCAGCTTCCATGTCTGAATTCCCACAGCATGATGCTACCACCACTATGTTGCAATAACATTCTAATGAAATACACAAATTATGTAATTGTAATGCATGGATGTCAATTTCCAATCCTCCACAACTCTAGAGACTTCAAATATATCTGTATATATCTAAACAGAGAGGTTGTATATGATTAGTAATAGATATTTTCTAGAAAAAAAATCTTAATTGGTTTTTCATTTTTACATTTATTTCAGTTCGTTATCAGACAGCTCAGAGATTGGGAAACTAAGCTAATTAAGAGAGCCCCATCAGTAAATGATTTTAGAAATATGAAAAAAAGAAAACAATAAACATTTTGAATCTAAAATGACTGTTTATAGTCAGAATGCTGCTCTGTAGGACAGACTGAGGTGAAGGATTCATCACCACATCATGAAAAGTTAATTCTTTAAAAGAATAAATGCAGCAGAATGAAAAATGATTAGATTGTAAATCTAGATTTACCGGTCGATCTACGTTCCTACCCTCATCTATGGTCACAAACTCTGGGTGGTGACCGAAAGAACGAGATCACGGATACAAGCGGCTGAAATGAGTTTTCTCCGCAGAGTGTCTGGGCTCTCCCTTAGAGATAGGGTGAGAAGCTCAGTCATCCGGAGGGGGCTCAGAGTAGAGCCGCTGCTTCTCCACATCGAGAGGAGTCAGTTGAGGTGGCTCGGGCATCTGGTCAGGATGCCTCCTGGACGCCTCCCTGGTGAGGTGTTTCAGGCACGTCCCACCGGGAGGAGGCCCAGGGGAAGGCCCAGGACACGCTGGAGGGACTATGTTTCTCGGCTGGCCTGGGAGCGCCTTGGGATTCCTCCCAAGGAGCTGGAACAAGTGGCTGGGGAGAGGGAAGTCTGGGTCTCTTTGCTTAGGCTGCTGCCTCCGCGACCCGACCCCGGATAAGCGGAAGAAAATGGATGGATGGATGGATAGATAGATTGTAAATCTGGGCCTAACCTGTGGTTGGTGGGGAAAGGTGGGGGCAGGGCAGCTTTAATGGAGGATAGAAACAACAGATTATGTTGACAGAAACAGTGTTGTCTGGTTTTTACTACATATGGGCTTATTGTGAATAAAATGGTGCCCTCCACCAGATTTCACTGCATATATCTGCTGTGTTGAAGTGTAGCCAGTTTGCTGCTGTTGCCTTGTCCTACAGTACTGCTAAGGCAGCTTGATGGTGTTTTTTCCTCTGCTGGATTAGCATGATGTTGTGTGCTGTTTGTTTTTGTTTTTTTAGGGTAAGGATAACCGTTAAATCTGCTCAGGCCCTCCACCTGCCCTCAGTTCATCTCCAGTTCTGAACCAGCTCTAAATCCTGCTCTGGGGTTACCATGGCAGCAGCAGCTTAGCATATATTAGACAGCGGTCCAACATGGCAACTGACGATAGTGTGTAGAGAAAAAAAAAAAGGAGGAGAGAGGCATGGCAGCTTGCAAGGGCCAGTGATTTATAAAATTTGTCAGGAATCCTGCTGGGTGAGGCTGGATCAGAGGATCAGCAGCTTGGAATCAGGATGAGGTGAGGGTGGGATGGTGTGGGGGGTCTCTTAGATGGCACCAAGAAATGGAGCTAAAATGCTGTAACGTTGTATTCTGTCTAGTGGCTCTCTAATCCTGCTGGATGGATGATTAATGCAGAAACAACTTCTGCATCAGGATATGTTGATATCCACACATGTTCTGGCTATTGTGTGTAATATGAGATATCATATTTTCTATGATAGCTGCATTAGCTATCTTCTTTTCCACAGTGATGAAATCAAGGCTACACACTGTAAACTTTAATGGACATAAATTATACAAAGTAGATCTTCTTTGTCTACTTTTTTGATAGATGTGGTGTAAATTATCCCTAAACTTACAGCTGCTTATGAAAAATACTATTTAAAGTCGCTAGCTGTTAGCATAATGCTGCTATCAAATATGTTAGCAATTGATCTCCCTGTGAAATATTCTGTAATGGACTATTTGGACGTATAGGTGAAATGCCAACTTTTTAAACCTGCTGACGTAAAGGTCTCATTCAGTCGTTTTCCCACTAAATTTGCTGTGGTCTCTGGCTTAAACGAATGCCTTGTGTGTCGTTTTCTGTGGAACATATGCTCTCTGGCTCCTGTTTCAGGAGGTTGAAGTTTGTCGGAGGAGTGGGTGGGGGTAAACCTCAGGATTACGGGTCTAACTCATTATTATTCATGTTATGCAAATGTATTGCCTCTGATTAGCTAACGGATAGCTAAAATCTGCTACTACTTCAGACTCACTCTTAAATGTTAGTAACTGCATATTTTGACAGTTCAAACACCAAATATACTTTTAATATGCATTAATATGGACAGTGGAAACTGTCTTGGCACTACCACTAAAGCTAACATGTTAACATTGTGTGTTGCATTATACACCGCAATGCACTGGCATCTAAACAGTCGAGTCCCGAGCTGAACGATGTAATGATCGATGTCTTCGACACAGTCAACTACATCAAAACACAAACAGTCAAAGCCCCGATTTTTGTGGTCCTGTGCGAGAAAATGGGCTCTGGCAGACAGCCGTTCTGTTTCACAGCGAGTTGTGAGAACTGTCGTGTGGGAAGGTGCTGTCCAGGAGATTTGCATCTTTTTGAAGGAAGAGGGCAGCGATCTTGGCCACAAATTTTACTGTAAGAAGTTCTTAATGAAACTTCCATATAGTGGCATCACAGCAGGCTCACAGCAGTTACTGAAAAGTTTATGATTGAAGACATCAGTTTTGCAAAACAACCTTTACAATTTTTTCCCTCTGAGTTCTTTGTTTTAAACCAATTGTGCACAGAGAGGCATTAAAAATGTATTGAAAGCAATGTTATATAATACTACACAGTAAAACTAATAAAACATAAAATAAATTAATTTAAAAAAAATAATGATTACACTGGGGAGGAGGAGGAGGGGGGGGGTGAATATTTTCCTATTTCAGTCATTTTCTTATTATTATACTGGATTTGAACATGGGACACTAGGTTGAACTTTTAGTGAGTTGTGAGCCAAAGAATTGACTTTTTGATGAGGTTTAAAGTTTAACTCACTCTAGGCAAGAAGTTTAAAGAAGGTTTTACTTTTCACATGGATCTGCCTTCAGGCATCATGTGACATGTCATGCACTATAACATAATTTTTTTCAACCCTGTTATCCAACGAGATGTCACCTCATTCCTTAGTGATGTACCAACAGCCTTTCAAGTAAATCAAATACCATTCTGTGTACATGAGAATGAAAACTACACAATATTAGGAATACAATAAATCACATTGGTATTGTTGAATATTATGACTGATTTTAATTTCACCCACTGTTGTCTTTTCCATTCCCAATGTTCCCAAATGTCTCCTTGAGCTCCAGCATGCTGCTCACTAAGAAACACATCATGTGTTGGTCTAAAACACAGGGAAGCTCCGTCCAAAAGGCTCAGCATGGTATTGGCTAACAGCGTTTAAAACATTGGCACCTGAAATATCATAGCTGTTCTTTAAGATGGGGATACTGCACGCATTGAAATTGTGATCTCAACTGTGATTCTATCAGTTGTGCAGCTCTAATGAAACTGTTTAATTACACACACATTTGGGCTGTTTATCGTCTGGACCATGATGGTTAGCTGAGCTGTAGAACAGCCGAATGACTTAAGCACCACAGAGCGCCAAATCACATTAGTTGGAGTTCTATTTTTCTTTTTTGTCTGCAAAATTTTGTGTATGGAAGTGTCGTCTGTGGAGTCATATGTAGGACAGATAGTCACCCTCAGTGGGATAGGAGCTGAACTACTGCCCAACTGGAGAGATTTCCAGCCTGTGGATCAGATCCAGAACATGCATAAGGTGTTAATTGCATGCATCACTCACTAATAGCTTCTGTTGATTCTTCCCTCTCTGTTCCTGGTTGGTCATTGTATTCTTGTATTTTTATATTTTTTTGGTACAGGAAATACATGTTTGATGTTTTTTCTAGAACAAGCTGAATACTTTAAAGGTGCATCAGTAAGGAGTTTTGACTTGATTAAATGTGCAGGGAAACATAGCACAGATTTAGGAAGCTATTAAATTAATAGTGTACTCGGCAGGGTTGAAATCAGCTGATACAAACGTCAGCTGTGGCTGTGGTGACCTCAGGTGACCTCAGGCTGACTGCCCTGATGTGAGGCTGTTTGAGCCAGCATGAACTCTCCGACTGATGGGGTGGACACGTTCTGAATCATAGCCCTCAGTTCTAGTGAGAACAGTTGACACCCTGATGCGTTGTGTATAAACTGGGAGCATGGTGAGAATCCTCAGTGCAACCAAAACTGTCTTATTAATAAGACAACCAGCTGTTTTATTATCAACTGGAAACATCCACAGTGACGGGTCTGCTTTCATTCAAAGATGAGGATTGTGCTTACTAACATGTTTCTGTCCTGCAGCTTGTTGGGACTGCTGACTTTGTCTAAGAAATGGAAATGCAGCTTTTGTGACAGTTGCTTCTGTCATGTAGAACTCCTGAACTAGGCTCAACTCAACACTGAATTCAGTTACAGTTGTCTAGACCTCGGTAATTTTCTGCTGTGTATTTAATGAAAGCATAATTAAAAGAATGCTTTCGAATGGCCTTCGTAGTTATCTGGTGTTGCAGTGGAGGCATGGTCGTAACGGATGCGGGGTACTCATGGGAAACGTCATCCACTCTTCCTGTGTCCGTGCCCTCTGTTTTTTCTGCCATTACAGCCGTTTAGTCTGTTAATATACGGTAACGTATTTTTCTGAGCTATCTTTAAACACACCTTAAGTGTACACATGCGCGGGCATCAGTGGATCGCCTATAGGTCCTGATGAGCAGAGCAGAGCAGCATGTTCAGCAAACCAGCCAGAGACAGCAAAAGGCAAAAAAAACAAGATGTAAGGAATTCTGCTGCTGGCTGGTGAAGGAGGAGCAGCCTCTCCATCTTCACCTTCAAATGGCGTTTTGCTCAGCTAAGGACTTTGGGAAACTGCTCCAGAGAATTGAAACAATCGAGAGGAAGCTACACCATCTTCGAATTAATTTTGATCTGAATACTGGATATGGAAACGAGACAACTTTACCGATGACTACACGCAGGGAGGAAGAACCTGGAAGCCCGGTGTTATCTCGGTCCAACAGTCTCACACAGAAGCCACAGAACAACGCTACTCCTCCAGCCAAAAGGCGTTTAATGGGTAGAACACCCCATTCCCAATTCAATGAAGACTGGCCTGCTTTAAAGCACACTGAATCTACACCTGCTTTCTCTGCTCGAGGAAGAAAAAACAAAACAAAGTCCAACCCAAAACAAGAGATATCACTCCCCCTGGAATCCCGCTGAAAAACAGATTTGCAGCCCTCAGTTCCCTGAAAGACAACACAGTCCCTGGAACCAGTCAAGGCCACCAGGAGCAATCTATCCACATGAAGCAGACACATAAGAAAGGAACAACCCCCCCCCAGCAAAAGTTCTCCTCATACATGATGGATCAATTAATGGTATCGAAGATTTTTGTAGCCAGAACACTAGCGTTATCAGCTGCCCCAAGAATACAGTGAGAGAAATATCAGAAAAAATCCAGACAATTTTAGAACACCCTAAACTGGAAAAGCTTGTTATCCACACAGGTGCAAATTATGCCACCAAAAAACGATCACAAATTCTTAAAACAGATTTGTCTGATCTGCTACAAAGACTTGATGAACCTAACATAAATATCTTTATCAGCGGACCAATCCCTGAAGGAAATGATGAAAGGTACAGTAGACTTCGCATGTTCCATAAATGGTTCAAGAGAAAATCTGTTGAAAAATCAATCCCATTTATTAATAACTTAAAAACATTGAAGATAAATGGATGTTATTTTAACAGAGCTGGACTGAGACTCTTGACCTCAAATATTTTCTGTTATCTGTATAAATACTTGATAAAGCACCCGAGAGCTGACCTTGAAGCACGGCCTGTGGATACTATCGGAGAACAAATTTTTTCCGACGCACACAAAGTGACATCACCAGCCCAGACAGCTGCACGAACTGACAGAGAACAAACACTTCTTACCACACCTGCAGAGAGCAAAGATGTACATCGCTCTGCAAAGTGTTCTTCAAGTATCCCAATGTCATCAGACTCATCGACACCTAATGACTCTCCGTTTAGAGATTTCTCAGACAGACTGAAAGCACAAATTAGAATTGGGTCACAATTAACACCGAAACTTGGACTACATCAAGCTTTTGGGACTAACACTGGATGTACTCTGCCCATGCCCCCAACTGGTAATAACGGACGTCTGATATAAGGGAACCGGACAGTAATTCTACTCCCACCGTCTTCCAGAAGTCGTCCGGCCACCCCAAAGAAATCATTCAAGTCATTATTAGCCCGAAAAAAAAAAAACTAAAGCCAAATGCTCGTATAATAAAAACAAATCTCAAATTAATCACCTTGTCAGAACGTTCAGCTACCGATTATCAAACCACTTAAGTTAGCTTTATTAAATATTAGGTCACTCCTAATCAATGAATTCATCATTGAACATAAAATACATGCTGTTTTTTATCAGAAACATGGCTAGATGTCAATAATCTGTAATAAACATCTGTATTGATAGAATCTACTCCTCCAAGCTATAATTTCTTAAGCAAGAGCAGGAAACACAGACGAGGTGGAGGCGTAGCCACAATCTTTCCTAACTCAATGAACTTTAAAAAAGGTACCCCCGGGCATATTTGACTCTTTTGAATACCTAGCCACCCAGATAAATGAGCCTAAAAAGGCTCTATTTCTAAGTTTATTTAAAACCTCCAAAACTTAACTGTAACTTCTTTAATGATTTCAGCGACCTTCTTTCCGTAATATGTATTGATTATGACTAATTAATCATTGTGGGGGACTTCAATATCCATACTGACAACCCCCAGGATAGACTAGCAAAAACATTAAATGACACTTTTTCACAACTTCGGCCTGACCCAGCATGTCAAACAACCAACACACAATAGAGGACACACTCTGGACATAATTATCTGCAAAGTTTTAACTATATCATTGGTTCAATTGCTCTGACTAAAGTGAAAGTAGTCTCGGGTAGAAAGAAGTCTCCGGGGACAAGCAATCCACTGGTACGTAGTGAAAAAAGGAGTGTCGACGAGCCCAGAGAAAATGGTGGAAAACTCTCACTTCATTGCGAGATCTACAAAGAGAGACTGAACAGATATCAGTTATCTTTAAAAGGGAATCGTTCTTTTCTAAAATAATTAACAGAAACAAGTTTTCTCTGTCATTGGGCCTGATATGATTAAAATAGTGAACTCATCCCTCCTGTCAGGCCTCTTCCCCCAGGCTTTAAAAACAGCAGTTGTTAATCCACTCCTAAAAAAGAATAATCTTGACAACACATTAATGCAGAACTACAGGCCAATTTCTAATCTTCCATTCATCAGTAAAATTATTGAAAAAGCTGTTTCAGCAGTTAAATAGCTTCCTAACAATGACCAACCGCTTTGATGTTTTTCAGTCTGGTTTTCGTGCTCACCACAGCCTCGTCAAAGTTTTCAATGACATCCACATAAATACAGACTGTGGTAGAACCGCAGTGCTGGTTCTGTTTGACCTCAGTGCAGCATTTGACATTGTTGATCATGATGTACTATTGGAACGACTGGAGAGCTGGGTCGGACTCTCTGGTACAGTACTAGGCTGATTCGAGTCTCACATGTGTGGTGCCCCAGGGCTCCATCCTGGGGCCCCTCTTATTTAATATCTACATGCTCCCACTAGCCCAGATTACAACCAATAAGATTAGCTACCATAAATGTGCTGATCATACTCAGCTCTACATTATGATGTCACCAGGTGACTTTGAACCCATCCAAACCCTAAGTAAATGCATCAAGCAAATCAATGGATGGATCTGCCATTACTTCCTCCAACTGAACAGAAACAAAACAGAAGTAATTACTTTTGGACCTAAAGAGGAAGGATCAACAGTCAGCACACAGCTTCAATTAATACATCTAGAAACTACTGATCAGGCCCGAAATCTACTGTAGTAGTATTGGACTGAGACCTGAACCTCCAGGGTCACATAAAGGCAATAACAAGGACAGCCTTCTATCATCTGAAGAACATTTCTAGGATTTAAAGGAGTGATGTCGCAACAGGACTTCGAAAAACTCGTCCATGTGTTTATCGGATTGATTACTGCAACAGCGTTCTCACAGGTCTGCCTAAAAAGCCAATCAGACAGCTGCAGCTGATCCAGAACGCTGCTGCTCATGTCCTCACTAGAACCAGGAACGTAGAGTACATCACCCCAGTTCTAAAGTCCTTACACTGGCTCCCTGTAGCTCAGAGAATAGACTTCAAAATACTTTTACTAGTTTATAAATCATTGAATGGCTTGGCACCAAAGTATGTTGAAGATCTGCTGTTACTCAGGTCCTCTAATTCCTAATTAATGCCACAATAGTAAAGACCAGAGTCAGGGAGAAAGACATAAGACCAGAGGCCAGCCGCAGGGACGATGATGGAGGGTCTCCACTGCTAAGGAGAAATTAAAACTTGCTGAGAAAAAGAGATATCATTTGCTGGGAGAAACTAGTCAGGTTTTCAGGACAGGGTTTTCACAGATATTTCAGAATTACTCTCATTTCCACTCAAAAATATGTTTTGTCTATGTTTTAATGTGTAACCCACCAGGGACAGTCATTCTGAACCTTATTTCGTTAGCTGTTCTTAAGAACCTTAAACCATCTCCCTTCACACCAGACATTTTGTAGATAGTAAATCTAGTAATGAGATTAAAGTGCTAGTTCTGGTCAGTGAGTGATGTCAGTGAGTTTGATAACCTATAAAAAACTTGTATTCTGAAGAAGTGATCTGTCATAATTATGTGTTATTTCTTATGATTTGTTGAACCTTAATTCTTTAACCTGATGTTAAATCTTGTCCGATTTACTCTAACAGTCACAAAGCTCCCATTCTGGTTAAGCTATTAGCTTGATTTAGCCAAAAGCTCGATGTAGATGTGCATGTAAACATATTGAGTGCCTTGGTAGTTCAGTGTTGCAGACAGCTCTGTAGCTTTGGGCTGTGCTTGCTAGGTAGTTTTTTTAATTTTACAATAAAAATGCTGCTGTTGATACGGTTCAAATTCCATCCAGGAATTGGAAATAAAGTAATGCAATCTTAAAGAAAAATTAGTAGTGGCTAAAATCTCTGTCGGAACATCAGAGCATTATAAAACCTGTGATGGATCCATATGCTAAATAAACTGACCTGATCTGCATCACATACAGCAGTGTGTTCCTGTTGAGCCGCAGCTGACTACCAGCCAGTGGTTTGAATCACTAATTTAAAACGTATCTTTTAAACTGCAGAATGCATGCGACGGTGTACAGGTCCTGTTTATGCATTTGTGGCTCAAATACAGTTATAATACAAAAAGTAGCCTACCATCTCTAGGATAGAGTGCTTGAGGGGGAAAATCAGTCTGTTGAGCTTTTCGTCCCTTTACTCAGATGTTTAAAAATTACATTGATTCCAACATGATCAAGTTTCATATTAATATGGGTATCGCACTGAAGCACATGTGGTGGTACGTTACCATAGCAACACTTTCTTTAGTTTTTAACAGCAGTTGTATGTAGCTTACCATGCCAACTGGGCCGCTTGAGTTTTTGTTCTCAAAATTCACTAATCAGTGAGGTTATGATGTGTTTTTGGTTTGGTTTTGTTGTGTGCAAGCAACCATTTCAGTTCAGACACTTTTGTTCCTGCTGCTAAAAAATACAAGTTGTCTAGTGCTGGAAAAAAGATAGATTTTATAAATAGGTATTGAATTAAATATTTTGTTTTGAAAGACAAGGACACTAAACAAAATTTTATATTTTTGATTATAGATCAAAAGAAATCTAACTTTTACAAAGGGGGAAAAGTGTTTTATTTTGGATAATAAGGTCAGCTGGGTGAGCCCTTCCCAGAAATATGGAAAATAAAGATTATTAACCCACATACAAATATAAAAAGCATACATTAAATCTAAAAAAAATCAATTATTTAAATAATTATATTTTTAAAAACCTTGTACCATTGGTGTCATTCTGTTGTAGATATTCTATCTAGATGTTGCATAAAAAAATACAGAAGAACTGTTTAGATTCCCCTTTTTAATACCTATTTATATTTACAAACATTTCTCATTTGGTTTTGTAGGAGCCACAATGGAGGGGCCAAAGGGTCTCATGTGGCTTTGGGGACCATACAAACCCCTGATCTATACTTATGTCTCGTCACTGCAGCTAAACAGAAATGTTAACTTTCTAAAAACTGGGAAATGTCCAAAACTCTACTGTAGTATTCTCAGTTATTAGCAGAATTCTTTGAACGAAGTGTTTTTACATAAAAAGAAAATCATGCCAAATCGATTTTAATTCTTAGTTGCTGTTGGTGTTTTTTCTCCTATCAGTTTAAACCAACACGTGAAGCCAAGGCCCTGTTTATTTACTGTAGAGCTGAACATGAGGTCCATGGAGCTCCCTGCAGTGTTCCATCACCACTCATCGGTCATCCTTCCATCAGACCAGGACAGTGATGTTCTCTAGAGGGTTGAGTTGGCAGCTCTAAGAGTGGCATGTATCCACGTGTTTTTGGTGAAGCTCAGAAAACACGCTCCGCTCCAAAGAGTGCATATGAACAGTGAACACATCCATCCATCCAAACTGGCACACTTGTTGCACTCAGTTTGCTAGGTTTGTATTCCTCCCTGGATTCCTCATCACTTTTTCTTTTTGTGTATTTGTCATTTAAAAATCTAATTTGATTCTGAGCTTTTTCTCTCTTCCTCCTTTACAGATGTCATAAGTACTTTCTCACATTACATGGAAATACTATAAACTAAAAACCTTTTTACACCTGTGGCAACTTGTCACTAAGATTCCTCAGTCCCATAGAACATTTACCAGTAGCAAACATGATTCCCAGTAAGTGATTTAATCAGGTCGAGTGCTTCAAGATGAGGTTCTCTAAACTGCTTTAAAACTTTATAATCCCTGAGCAGTTATTGTGATGGACATCAACAACATGGTCATCAATGCTTTATACAATGGCTGTCAAAGAAGAAATAATTGATTGTGAAATCTCCAGCTGTAATGTAAATTCAGAAGGGGATTTATCCAGTGAGAAAGATGTGTAGAAAGTTGGGAAAGGTCTTGGAGATCTAACAAACCAGCATCCTATAGAGGAATCTAGGTATCCTGTGGTGAATCCAGTCTGCTTGTAAACACAGTGGTCACTGCTTGTGACCAAGATTGTGATCCAAAAAATTAAATTCCTAGAGCATTTTGGTAGCTTCTGTAATTACTGCTCAGGTTCTGACCCGCATTGTTTCTCTAATCTGCATGGTTATAAACCAGGTCCTCTCATTTCCACCAACAGCTCTCTGTTCTTTACTCGTGTGAATAACTGCACCACAGTAATGTAGCTACTAAAACATACAAACTCTCTGCTAGTTCAGTTAATTTCAGGATGGAGTGCTTGAGGGGAAAACCTGACTAGACACACCTGAGCACACTGTAACACCACTAAGACTCTAGCTCCAACATCGTTGGCAGCCATCATTCCTGCTCAGCATGAATCAGTGTTCATCAGAGAGCAGCTCTGAGGCCCACTAGTTCCCGGGCCAGGTAAATGCTCCCTGCTTCCTCCAAGATGATGATACCTAATGGTGTGGTCAGGTACCCCCTACAGGTCATCTGGTATGCAGACCATGATGATGTAAATAGTTTTGAATGGTCCATCCTGACACTTGGTGCCTCTCACCTCCCTTAAATGTGCCAGGAGAAGTGCATTGAAGCGTTCATCGGTGTAGGATGTGGCTAAAGCCGTCCACTTCTCTGCCTTTCTGTGACTGCTCCAGTCTCTGGCTGTAGTAACTGCTGATGACACTATGTGGCACTTTAAGCTCAGTGGTCACATCCTGTTAGAAGTGATGGTGAGGTTCTATTGATCAGGTGTGAGAAATCGACTTGGTCTCATGATGAGGACTGTTTAGATACCGATTCTGATTGAAGTAGGACATTTATGGGTCGATTCATTGATTAAACATCAGTTGGGAATTGTGTTGTTTAGCTCCTAGTTAGAGAACAGGAAAGTGGGCAAGCAGTACAGTTGAACATGTGCATTCAAAAGTTTAGAGAAGGTCACATTAAGTTCACCTGTAGAAGTCATACGGCATTTTAGCTTCAACCTGAAATTTCATCTGAAAGCCAAACATCCGTAACTTTTTGAGCAGTGTGTAATTTATTTAGAATCTGAAGTGCCTTGAGTTGATACTTGTTGTAAATTGCCCCTATATAAAGAAATCAAATGGAATTGGGAATAAATCACATTTTGGCTGTTTTGGTCCTACAGTGTGTAGTGTGTGTTCATGGTGACGATACACCACACAGGAACAGACTTCTCTCTCCAACATTCCCAGGTCAGACTAGAAATCTAGCAAAGACTCAACAAAATCAAACTTCCTGGTGTGCAATGACAGCTGTTCCCCTCGCTCCAAGTGGCGTGCTTTCTACAGACTGTTTTACTTACTCATTTGTCAACACTACATCCAGCGGGAATATCTCATAAGATTATCTTTAGAACCATGACGATAATCGGGATGTCCCTAGGATTGTCGGAAGGAGAGAATCAGGTCAGAAATCATCATAGTTGTCTCACTGTGTGAACAAGACAACATAAGCATCGTTATTGAACAGATGTGTAGATGAGTATAACGGCCTGATCACACATTGGAGACAAGATTGAACTTTTTAGCATCAAGTATCTAAAGGTTTACACCAGCTGTTCTCTCTCTCAGCCTGTCATTGTTTGCCTTTATAGTCTATTTGAAGAGATGAAGGAAAAGTGATGGAGCAGCCGCAGATTCAGCCAGAAAGACTTGACTACTTAAAGTCCTTCCCACAGATGGACCTTCTAGGTTTCCACTTGTTCTTATAAAGGATGTCCCTCTCCAATCTTTTTCAGACTCCATGACTTTTCTCCATCAGATCATTTAAAGAGGCGGATTGTCTGCTTCACTTTCACTGCCTAGCTTTCCCACTTCTTGATGATATAATGAAATGAAATCATTACCCCCTCAAACATATTTTCAGTCAGACATGCAGTGGCTCCAGTGGTGAGGAGCAGCGGTTGGACATAAATGCTGGGAGAGATTGCTGTCTTTCATTTCACAGCAAAAACTGAGCTGTTGTTCTTTTTATTGACCAAAATTGAGGCAAATGGAAATGTTCAGTCACTACTAAAACTTCTCACCATCAACAATGTGACTTTGCTGTGTTTACTTCCATAGTGAGATAGAGACTAGTTTGAACTGGTTGTAGCATGGCAGATTCTCAGTGAAATCTTGTGTCACATTTTTCTCATTTCTGGTCTCGTTGACTGTAGAAAGGAAGTAATGAGACACAGAAAGGTTGACAGAGAAAAAAACTCAAAGATTTTCAAGCTTTGTTGTGAAACTATGTGCTGCAGGGGCTGAAGGAGCACTTCCTGTTTGCTGGCATGCCTCTTCATCAGGGAATGTTGGGAATTCTGGGATGCGGTGTACTTGTGAACAGTTGAATCTTGGCCTTTATCTCAGTAGCTCCACTGCATCAGTTCTCCACATAGGTGGTCATTCTGAGTCAGCGTTGTTTAACCTTCCTTCTCATCATCCATCATGTGATGGATGGTACCTACCTGATCTTAATGTATTAATGCTTCTTTGTTTCAGTCTATGGTAAATATTTAGTTGGATACCATTTTTTATTTTTATGTATTATTGTTTTTAAAGTGTGTTTTATGTCAGTAGAATCTGTTCTAAATATGAGCAGACAATCAGGTTTGTCATCTCTAACTAATCTAATAAATTTCTCTCTGATCTGAGTGGATTTACTTTCTTTCATTGATTTTTTTTGTTGTTTTTTAATGGAAGATTAGATTTACATTACACAGAAAAAATCTATATGTGAGAAAATACCCTCTTTATTTTAAATATTATTTTTATGTTTTTATTTAGTTTAATTCCTTACCTTCAGATTTTGCGATTAATGCTTCTTGGTATTTTGGCCTTTTTTTCTTTTAAGGCCAGGCATGGCTGACATGACTCATTTATCTTTGTATGAGGAGGAGACTGGAGCAGAGGAGGCTAGACTTAGCTGCAATGCCTTCTTGGACGGGGGGCAACTGAACATCCCCCATGTCCTGTTATCAACTTTTTACTTTCTTTGATATAGAAAGTACTCTAACATCAGTTCTTTAGTTCTTTCTGTGTTTCTGCTCTGTTTTCTCACATGGCCACTCATACTAAGAAAGGTTCTGGTTCTGCTGGAGGTTTCTTCCTGTTAAAGGGGAATATATCCTCTCCACTGTCATTACATGCTTGTTCAGTGTGAGGGATTGCTGTGGTTGGAGTCTGCATCAACGGGACGCAACCTCAAGTCACTGACTCGATGCAATCTGCTGGGGTTCTTTACATAGAAAACTAACTAAACCTTTAAACTGATTGGAATGTTTGTATTGAAATGACTTCTTGTAAAGTGCCTAGAGATGACATCTGTTGTGAATCGGCGCTATATAAATAAACTGAATTGATTGAACTTATTCTTGATGTTCTCTTTCAAATGATTCTACAGGGACAGAGAAATCATAAATGGCGAATAATCCGACTACTTTCAACGCTGCATGCAACAAATGGGCTACTTAACATAAAAGCAAAATTATTTCAAAACAAACTTTTACATAATGTATTTAAAAGGAGGAGACGAAGGAAGAACTGAAACAGAAGGTTTTAGTTTGTGTTGAGTGAGATGATCTGGGATGGATGGATGGATGGATGGATGGATGGATGTTGAGGAGTTAAAAATGCAAAGATCTTGTCAAAGTTACTTCATTAAAATTAGATAGGATTTGAATACCTGACTGTTAAAGCCTTTTATGTATTGATACAGATTCTGTTTGTTAAAGCATGTGCTGCATGCTGCTGAACTCATAAGTTTAGACATCAGACTAACATAAAAACATTTCATGTTTGTTTCAAATACAGTTATCATCCTGACCAAGCTTCTTGATCTCATGTGTTGTCCAGTATATTTAACCATGCATGGTACTGTGTGTGCTGGTTGTAGGACCCTGAGGCCAGGACGCCACATAGAGGACGATAACATTGGGCCTGAACTTGCTCACATCCATCCCAGAGAGAGACCCGACTGGGAGGAGACCATCAGTGCCATGGTGAGACATAATCTCCTCCTCCTCTGATACTGCAGATCATTCCCACTGGCTAATCCCCTGCTGATCAGTCATACATCACACATGTGAGTGTTGCAGTCCAAGCATCCTGTTGCATTGTTGCTGAGGAGGGGAAGCCCAGACACCAGAGTGTACTATCAGACAGAAACTCCTGCTAAGTTCTTGAATATAAAATCTAGCTCAGTAAGTCAGCAGTTAGTGTGGTATTTTTACAAATGTTTCATTGCAGCCTTCACCTGACAGCATCAGATCTTCCTCAGCACACAGATGGGAAGGATCTGCTCCGGTCTTCTTTCATGGAAGGAGTTCTTAGAAAGCAGAGAGAAGCAGATGTTGAGATTGTTTGGATCTGAACATGCAGCATCCCTTCAGATGTTCAATAAGCTGGTTGCTCTCTAACTAACCTCCCTAACTAACTTACCTAACCCCTGAGGCCTTCACAGAACAGCTGGATTTATTCCCAGGTTGGACTGGATTTGAACACTGAGGATTTTTTAGATTTCGGAGATCATTCCTGATTTTCTTACACCTGTCTGTTGAATAAGCCAAGGCAATTTTATTTATATAGCACACTTTTAACAACAAGGTATTTCAAGGTGCTTTACATGATTAAGGGGTAAAATAAATAAAAAATAGCCATAAAACATATAAAGTAAAAACAAGATCTCAGTTAATACCAAATGTAAAAAAGTTAAGCAGTTTAAGCATGGTTCTGTAGCTCTCACTTTCATTAAAAGTCAGTTATTAAAATCCATTTTCATCCAGCTCAGTCCAATTCAGTGTGAATTAGTTTATGTGTAAAACACCATGTATTAAACTGTGAGGTTGGTTCCTGGGAATGTCTGTGTTTCTGTCAGGGATGGAATTTGAAATGAATATATTGAACCTGTCCCATGAACTGATTTGCTGCCAGTCATTTTCTCATCAGCGTCTGTTTTTGAAGCAGCAGCTCGATGAGTTTTAACTAGCTCTCCTGTTTATCTCTGTTCCTGAAACTCTACCTCAGCTTTCTGATTAATGCTCGTCGACATCTTAACTCCAAACTGCTTTACTCTCAGCCTCCTTCCTGCTGTCGTCTGCTCATTTCAGCCCATCTCCCGTGCTGATTCCATTCAGCACACAGCATCATTCATTATTTCCTTTCCTCCCCTGTTTTACTGCGGATCTTGCATCTCGCATCAACAGCACAGTGAAAATGAGGCCGTCTCCATGGTAACATGCTGAGCCACCCGTGGTCGGCGCGTGGTAGGAGCCCTCTCGCAAGTGTTTGCTTTGATCGGGCACCAGACCGAGAGACCAACAACAACCTCACCAGGCTGATGAATATTGATCAGAGAGGCGGGGCTTTTAATTCTGCATGTCTGCTCATCTGTGTTCAATATTTGATAGCAGAGTGACTGAACTGGACTGGCATCCATTATGGATGTCTCCAGTGGTTCTAGGAGGTGATGGGAAGGCGTGAAGCTGTCACACCAATGCCCTGTTGTATTGTGGAGGGTAGATGATATTCTGCAGAGAAATGCACAACGGAACAAAACGGTCCCAAAGCCCTGTGGGATAACAGTAAAGAGCTGATCTTCAGAGTTTCACATTGTATTCTGTCCAGGATCTGGTGCTTGGATCTGAGCTCTGCAACCTTACATGCAAGATGTAAACCGGAACTCCTGCAACTTGTTTTTGTTTTTTATCAAAGGGGGAGTAGTTCAAAACCCAGACTGGCACAGCTCACATAGATGATTATTCAAAAAGCCAAAACTAGACAATAACTCCTGACTTTAGTGAAACTTGAGGTAAAAAAATGTCAGAAGATGGCCAGGATAAAATGTCATACACTATCTTTTCCTTCTGAAGTTCAATAAATGTGGCTTCTTTGTTGCTCCACATGTTCTTGCGTGTAGCCTCCATTGTTACTAATATTGATATTGCTACTGTTCCATGATACTCTCCTCACTCGTGTCACTTCCTGAGTGTATTTTCATTGCTTGATTTCAGACTGGAGTCATAGATTTTCTGACACTGCTTTAAGACTGTCAGAGGCTGGATTTGGTCCTAAGAGTGCTCAATCAGCAGTCAGAGGGCTCGTCACACTGGACATCCACAGAACTGCGACTCATACTCACCGTTTTTTACCACGACTCTATTCACAACCAAAGATTCGTCTACGATGGCCGAAAAACGAATGCTAATAAAATGTTAAAGGTAACAAAGTGATGGAAGCACTGAAAGGGAGGACAGAAGAAAACAGGCATAAATGGCAACTGATATTGTCATCGCAATATTTACCAATATTATTGCTAGATTTTCTAATTTTGTGCTGCCTTAGCATTAAGAATAACTATCAAATACACACAAAAACCATAGTTGTAGCATTCATGAAAAGGCTAGATCCGTGCATGTTAACTGTGAACAAGATGGCAGACTTGAGGTGCTATTCAGTCATCTGTTTTCATATCGCAATATATTGTTGGGTTTGGAAAAAATCACAATGTCAGATTTTTCCAATATAGTGCAGCCCTAATAGATATAAGTCAGCAGTACGTTGTCATATGTTTGTATGACCTCTCAGACCAAAGCAAGGCAAATGTATTTGTATAGCACACTTTCTTCAACAAGGCAATTCAAGGTGCTTTGGGTGAATAGGGGAAAAACAAAAATTAGCAATAAAACAATGAAAACACATCAGATAAATATTTTTTTTTCAAACAATAACAGTTATGACATCCCAGCTATTATTAATCAATAATCATAGGCAGCTCTAAACAGACGGGTTTTTAGCTTTAATTTAAATGAACTCAGTGTTTCAGCAGTTTTGTATTGGTCCGGAAGTTTGTTCCAGATAAGCGGAGCTTAGAACCTAAAACCTAAGAGTTGTACTGTCCAGGCCTTCCATCATCTCCTGCTGTACGTCTTCCCACAGCTGATGGAGCGGACCCAGAGATCTGGTAGAGCAGCACTGGGTTAAGAGTTCAGAGCCAAAATCACTGGAAGAGAACATAAATGACTTGATTTGCTGGTAAGGGTGATTTGATTTGTGGTGAACAGAGTGTTATGTAATCCTGGAAAAATGTAACTGAACATTTAGTAGCAGAACGTATGAATAAGTAACTTAATTTAAACAGAAGCATTAATGGTTCTGAATAGAACAGGTTTGATATACATCTGATTCCACCGATGTGATGCGTCCTTTAAAGGGACTGGTTATCTTCTGAGGCATGATGCTTGCAGTCCATGTTGTTATGTCTGAGGGTGGGTAGGACATTGTATTCAGGATGTAACTGAGGTAGCACCACGCAGTCAGGGTTCTCCGTATCACTACCAAAACCTACCTCTAGTCATAACCTATGACCTCCTCCACCTTGGTGCCAGGTGTCTAACAACTTTGGTTCTTTACCCTCAGCACCACCATATACACACAAGATGGAGTGTAGAATTACAGCACCAAGATTCCTCTCTGAATATGTGCATTCACTAACCATCAGGTTACCATTAGAACAGAGAAATTGGCTGCTCCCCTTTAACTTTTACTCAGCTGAAAATGCTGCATTGCTTAAAATCAGAACAGTCTGTGCTAGCTCTGTCAGCTTCATGCTGTGAGGACCTTGGTTAGAGAAGCTGCAGAAAGTCACAGCTGACCTCATCTGCATACCACCTTCACCGTCACACACTGTATGGTTGTCAGGTCACAAGCTGCTTACAAGAAACTTGTCTAAACACCAGCTCTGTTTTATTAAGGAATCACACAACCGCTTGGGTTCTTCTTTCTTTCTTGTTTTATATTTGTCCTCTAAAAATCAATCACTGTCAATTAAATGATAACAACCCACAGGGAATTAATACCAGGATAACTGATATTTCTTATGTAGTAATTTAAGACTATATTTAAATGATATTTGTGAGAATCTGCTACTTAAATTGCACTGAATTCCACTGTATGTAGTGTAGTGGGAGTCTGGTTGGGGTTTAATTAAATGCTTTAGGCTGAACTGAACTGAATTTTATTATAATACAGTTTAATGCAGTAGTTGATGTCTTTTTTTATTTATTATATAATTTATTTTTATTAGCCATGTGATATCCATCAGTGGTTTGGTCTGACTTTGGCAGGTATATTTGCTTCAGTGTTTAACTTTTAAACTATAACAGGATGGCAGTGGGAATACAGATGGAGACAACAGTTAAAACACCCAATAACCTCAAAGCCATCACTCTTCCTTTTGTGCTATAAAGTTGGACCTTAGAGAATATTTTTGTTAAAAAACCTCCAAAATATTTAATACCCCTTAAACTTTTTCAGTTTTTCTTGTTACTACCCCAAACTTTAGTGGGTTTCAGCTGTATTTTATTTCATAGACCAAAAATAGAGTTCAGCTTGATTTCATTTAGCTTTTCATGGAAAAAGGTCTTCTAGTCAGAGGAGATCAACTTTTTAGTCAACATACAAATTACATTTCGGTGGGATACTAGGACTACACATCACCCTGAACACACCATCCATAGAAAGTATCTTGGTATGCAGATACTTTGGATAGGAAGGATAGATATAGTGGGCAGGAAGGATCTCCTGTAGCGGTCTGTGTTGCAGCGAAACTGAAGAAGCCTCCGACTGAAGACAATCTGTTGTAGTAGGATAGTCTCATGAAGAGGATCCTCAGGGTTGTCTATAGTTTTCTTCATTTTATGAAGAATCCTTCTTTGCATCATCATCTCCAGATGTTCCACAGTCGTCCCCAGAACAGCAGGGTGAGGGCATCTAGTCAGAGTTAGTAGTGGAAGAGATATAACTTAATTCAGAGTAAGCCTGGAGCAAAATCTGTTAGTCTGGGACAACAATCTCCCCATGCATACAGCCAGAATTACAAAGATCAAAGCATGTTCATGTGTTACAATGGCCCAGTCAAAGTCCAGAACTAAATCCATTTAGGAGAAACTATGGCAGGTGGGGGAAATTGATGTTTCGACATGATCCATTCAGAATGGACAAGAATGACGATAAGAATGAACAATATTGTGCAAAACAGGTAGACCCAACCCAAAGACTGCAGGTGGAGTTAGAGGTGGTTCTACAGAGTACAGGCCACTTATTTTAGAAATTAGATTTCATTTCTAAAATAATTTATTAAATTATCTTTAACAATTAAAGAATTTATATCCACAGACCAACTCAAAGCATGTCTGGGGTTATCAATACTTTCACAAGTCGCTGTAAAACTTCAACTCATCTATTGACATTTATATTTGATTTCTGGCACTGTTTCACGAGACATGGTATGTTGGTATATGGATAAAAACACACTGCTAAATGATGTTCTTCCTGATGCAGATGATTTGACTGCTTATTCAAGCAACTTCGACACAAAATTATGGGATGTTTCTCTGCATTGGCTCCAGAAGTCTCCAATGATGCATGTAGCATTCTCTGCTTCTACAACTGACCTCTTGACCAAAGCAGTTTGATCCTTCTGACCATACAATTCAATTCAGAAATACTTTATTGATCCCAGAAGGAAATTAAGTGTTGTTCTAGCTCATACAATACATTTTTTAAAGAGCTGTTGTAGATGATGATGGCTGTGGGCAGGAAGCATTTCCTGTAGCGGTCTGTATTGCAGCGAAACTGAAGAAGCCTCCGACTGAAGACACTCTGTTGTTGTATGACTGTCTCATGAAGAGGATGCTCAGGGTTGTCCATCAGCTTCTTGTCCATCTCTGATACACCCGACAATTGCAGAGTCATCTGAGTATTTCTGCAGATGACAGGTCTCTGATTTGTACTGGAAGTCTGAGGTGTACAGAGTGAAACGGAACGGTGAGAGTACGGTCCCCTGTGGTGCTCCTGTGCTGCTGACCACCTGGTTTGACACACAATTCTTCAGTCTCACAAACTGTGGTCTGTTGGTCAGGTAGTCATTGATCCAGGCGATTGTTGAGGGCTCCACCTGTGTCTTCGGGAGTTTCTGACAAACAATTAGGCTGAATTGTGTTAAATGCACTGGAGAAATCAAAGAACATGATCCTCACAGTGCTGGCTGCTTTGTCCAGATGACAGTGGGTTGGTTGAAGCAGGTGGATGATGGCATCTTCAACTCCAACTCCACGGCAATAAGCGATAATACGTATGGATGTAGTGGATGATATGTACCAGCTGACTCCCCGACCAAATCATTGCATCAATAATCTTACATGATCAAAATAATCTGTCTCTTGCACACAATTCAATAAAGTCCCAACTATTAAAAATAGGATTGTTGATTGTGCCTCATAGCCGCAGTATATCTGTGCCAGAGAAATGTTACGGACCTGCTGGATCACTGATGTTTGTGCTGATGTCTATTTGGAATTCTGTTGTTTTTCAGGCACGAAGCGCAGAGATTCCTGAGCTCAGGACGGAGCCCCTCATGCGCTCCAGCAGCAGCAGTACGGCCAGCATGAAGGTCAAAAATGTCAAAAAGTGAGTAAACACACTAACGGATCATACATTTCTCTTGATCTGTGCTCCATTGTATGTGTCCAACATCTGGACAGAGCTAACAGTAGCATTCATACCAATAATGACAACATAGTAGAAAGCTTGCTTCAATAAGTTGCTTTTCCACAGTAAATAATAAAACACAATTTATTTCTATAAAAGAACTCTAATTTTGATTTGAGTTTTTAAAAGATCTTCAATACGAGGCTCAAAAGAAAAGTTGTTCTACCAAGTTACTTAAAGACAAAACCACAAGGGGCGTCTTGCTTGGACACCATACCATGGAAAACTACAGCTCTACAGCATGGGGCCAAAGCCAGTCCTTGAGACTTTTAAATGCATCCCTGCTCCAACACACCTGACTCAAATGACTAAATCCCATCATCATCAGCCTGCCAAGGAGCGTTTTCATTTCATTTAGGATGTTGGAGAACAGATGCATCTACAATTTGGATGTCTGGACCAGTCCAAAACAGTAAGGCAAAAATGGGATGGAAGCAATCCCAGTATAATGCATGTCCTAACACCAGGCTCATGGGGGACATTCTGAAAGTCTTTGTTTGTCTTTAATGGCACTGTGGATAGCGGCGTTAAGGAATCACTCAGTAGTGATTTCATAGAACGGGATCAACACCTTTAAGGAAGGGAAATACAAAAAGCTGTTGTTTATAGTAGTGATACAAACCGTGAGTTGTTACCATGGTGAGTCCATTTCTAAACAAACTGTGTTTCTGTTGTCTTCCCAGACTTTCCTTCACCAAGGGTCACTTCCCAAAACTGGCTGAGTGTGCCCACTTCCACTATGAAAATGTTGATTTTGGCACCATCCAGGTACAGTCCTGAAGCTTATTGGAATCTCTTCACCATCATACTGTCTCTTCGAATGACATCTGTCCTTACTGATGAAGAGTTTGTGTTACTCATGCCGCTTCTGTTTCTGTTCATGAGTTGGATAGTGTTGCAGGAAGTTTCTACAACAGTGGATCCCTCCGTCTGCTGTAGACTGACTCATTCATCTCAGGTTCATTTCCCTCCCAGATTGGAAGAGACTGAAAACGGTTTAGGTGTTTCTTATAACCTGGACTTCAGGAAGATTGTGTTTGTTGGCGTCTGCTCTGTGCCTGGCTTTGGTTCCTGCAGCAAATGTCCTAATCTTTTCAGTTTAGGTCATTCTTCAGGATCATTCTTGAATATTTGAATATTTCCTCACGCATTACAGGCTGTGATCTCTTTTTTTATTTTCCTGTTGTTTTTGTTTAGCTCTCCTGTTATTTAAGGGACCTCCGTGGTGCATTTGGAGGACTGAGATCTCCCTAGTGCATATAAAATAGAGCAGAATAGAATCCCATTCGTTGTTGACTAATTCCATGTTAGCATTCAGGGGTAAAAATGGAAAGGCTTAGTCTTTTTAAAATGAGCTGTTCTCCAGCTTTCACAAAATGCATTCTGGGATTGTTCCCATTTCCTGCTGTGACAGAGAAAAGGAAGATGAAAGCCTGTCTTTTTTCTCTGTCCCAACACCTCTCCTCCTCTCAGTGTGAAAGTGTTTTCCTCTTCCCTGATTCTATTAGCTATAACTATTCACACCACTCAGGGTCTTACTGGTTCCTGCTGGATTGTCATTACTTTAATGAACCAGTAGAGGTCAGCAGTCGGCTAAATGAGTTGTTGTAAAGCAGTGGAGGAAAGAGGCTGCAGGTTATTCATGGCTGTCTGAATTACGCTGCAGATTGCATTTATCCTCCTAAGTGCACACATAAAGAAGATCTGTGAGCTGATTGGCTCTAAGCGACCGCTTGGTGTTCCTGTTGGGATCCCGGCTGTTACTCTGACACACCTTTGTGCTCCACAAACTGCTGTCAACTATCTGTGTCTCTTTGCTTAAACAGAAGCTCATGTCTGTATAAAGAGATGAAATAATCTGTCATGTCAGTTAGTTTCTATGTTTCATATTTAATAGTGCCACAACCAAACACATTTGCTTGTTTAAATAGCTGATAACTGAAGTATTATGTTTTTGCCGTGATTATGAGATGACATAAATAGTTCAGCTCTTCTGCTGAGTAAAAACATGGCTGCTGATTGGCTGAACATGACGCAGTGTTAAAGTTTCTGCTTCTCCTTCACATATCCTGACAGCATCTCCTGCCAACGTTCAAAGCTGGACCAGTAAAAGAAAATAAATCATGAGAGAAGGCCAGAGTGGGCTGTGGACTGACTTTGGAGCTGTAAATCCACATTAGGTGTTTTCGTTCTGAATCGACGCTTCCAGACCTCATGTGAGATATGTCCTGGACAGAGCCAGAATGTCGACTTTACCTCAGCTTGGGTTTTTGGCCCCTTTTATTGGAACAGCTTTTTTTTTTTCTTTTTTTTTCATCGGAAAAAAATAACTAATCAGAAGAGCGTCTGAGTCAGAGCAATGCTTCCATGGAAAGTTCCTCCCATGAAGCTTATTTTTTACTTTCAACTTAAAACGTTGTTTTTGGTTGAAGCTAAAGTTTGTTCAAAAGTATTCAACCTCTGCACATTTATTTTTATGCTGCAACTAAAAACATCAATGGACTATGTTCAAATTCTATCACAAAGCAGCTTGGTATTATGGAAGGAATGTGACATCATCAAATCAAATATAAAATCAAATACAAATCTTAGGAGTCTGTCTTTTAAAGGGTTGTAGTCCCCTTGGGTCAGTACTGTGTAGAACCTCCTTATACTTCATTTCCAGCTGCTGCTTCTGGGGTATGTCTCTGCCAGCTTTATGCATCTACAGACAAAGACAGTTTTTACCCATTCATATTTGTGAAATAGACCAAGCTCAGTCAGAATGGGTGGAGAACATCTGTGAACACTAGTTTTCCAGTCTTGCCACACGTTCTCCCATTAGGTTAGGGTCGGACTTTGATTGAGCCGTTCTAATATTAGTAAGCTCTGGCTGTATGTTCAGGGCTGCAGTCTGATGGCAGGCTGAACCTCTACCCCAGTCTAAGGTCTTTTGGAGCCTGTAATACTCTGGTATCCCTCTCCAATTCTTGAAAGCCTCTGTCCTGCAACTTTTAGACGTATCCCTGTTCTAATACAGCTGAATTATAACGGATGTACTACCTCCTTAACATGTCACTGAGTTCTCCAGAGGACTGATGGTGAGCGATTGATCTGCTTCAGGTCTGATGAAGAAGAAGGAGGAGATTTGCTCCTGAGTCAGTAGCTTTCTTCATCTACGGGTCTTCTAAGACACTCTGAGCAGCCTACCTGTTCTTTCTGAAGTAAAGCATCCCCACAGCATGATGCTGCCACTGAAAGGTTTTACCATGGTGGTGGTATGTTCAGGGTCATGTGCAATGTCAGTTTTCTGCAACACTTAATGATTGCTTGTAGATAAGAATACCGTTTTGTTCTGTCACATAAAATCGTAGTAAAATCAAAAAGTTTGGGGTAGTAACATGAAAAACTGTGGAAAGGTTCAGAATTTAGAATACTTTTCCAAATCACTGCATGTTTAATATCCCAGGTGTTTCGTGGAATATTGAATGCTAACCATTGTAACACTTTCTGGCATTTCCACCTTATCTAGCCTGCTACTTTCAGCTTTGCTCTCTGTTTTTTGGTTTTTTTACCATCATGTGTTATTTCTTTTTTCAGATCTTTGGGGGCCTATAATACTCTGGTCTCCTGCCGGTTGTGTAATCTTGAACTGATTGGAGCCGGTTTTCTCCTTGCTGCTGCTCCTGCCTGAACAATGTAATTTTTGGGTTTACATGCAGCTGTACTCCTGGAGTAAATTGCATACTGCAGTCCTGTCATCTTAGCAGAGCACTCTCCCAGTGTGGTCACCTTACTGAAATTACAAACATGTTATTTCACATGTGGTTAGAGGTAAAGTGCACTCTCACTGTCAGTGCACATGTTTTTGTGCATTGTGCAATTGTAAATGAGTAGAGCGACAGAATGGCGTGTGCCTTGGTCCTAGTTTCTGTCTCCAAATATATTGAGAAGCTTCTTTTTGGGTGGGTTATATTAATGTGGGCATGATCTGTGGCCAGTATGAATCTTCACCTTATGTTACTCACATTCTTTGATGTAACATCATTTTTAGTTAAATACTAGTAGAGGAGCTGTTCCATCCTGGACTAGATCTTCACCCTGTTCACCTTCATCCTTCCACTACTACATACCGGTCCTTCTCAAAAAATTTGCATATTGTGATAAAGTTCATTATTTTTTGTAATGTACTGATAAACATTAGACTTTCATATATTTTAGATTCATTACACACAACTGAAGTAGTTCAAGCATTTTATTGTTTTAATATTGATGATTTTGGCAAAAAAGTAAAGAAAAACCAAAAATCCAGTAAATTAGCATATTTCATCCGACCAATAAAAGAAAAGTGTTTTTAATACAAAAAAAGTCAACCTTCAAATAACTATGTTCAGTTATGCACTCAATACTTGGTGGGGAATCCTTTTGCAGAAATGACTGCTTCAATGCGGCGTGGCATGGAGGCAATCAGCCTGTGGCACTGCTGAGGTGTTATGGAGGCCCAGGATGCTTCGATAGCGGCCTGAAGCTCATCCAGAGTGTTGGGTCTTGCGTCTCTCAACTTCCTCTTCACAATATCCCACAGATTCTCTATGGGGTTCAGGTCAGGAGAGTTGGCAGGCCAATTGAGCACAGTAATACCATGGTCAGTAAACCATTTACCAGTGGTTTTGGCACTGTGAGCAGGTGCCAGGTCGTGCTGAAAAATGAAATCTTCATCTCCATAAAGCTTTTCAGCCGATGGAAGCATGAAGTGCTCCAAAATCTCCTGATAGCTAGCTGCATTGACCCTGCCCTTGATAAAACACAGTGGACCAACACCAGCAGCTGACATGGGACCCCAGACCATCACTGACTGTGGGTACTTGACACTGGACTTCAGGCATTTTGGCATTTCCTTCTCCCCAGTCTTCCTCCAGACTCTGGCACCTTGATTTCCGAATGACATGCAAAATATGCTTTCATCCGAAAAAAGTACTTTGGACCACTGAGCAACAGTCCAGTGCTGCTTCTCTGTAGCCCAGGTCAGGCGCTTCTGCCGCTGTTTCTGGTTCAAAAGTGGCTTGACCTGGGGAATGCGGCACCTGTAGCCCATTTCCTGCACACGCCTGTGCACGGAGGCTCTGGATGTTTCTACTCCAGACTCAGTCCACTGCTTCCGCAGGTCCCCCAAGGTCTGGAATCGGTCCTTCTCCAGAATCTTCCTCAGGGTCCGGTCACCTCTTCTCGTTGTGCAGCGTTTGCTGCCACACTTTTTCCTTCCCACAGACTTCTCACTGAGGTGCCTTGATACAGCACTCTGGGAACAGCCTATTCGTTCAGAAATGTCTTTCTGTGTCTTACCCTCTTGCTTGAGGGTGTCAATGATGGCCTTCTGGGCAGCAGTCAGGTCGGCAGTCTTACCCATGATTGCGGTTTTGAGTAATGAACCAGGTGGGAGTTTTTAAAAGCCTCAGGAATCTTTTGCAGGTGTTTAGAGTTAATTAGTTGATTCAGATGATTAGGTTAATAGCTCGTTTAGAGAACCTTTTCATGATATGCTAAGTTTTTGAGATAGTAATTTTGGGTTTTCATGAGCTGTATGCCAAAATCATCAGTTTTAAAACAAAAAAAGACCTGAAATATTTCAGTTGGTGTGCAATGAATCTAAAATGTATGAAAGTTTAATTTTTATCATTACATTATGGAAAAGAATGAACTTTATCACAATATGCTAAATTTTTGAGAAGGACCTGTACATATACACCAGCCCTTTTATTTGGTCCTCTTCTTCAAATGCTTGTTAACAAAAAAAGCAAAGCAACCAATGATGTGGCAGCAGGCAAATGGCTGAAGTCTGACGGATCAGAGCTTCAGGCTGAGGGGAAAAAGGAGAATGAAGTAACTTTTTCCAATTGTGAGTGCACAACACAACCTTGAAGCAGGTGGGCTACAGAGGCAGAAGAGGGTTGCCCCTCCGCTTAGCTAAGAACAGGAAACTGAAACTACAATTCTACAATACTCACCAAACCTGGACAGTGTCTGATTCACAATGTTTCAGCCTGCCTATGATGTAGATCTATGTGGAGCTTATGCTCCTTTAGCTCAGTAGGTGCTGGCAGAATTCATTCCACTTTGTGTTCACCATTAACTGTCACTCCTACGCTCTTATGAGTTCCTCTTTTTGTGTTCCTCAAAATTAAGCTGGAATTGAATTAAGATAATAAAGTGTTTGTTTTTTTCAACGGACTTTGAACTGCCTGTCCACATCTTGATGCATCCTATAATAGCTTTCACCCCTCAGCCCTACTCTGCACCCATCTTCTGAAGCCTACTTATAGCAGGTTCTTGGACTTGAGTTCACTGTACTTCAATCACCAACAGATCAGTCCAACAGAGCAACTTTGGGATGTGCTGGAACCAAAGGTAGAAGTTCCTGCTACTAAGTGACGGCATCATGGACCAAAATCTCTGTGCAATGATTCTGACACCTTGTTAATTAATGCCATGAAGAATAAAGGTGCCTCTGAAGGCAAAAACTGATGTTCAACCTGATAACAGCTAGGTGTTCCTAATAAAATGGTCGGTAGGTGCATATGAACTAGGGATGGGCATAATTAATTGATGATCGATTAATTGATCCTTAAGAATTCCATCGATGACATTTTTTTACCGATCAATTAACACATGTTCTGTTGCATAGAGTGAGTTTTGAATGAATGCAATTAATTTAGCTATGTGGCAGTAATTAAACACTTTACCACACGAGGGCGATGACTGAAAATAAAACCCACAGGTCGACTCAGTTTCTTCGAGTTTCTGTGTATTTCAAAAGTAGCGTTGTCATGAAGAGGTAGCAGCAAAGTGTGGCGTGGGACCACTTTGACTAAAAAAAAAACAAACAAACAAAAAAGTCTCGGTTCACTGCCAACACTGCGAAGCTGTGTATAAGTACTTGAACACACCTCCAACCCTGGTTAGAAGCGGAGCATCCTGCTCTTGGTCTCAACCTAGCATCAAGTCAGTGTTAGCAAGGAGGAGCCGAGATGCACAACGAGCAGAGAAACTTCCTCACAGATTACTTTCTGAGGGAGGCTCCGTCACCCCTGGGTTGCTCCCCTACAGACTGGTGGAAAATGAATGAAACAAGATTCCAGAGGCTTGCCAGGTTAGAACAGAGGTATGTGTATCACAGCGACGTCTGTCCCTCACAGCAGGTGATCTCAGTGCTGCAGGTCAGACGCCACAGCAGCCTGATGACCGTCAGTCTGGTCACCAGGCTGCTGTCGCTTCTGATCCCAGCGCATGTTAACATGCTCATCTTTCTCAACAAAAATCAGTAGACTGATGCTAAAGTTGTATATAAGTTATGGGTTCTTTTGTGTGTGTCTTATTTACTCTGTTAATGAGCCTAATTCATTGTTAGGTACGCTGATCTATTCCATCCTCTTTCTCGACTCTTTTTGCCAAATGTAACCCAAAACTATCAGACCTTTAATTATTATATATTTTTATTAAGTTATTGTTTAACATGACTTTAATTTTTTTTTCTTTTTTCTTTTACTTTTGGAGAAGAAAAATATGAGCGTCAGTTGTGTTAATGAGTACCGTCTTTTAGCTGTCGGCTATGTGAAACGACCATGAATTAACTTCCACAAGAGGTGTCCCACTTGTAATGAAGATCTCAATGAGGAAACACGCTATTTTTCTATTCTACTGCATTTTAATATAGCCTATGAACAATGAATTTTTAATATAAAAATATCAATGATTAATCGAAAATCGATCGTTGAAGACAGTTTAATCGAATGCCCATCCCTAATATGAACAGTATAGTATCAAGTAAAATAGTACAATAAAAATTAAAAGTAATAACATAAAACTAGGCCTTTATTGTAGTTTTTTGGCTCAAAGCTCTTAGACTGGTTGATGCTAGTGAAATCCACTTGATTTTTGTGACTTTTGTTGTCGATGTACCGAAACCCTAAATCCTACAATCATTTTCTCACTTCAAATGACTTCCTCTCTGCTCTACCTAAAGTATTCAGAAACGTGTCTCTTACAGAGCTCCAGAAGAATCCCTCTGGTCCTGGAGCAGTGTGTTTCAGCTGAGCTGCTCAGCTTTCTGTTCCTCTCCAGGCCTGATACTGCTGCATACAACCTGCTGCATACAACCTGCTGCATACAACCTGCTGCATACAACCTGCTGCATACAACCTGCTGCATACAACCTGCTGCTAGACCTCATCAGAATAACGTTATGGACTTCAGTGATATCTCTGTGTGCCAGTCAGCCCTGGTCCTCCACAGGGCAAATCTACAGCCGGACATTTTCCCTGTCCTGTTGTCTATGGCACATGGTCAGTCAGAAAAGCTTTCGAACATTTTACTGCTAATGGATGCTACCAGATGTCATCCACCGTTGGGTCTGCCATGTTGTCCAAATATTCTCAATGTACTGTCCATGCAGTTTTAGGTGGTCATCATAAGTCTAAGTATATGGGGATAAGTTGGAATTATTAAATATTGAATTAGGATGATAAGCCTGTTCTTCAGGTAGGGCACACTGTATTTCAGGATAAATATTTTTGATCTGCTTTGAATCAGACATTTTCAAGAAGAAGATTTGCAAATTTGCACTCATATGCACATGTATTGAAGGAGACGTTTTCCTTTTATACTTCTCTGTTGCGAAGCAATTCCCCTCCAGGACAGCAGGAGGTGTAGACCTTTTCCGGCTGGTCTGCGTACTATTGCAGTAACATCTCTGGTCGATGACAGTTTATTTACTTCAGCTTGTAAACACACATCCACTCAAGGAGCAATGGCCTACAGAGAGGGAGTTGTGATTGAGCTGGAAAGCTTTTTACTAGAAGTGCAGCTCATTGAATACTCATGGAACACATGGAAACAAACAAACACAGCGTCTGTTTTGTTGTTCTCTACACATCCTGGTGTTCAAAATCACCAAAAGACCATAGTAGATAATCTGGCCTTGCAATATACAGTAAAGCATCTAGTGCCAAAAAGCTGCATTGACTATTAATTAAATCGACTATAGAGCACCGTTCTGGTGAATGATCTGGGGCTGATGTTGGGGTGACCAATCACAGACGTGCGTTAAAGGGATAGTTACAAAATTGGGCTCTATTCCGTGCGTCCTAGTGTGAGTGACAAAGAGCCTTTGCGTTGACCGATAATGGCGCTGCGTGTCTGCACCTCTGCAGTATAAACTAGGCTTTAGGATTACAACATATACTAACAAGTTTGCATGAAATTGATTTTGACTCATTAAATAAAGGCACTTAGCATTAACGTTGATGGAGCTGTTCGTTTAAATACAAAACTATCACCAATTATGCACAGAAACCTATGTATCTATTTTTATTGATCGAAACTGAAATGAATTCACATCATAGAATTTGCTGTGTTGATGTGTTTACTGACTAAGATAGGGTGGTCTGTCAGTTAGATGGATTTAATGAATTGGGACTTTGGAGTTCCTGACTAGATGATCAAGGGAACATTGGCTTAATTTCCCCACGGGGATTATTAAAGCATGTCTTATCTTATCTTATATCACTCACTGATATCCAACCAACTGATGGATCATGAGGAAATGACATTGAACATGTCTACTGGAAAACACAGAAGTATTTTTTTGGGAAACCGTGTTATAGTCCTATACGGTATTTTTATGGATTACGTGTCTTAGTATTTGTTGTATCACAGTAGATCTTCAGAGGAACACCATACTGCCAGTGTCTAACGCTGAAAATGAACAAGCTGTATATAAAGGCGTGTGTGTGTCCTCAGGGGGAAGTTATCTATGAATATGTACAAGTGACTCCAAGATTATATAGAAAATATCTTTTTAGTTTAGAGCTAAAGCTGTGAACATGAAAGGCTTCTGCTGATCATCTTCTACAGTATGAATTGTTTTCAGTATCAGCCTTATTGTCATTATGTCTGACCTATGTGACTTGTTTATTTTTAAAACTTCTGCCATATATACTCCCCTTAAAAATAACAGCCACTGCACTACAGGACAGTAATAGAAATAAAATGGAGACAGTTGTTTATTAGCCTACACAAGTGCTTCATGTCCATTTTGCTGTTAGTGGGATATGTTAGGATTAAATGAAGATGGTTTCATAAAACTTTGTTACAAACTATAATAGAATGAAACTATATAATGCTATATAAACAGCATAATTTTTTTTCTCTAGTGTTTGTGCCAAGAGCAGAAGTGACATCCCATATTGTATTTAATGAGTCGCAGTAATGTTTTTCAGTGACTATTTTAAAGCAGAATGATTATAGAGTTTATGTTTTACACTGTCTTTAGCATTTTAGATTAGTGATTTGTGTGTTTGGCATAATTAACTGTAAATATCCATCTCCCTGTCCATCTGCTTTAGATGATGTAGATCCTGTACTTAAATCTGGGCTTTCCAAAAGGCCAACATTTCTGAATTGTTCCAAAACAGGCACAGGTTTAAAGCAAAAATGGATAAAAAATAACAACTTTGCTTTACTTCATTCAGCCTTCCCGTTTTCAGCATAGTGTCGCTCTCCCTCCCGCTCTGAGCTTGAATGAACTGCAGACATGTCTTAAAGACCCACTCCGATCATCTTTTCACAGCGATTTGAAAGCAGAAATACTCAGAAATGCAACTTTGAGCTTAATTTTCTTAATATATGTCCTCTGGCATCAAAAAAATGCCACAAGAACATGTTAACAACACGAAAAACACGAGTTTCATTGGAGTGGGTCTTTAACAGCTTCAAAACCCAGTTTTGGTTTAATAGTTTCCAGCATGCTCCGCTCGTCTTCTCATTTCATTTTAAAACACTTCACTAATACTGAAATTAATTGTTCACACTGAACTGTGCTCCTGTCAGGAAAAAGCCCAGATTCTTGTTACTTACTTACTGGTCAGGGTTGATCCAGCTAGAAATCAGTCGACTCCAGTAGCTGACTTCTCTGTGTGTCTCAAGAGGTATTGGCTGAGATACAATCAATTTTTACAAAGCGGTTAGAGTTAGATCCGATATAGGACAATAATCATGACAGAGTTAGCTGCTGGGAAGGAGTTTCTTCTCATGTTGACCACAGTGCACACAGTCAGAAAGGGTGTGATTCCTGCATGTCGGTCAGCCAGAGCAGCAGGTTGCATGTATGGAGGCAGCCATCCATGTAATAAAGATTGGTACCCCCACCCCTCCTTCTGATGTACAGCTAACATGTCTTATGGGGTTTCTATCTTCTGATTTATGACAGAAAGCCTGTTTTATCCATCCTTTCACTTTACTCAGTTGATCATCATTATGCCCCAGGAGATAAAGTCCCTCCCCTAGTGGCACCATTATTTTGAATACACCTGCAAATCAAACATGCAGCAATAAAAGCAGGACAAAAAGTGATAACAAAAATCAGATTTTGTAACTACAGATATTAATATCTGGACATTTTAGAGAGTTATTCTCTTGACAAGGTGAGAGCTTCGTTCTCCTGGGAGATGATGTCAAACCCCCTGTCACATGTCCATCCAGAGGCCTGGGAATGATTTAACTATTAGTCATTCTGCTCTTGTTGGGGAAAACAAAAGCCTGGCCTGAGCTCTCAGTCTTTGTGCCTGCTGGTCATTGTTGAAAGGTTCTTAAAGCTACAGCGCACACAAATCTGCTCCAATCCCACAGTCATTAAACATGGTTGGGGCCTGAAAAAATGCTCTGTGCTTATGTTTTTCAACTCAACGTCATACATGATTACTCTGCACCTTACGACCTGCTCTTTTCTGTAGAACCTTGTGTTCCTGAGTTCAGTCAGTCAACAATAAACATGACCTGCGTATTGCGACCTCAGTAGACTGATTTATCTCCCCAGCTCCTGAGGCAAACCTGCTTAAATGTTGGAATGCTTTAACTGCTGAGACGGCTGCTAGGAGGAGCTGCTCTTCAGGGGGCTGTTAACTCGTCAGGGAGACCTTTACACTGCTTTACCCGACTCATGAAAATGATTTGTGAGTCAAGAAACCTAAATTTCAATTTTTTTTCCTGTTTTCCCTGTACTTTATCTGACCCAACAGGATTGTAATGGACAGTTGGCACTAGTGTCAAAATGGCCTGAATTAGCAGGATGCACATATTGACAGTATACTCTATGCACTTAGGTGAAAATCCATTTCAGCTCCACTTAGTTCCCCGTCCAACAAAGGTTAATCTGTGTTAGACTGTGCTCCATCTATCTGTACACAGAGTTGTGTATGCGCACCACAGTAATCAGATTTATTTTGAGTCCCTGCTCCAAGCTATGATCTCACCCTGCTTTCAGCAACCTCGCTCTGTGTTTAAATTCCATTGCACTCCTGAGTCTATACCAATCCATTTTTATAGCTTAAGTAATGATTTTAGATATAGCCCCTTCACACTTCCTTCTGCTGCTCCCATTCACTCCAGCAAAGACCTGCAGGCAGCCTGCATTCTAACTCGGCTGGCTCTGCTCTTCTGGAATCTGACCATCCACCTCCATTATGCTTCATCCACACAGCTTTAGACTTGAATGGTGTGTTCACTAGTCATTATACAGAAATGATATCTGAACAACACTTTTCTAATTAAGTGCATTTTTCAAGCTAAAGACAAACTCTCAATACACATGCAGACAAGAACATGAGTGATTTAAATGACAAGGAGCTGGCAAGTCTACAACAATCACCAAAGGGCCTTACTGATTCAATTCAATTCAAAAATACTTTATTGATCCCAGAGGGAAATGAAGTGTTGGTATAGGTCATATAATTAATTATTTAGGGGTTGTTGTAGATGATGATGGCTGTGGGCAGGAAGGATTTCCTGTAGCGGTCTGTATTGCAGCGAAATTGAAGAACCCTCTGACTGAAGACACTCTGTTGTTGTATGACTGTCTCATGAAGAGGATGCTCAGGGTTGTCCATAACTTTTTTGATTTTATGAAGAATCCTTCTTTACATCATCATCTCCAGATGTTCCACAGTCGTCCCCAGAACGGAACCAGAACCTTCTTTATCAGGTTGTTTAAACTTTTTAAATCCCTGACTCTGATGCTGCTACCCCAACAGATGACGGCTGAAGAGATTACACTCTCCACAACAGACTGGTAGAAGATCTGCAGCATCTTGCTGAAAACATTGAAGGACCTAAGCTTCCTCAAGAAGTACAGTCTGCTCTGTCCCTTCTTGTAGATGGTTTCAATGTTCAGTCTCCAGTCCAGTCTGTTGTCAAGGGGAACTCTGAGGTATTTATACTCTTCAACCACCTCCACTTTTTCACCCATGATGGAAACAGTGTTTGGCTTAGGGTTCTTGGTTTGGACATGTATGCATCCTTTACATCTGCATAAAACAAATCCAAGGTCCTGTTTTCTCTTGTAGAGCAGCTGACAAACTGTTGAAATGTTGGCAGTGTAGTAGAGAGCGAGGCATGATTAAAATCACCAGATATTGCCACAAATGCATTGGGGTGCTGGGTCTGTAGCTTAGCAACAACAGAACTGATGATATCACATGCATTGTTGGCAACGGCTGAAGGTGGAATGTAAACAACTGCCAAAATTACACTGGTGAACTCTCTTGGTAAATAATATGGCCGAAAACTTACTGCCAAGAGTTCGACATCTGGGCTGCAGAGACGACACTTCACAGTAATATGTCCTGGATGACACCATCTATTGTTGACAAGCACTGCTACTCCACCTCCTTTCCTTTTCCTGCTCCTCTTCAGATCTCTGTCTGCTCGTACAGTCAGGAAAACTGGCAGACAGACGTTGGAGTCAGGGATATGATCCTGCAGCCACATCTCAGTAAAACACATAACACTGCATTCCCGAAACTCTGGCTGAGTCCTTGTAAAGGTTTGGAGTTCATCCATCTTGTTAGCCAGTGATCTTACGTTGCCCATTATGATCGATGGAAGAGATAGCTTGAACTTCCTCTGTCTCCTTTTTACTCCTGCTCTGCATCCACGTCTCCTCCTTATCAACTCCTCAGGGATTTGTGGCTTCATTTGAGGTATTATATCAGCTTTTGCGATGTTAATCTGCTGCCCCTGGCTGTAAACCACATTGTTGCCATGGTTACGCACCATAACAAGTTATCAAAAAGTGAAATATTAACAGCGAAAATCCTTCCAGCATCACAGCACCAAAACTAGAGAGTATACATTTAAAACAAATTGCAATCTTCCTCAAGAAAATAGAGGAACCAATGTACAAAAAAACAAAACTTAATATGTAGCCAACAGAGCCACTCCAACAAGCAGCCACCCAGATGTCACACTGAGAGGTGGTGTGGAAAAGAAAAGTCATCACTCTGAGCTGACTGAAGAGCAACAATACCAATTTTATTTTCTTCTGCTCAAAGAAAGACGTAGCTTTCAAAATGGCACCCATCCATGTCTTTCCCACTCTCTCCCTGCCACACCCAGCAGTCCACTTATATACACACACCTTTAACCCCACCTTGAGGTTATTGAACCAATCAGCTCAGCCTTTCAGTCTAATTTCAAAATGGACAATTTGCAGTAATGAAATATCAAACATACTCACAATTCACAATTAACTTATTCTCTCCATTTCCTACCATCAATCACCCAATAATTTCTATAAATGAGCTGGATTGGAGGCGGGCTTTCTCCTTAGCTCCAACAAGATGGCTGCCACAGAGGACACACCCTGATGGTAACAAACAAACACAGCATGTTGAAAATACATTCAGTCCAGAATAGTGCAGTTAAGATGAACTTAGTACTTCTTAACATTTACTCACTTCCTCCCCTTCTGGTTTACACATCTCAGGCAAACGAGAAAGGTAGTCAGCAATTAGGTTATTTTTACCTGGACAATGCTGTACAGTGAACTGGTATGGCTGGAGGGCTAGGCACCTGCGTAGTATTCTGGCATTCTGATGCTGCTTGGCATGGATCCATGTCAATGGTCACTGATTTGTTTGAAGAATAAACTCTCTTCCAAGCAGGTAGTATTTTAAGGAGTCCACAACCCACTTTATTGCCAGACCTTCTTATTCCATGGTGGAGTATTTCTTCTCCCAATCAAACAGCTTCTTACTTAGGAACAGAACAGGTTTTTCTTCACCAGCTTCTCCCTGAGCCAGTACTGCTCCAAGGCCAACATTTGAAGCATCTACTTGTACCACAAAAGGCTTGGAAAATGATGAACTGCAGACATGTCTTAACATCTTTTTAAAAAAAAAAGGTTTTGGTTTAAATTGCTGCCTACAGCTGTGCTTGTCCTCTCACTTCATTTTAAAACACCTCACTGATACTGAAACTTACTAACTTAAAGTGTCCTGTACTCAGTAGCTGTTCACACTGAGCTGGGCTGTTGTCAGGAAAGAGCCCAGATTCTTTTTACAGTTATTTTAGTTCCTAACCAGCTGGTTACTGGTCAGCGTTGATCCAGCTAAAAATCGGTTGACTTCAGTCACTA
This sequence comes from Valencia hispanica, assembly GCA_963556495.2. NCBI lineage: Eukaryota > Metazoa > Chordata > Actinopteri > Cyprinodontiformes > Valenciidae > Valencia > Valencia hispanica. Next base: position 47,887,719 of record OY747715.1, read on the forward strand.
GCTGACTTCAGTCACTAGGTGACTTCTCAGTGTATTTCAAGTAAAATATCTGCAGGAATTGGCTGAGATGTTAATTGTTTAATGTGTGAGAGTAAAGCAGTTGGAGTTAGATCCAATAAAGGACAACAATTATGACAGAGGTAAGAGGTGTGAAGGAGTTTCACCTCGTGTTGACCGCAGTTCATGCAGTCGGAAACTATGTTGCCATGTGCCGGCATGTTATTAAACCAGCCATTTTGATACTTATCAATGGTCTGCAATTGTAGTGAGTTATTGACTTGGTGCTTCCCTGGTTTGCCAGTAAGGGTAGTATTGAAAAAAACTGCAGGAATAAAGCAATGTATTGTTTTAGTAAGCCTTGTTTTCCCAATAAATGCTGAGATTAAGTACGCGTTAAACCATATATAGGCAGGTATTTTCTAGTAACATAATTTAGTAATTTAACAGCCTACATATATGGGAGCACTGCTCTACCACTGTGGCTTATAGTACCCTCTTTTAAGTCAATATCAATGATAAACATCTCTATGAAGTCATGACATGTTAAGTAACTTCTCCAGTCGTCAAGCTTTGGATACAGTATCTGCAGAAACAGCAGAATGAAAGATGGTCAGATGGAAGATGTTTTGATTAATAGATGGAACATTGCGACAGTGGATTTGACAGGGTCTTAGTAGCCTGAAAATCTATCAATTTCTCCATTTCTCCATTTTTTTTTAACAATCAAGACCTTCAACTAGGGCTGGGCAATGTGCCCTCAAATCTATATTGCGATATAATCTAAAGCATGTGCAGTAACGATATCTACTGCGATGTATTCTTTTCTTTATGTCAAAATGACGGTTGTATTGCTCAGTGGTAGAGTTGTCAGCCTGCAACCCAGAAATTGTGGGTTCGATTCCAGCTTCCACCTGCTACATGTCGTTGTGTCCTTGGGCAAGACACTTCACCTACCCCCCTACTGGTTTTGGCCAGAAGGGCCGATGGCGCGATATGGCAGTGTCGCTTCTGTCAGTCTGCCCCAGGGCAGCTGTGGCTATAATCATAGCTTGCTTCCACCAGTGTGTGAATGTGAGAGTGAATGAATAATGGAGTTGTAAAGCGCTTTGAGGATCTCGAAAACAGCGCTATATAAATGCAAGCCATTATTATGAAGAACATGTATTGTGCAAAATGCATTAAAAAAAATTCTTATCTTTTTTCCAGAAAAATGCAACCTAAAAATTCTCAAAACATAAAGATGAAGATATTTTGAATAAATTAAAAGTTTAATATTATAAAAAAAAAAACAAAGTTCAAAATTGTCCTCTCTCCTGGTTACTTATTTATAAATTTAATATCGCACAAAAATAAACCTGCACATATTAAAAATGCTTCAAGTTCAACAGGATTTTTTTTCCATTAAATGGAAAACAGCAAATTTTAAACTTGCAATACAGGTCCTTCTCAAAAAATTAGCATATTGTGATAAAGTTCATTCTTTTCCATAATGTAATGATAAATATTAAACTTTCATATATTTTAGATTCATTGCACACCAGCTGAAATATTTCAGGTCTTTTATTGTTTTAAAACTGATGATTTTGGCATACAGCTCATGAAAACCCAAAATTCCTATCTCAAAAAGTTAGCATATTTCATCCTACCAATAAAAGAAAAGTGTTTTTAATATAAAAAAAGTCAACCTTCAAATAACTATGTTCAGTTATGCACTCAATACTTGGTGGGGAATCCTTTTGCAGAAATGACTGCTTCAATGCGGCGTGGCATGGAGGCAATCAGCCTGTGGCACTGCTGAGGTGTTATGGAGGCCCAGGATGCTTCGATAGCGGCCTGAAGCTCATCCAGAGTGTTGGGTCTTGCGTCTCTCAACTTCCTCTTCACAATATCCCACAGATTCTCTATGGGGTTCAGGTCAGGAGAGTTGGCAGGCCAACTGAGCACAGTAATACCATGGTCAGTAAACCATTTACCAGTGGTTTTGGCACTGTGAGCAGGTGCCAGGTCGTGCTGAAAAATGAAATCTTCATCTCCATAAAGCTTTTCAGCCGATGGAAGCATGAAGTGCTCCAAAATCTTCTGATAGCTAGCTGCATTGACCCTGCCCTTGATAAAACACAGTGGACCAACACCAGCAGCTGACATGGCGCCCCAGACCATCACTGACTGTGGGTACTTGACACTGGACTTCAGGCATTTTGGCATTTCCTTCTCCCCAGTCTTCCTCCAGACTCTGGCACCTTGATTTCCGAATGACATGCAAAATATGCTTTCATCCGAAAAAAGTACTTTGGACCACTGAGCAACAGTCCAGTGCTGCTTCTCTGTAGCCCAGGTCAGGCGCTTCTGCCGCTGTTTCTGGTTCAAAAGTGGCTTGACCTGGGGAATGCGGCACCTGTAGCCCATTTCCTGCACACGCCTGTGCACGGTGGCTCTGGATGTTTCTACTCCAGACTCAGTCCACTGCTTCCGCAGGTCCCCCAAGGTCTGGAATTGGTCCTTCTCCAGAATCTTCCTCAGGGTCCGGTCACCTCTTCTCGTTGTGCAACGTTTTCTGCCACACTTTTTCCTTCCCACAGACTTCCCACTGAGGTGCCTTGATACAGCACTCTGGGAACAGCCTATTCGTTCAGAAATGTCTTTCTGTGTCTTACCCTCTTGCTTGAGGGTGTCAATGATGGCCTTCTGGGCAGCAGTCAGGTCGGCAGTCTTACCCATGATTGCGGTTTTGAGTAATGAACCAGGCTGGGAGTTTTTAAAAGCCTCAGGAGTCTTTTGCAGGTGTTTAGAGTTAATTAGTTGATTCAGATGATTAGGTTAATAGCTCGTTTAGAGAACCTTTTCATGATATGCTAATTTTTTGAGATAGTAATTTTGGGTTTTCATGAGCTGTATGCCAAAATCATCAGTTTTAAAACAATAAAAGACCTGAAATATTTCAGTTGGTGTGCAATGAATCTAAAATGTATGAAAGTTTAATTTTTATCATTACATTATGGAAAAGAATGAACTTTATCACAATATGTTAATTTTTTGAGAAGGACCTGTATGTAGTGTAACAACAAACACTGAACATCAGTATTTATTCTCCTTGATGACAGCTTGATGACATCATCAAAATGCGCAATCACGGTAGGCCGGTATAATCAAAATCTCTACATGTGGCTAAATTTATATAATTTCTACCTTATACCTTTTATATCGCCCACCACTACACTTCAACATACCTGAATCAAATTCCATGATTTTCCAACTTGTCCCATACAAAAACAAAAAAAGGAAAAATGCATTACTTGAAACGTGGGTCCTCAAATCCCAACCTGCACTTTACCTTTACACATTTTTGTCAAGTTAATGCCAAATCAGTATAAATATTCATATATTTTATCTATTAAACCTTTAGAAAATTAGATTTTGTTTAACAAATGTGCATTTTTGTCTTTAGTTAAAATTGTTTTTTTTCCTCCCCAATAGCATCTTAGAAACACTAAGTTAGGGTTCCTGGACATGATCAGAGTATGTGGTCTCCAACCGGTCATTGGTGTAGCACAGCACTGGGCTGAATGAATTGGGTCATCACTGGATTATCATTTGATTTTCATAAGCAGACATATAGGAGAGAGATTCAAAGCTGTGCTCCGCCAGCTGGGGTGAGCAGAAATCTCAGCTAACTGTTTTATACACTGCTAGGCTTGGCTCGGCAGTGAGTCCTGTCACTGTACCTGCTTTCCACTGCACATGTTGGATTGGAGATCCTGAGGTTTCAGTGATTTCACAGACTGAAGTTTAGGCCAGCAGGGATAGTTTGCTGACATAAATTTAAAAAGACTTTCTGGAAAAATTTATGGATCTTCTGGGAAAGGAGCAGTTTTCTTAACCTTCAGGCTGTTTAACTTTAAACTGATTAGAATGTTTGTATTGAAATGACTTTTCTTGTAAAGTGCCTTGAGATGACATCTGTTGTGATGTGCTATATAAATAAACATGATTTGAATTTACACAAACTGCTGTGTATGTAAGAATTAGGCAGCATAGAGAGTAGAAGTTCATCCACAGTTGTAATGGTTCTTGAGCTTCTGCCATGGAATCAAGTTGGTGTGTAGGTGTGAAGTAGTTCAAAAGACTAACCTATTCCTCGTTTCCACTGAGCGGTACGCCACGGGCCGGTGTAGTTCGTTACACTATTTTCTCTGTTTCCTTTGTAAAAGCTGACCATCCAACAGACCTGTACCACTCCATTCCTTCAGTTATAGGTCCATAGGATACTGGTATGGTCACGGTGGAGCTTCTGGCATCACAGTCCATTGGTTGGGGGACAGAAAAACTTCACTGCTTGCAACAAGGATGAGATATACTTTGTGTCACGTTAGTTGTTGCAATAGTATGACGCGAAGTTAGGGGTTTGGGTTCAACCCCTACTGCCCAGTGAGAGTCCAACCGGTGGAGGAAACGCTCTCCTATATACGTCATAAAATAGCGTACCGAACCATACCAACCCGTGCTGTACCACTCAGTAGAAGTGAGGCAGTATTTGCCAGTATGGCTCATCTTTTGGAGCTGTATCACAGAACATGTTTTAAGAACCTTCTAGAAGTTTCCTGTGATATGGATTTTACTAAACATTTATGGATGTTCCCCACAGTTACAATCAATGGCACCAAGAATCAAAACAAAAAGTATAAAAGAACAATGGTTTACCTGAAACTAAGTCCATTGGGAAATATAAACTAGATAAAGCTTTTTTTTCTTCCAGAAATCATTAATCATCAGTGAGATGAGCCTAATTATCTGTTTTACTCTTAGAAATTCAATTTACCTGCAATCAAAAAGTGATAGTTTTGTTCATATTATGGAGGTTTCCCACCATTAGTATTAGTGCTAGTTTTGATTCAGTTCTTAAAGAAGGACCAGCTGTTTCTGTTTTGATTGAACAAAAATGAGCATTGGAATACCACCAACTTTTTAAAGATTGAGAGGGAAGGTAAATTTAATTGTATGGCACATTTTCAGCTTCAGGGCAATTCAAGGTGCTTTACAGATTATGCAAAAAATAAAGGGAGCAATAAAACAACAAGAAAAACAGAAAACAGATAATCGAAGACATAAAGAACATTAAAACATACTACTGTTATGACATTCCAGCTATTATTCAATTCAGTTTATTTATAGAGCGCCAATTCACAACAGATATCATCTCAAGGCACTTAAGAAGAAGTAATTTCAATACATTTATACAAGCATTCCAATCAGTTAAAAAGTTTCCTATTTAAGGAATCCTAGCAGATTGCGTCAGTCATTGGTGCGAGGTTGGGCAATCCTTCAGCGATCCCTCATACTGAGCAAGGATGTACCGACGGTGGAGAGGAAAAACTCCCCTTTAACAGGAAGAAATCTCCAACAGAACCAGGCTCAGTAGGAGCGGCCATCTGCCACGACCGTCTGGGGGTTTGAGAAGACAGAGCAGAGACACAGAAGGAACAGAAGATCTGATATAAGAGTACTCTCTATGTTACAGAAAGTAAAAAGTTGATAACAGGACACGGTGGATGTTCAGTTACTGGGAGCACCATCCCAGTTGATGCCCCCCGTCCAGCAGGGCATTGCAGCCAAGCAGGATACCAGACCAGGTATATCTTCTATGGAGAGAAAAACACTGAGAGAAAACAAAGTTTACAGTCGAAATAACAGCAAATAATGCAACTGGAGAGTAGTAGAAGAGAAAGTAGCAGAGTGAAGAAAATTGGTAAGTCTGTCCTCCAGCAGTCTAAGCCTTTAGCAGCATAACTACAGAGATAGCTCAGGATGACCTAAGCTACTCTAACTATAAGCTTTATCAAAAAGGAAAGTTTTAAGCCTGGCCTTAAAAGTAAACAGAGTGTCTGCCTCACGGACTAAAGCTGGGAGCTGGTTCCACAGGAGAGGAGCCTGATAACTAAAAGATCTGCCTCCCATTCTACTGTGAGATAACATTGACAACCCCACACTTCATCTTTAACTAAAACCAAATCGTTCTCTGCTGGACACGTATGACTCTTCTTCTCTGCTCTTGTTTATAGAACAGAACACAATGACATGAGATTCAGTGGGATTGTTGCCTGATAACTAAAAGATCTGCCTCCCATTCTACTTTTAGAAATCATTGGAACTACAAGTAAACTTGCAGTCTGAGAGCGAAGTGCTCTGTTGGGAACATGTGGAACAATTAGATCTCTGATGTATGATGGAGCTTGATTATTAAGGGCTTTGTATGTAAGAAGAAGGATCTTATATTCTATTCTGGATTTAACAGGGATCCAGTGAAGGGAAGCTAAAGCAGGAGAAATGTGATCTCTCTTTTTAATATTCATCAGAACTCTTGCTGCCGCATTTTGGATCAACTGAAGGCTTTTAATGGCATTTTGTGGACTACCTGATAGTAAAGAATTACAGTAGTCCAGCCTTGAGGTAACAAATGCATGGACTAGTTTCTCAGCATCGCTCCTGGACAGGATGTTTCTAATTTTAGCAATATTCCGGAGGTGAAAGAAGGAAATCCTAGAAACCTGTTTAATATGGGATTTAAATGTCAAGTCTTTGTCAAAAATAACGCCAAAGTTCTTTACGTTATTACTGGGGGCCAATTTAATGCCATCCAGATGAAGTGATTGACTAATCAGTTTCTTTTTTAGAACTTCTGGTCCAAAGACAGCAACTTTTGTCTTCAGAATTTAAAAGCAAAAAGTTTAGGGTCATCCATGTTTTTATGTCTTCCAGACATGCCTGTAATCTACCTAACTGACTGGGTTCATCAGGATTTATGGATAAATATAGTTGTGTATCATCGGTATAGCTGTGGAAATTTATCCCATGCTGTCTAATGATTCTACCACTTGGAAGCATATATATGGTAAAAAGAACTGGTCCAAGCACAGAACCCTGTGGAACTCCACAAGTAACCCTTAAGAGTGAAGATTGATCATTTAAATGAACAAACTGGAATCTATCAGACAAATATGATTTAAACCAGCCTAGTGCTGTTCCTTTGATCCCTGCAACATGTTCAAGCCTTTCTAAGAGAATATTATGATCGACTGTGTCAAAAGCAGCACTGAGATCTAACAAAACCAGAACAGACACAAGTCCATTATCTGAGGCCATGAGAATATCATTAGTAACCTTCACCAGTGCTGTTTCAGTGCTATGATAAGCTCTAAAACCTGACTGAAACTCTTCAAACAGCTCGTTACTGTTTAGATGCTCACAGACTTGATTAGCAACAATTTTCTCAAGGATTTTGGATAAGAAAGGAAGGTTAGATATAGGTCTGTAATTCACTAAGTCATCTTGATCAAGGGAAGGTTTCTTGAGTAAAGGTTTAATTACAGCTATTTTAAATTCTTGTGGTACGTATCCGTTTACTAAGGATAGATTCATCATATCCAAAATGGGGCCAGGAACCAAATGGAACACTTCTTTAAATAATTTGGTTGGGATTGGGTCCAACATACAAGTTGAAGGTTTAGATGAGGCTAATATTTTTGATAATTCCGAAAGCTCGACTGAATCAAAACAGCCAAAGCACAAATGAGGTTCTACAGTTCTTTCCGATGCTGCCTCATTTACTGAGGAAGAAGTTGTCATGTTTGGGAGGATGCCAATGATTTTATTTTTAATAGAATTAATTTTATTTATGAAGAATCCCATAAAATCATCACTGCTAAGAGCTGGGGGAATAGTTGGCTCAACAGAGCTATGACTCTGTGTAAGTTTGGCAACTGTACTAAAAAGAAACCTAGGATTGTTTTTATTCGCTTCTATTAATGATGAAAAATATGCTGTTCTAGCTTGTCGAAGGGTCTTTTTATACAGCAGTACACTGTTATTCCAGGTTAAATAGGAATCCTCTAGATGTGTAGAGCGCCATTTTCTCTCCAACTTCCTAGTATTCTGCTTTAAAGTATGCAACTTTGCGTTAAACCAAGGAGTCAGCCTCCTATGGCTAGCCACTTTCTTTTTAAAGGGGGCCACACTATCTAATGCCAAACGCAATGAGGACGTAACGCTGGGAACCAGACCATCAATTTCTGAAGGGTTAGAGATAGAATTGCTGCCATCCACTGTGTTACTCTGAGAAACTGAGGAAAGTAAGAATGGAACAGATTCTTTAAAAAATGTTACAGCATTGTCTGATAAAGCTCTACTATAATGACATTTTCTTTCAGATTTAAGATGGTCAGTTAAAGTAAATTCAAAAGTTATCAAGAAGTGGTCAGACAGGACCGGGTTATGTGGGTAGACTGTTATTTCTTCACACTCAATACCGTATGTCAGTACAAGGTCCAAAGTGTGTTTGCCCGAGTGGGTCGATCCCTGTACTTTTTGAGTAAGGCCAATTAAGTCTAAAATAGCACTAAAGGCTGCATTTTGGCTATCACTTTCAGTATCCACATGAATATTGAAGTCCCCCAATATAATGACCCTATCAGTATTTAATACTAAATCAGATAAAAAATGTGAGATCTGATCCAAGAATTGAGAGTAAGGGCCTGGTGGACGATACAAAACCACAAACAAAAATGGTCTTAATGTTTTCCAACTTGGATGACGAAAATTAAGGGTTAGATGTTCAAAAGAACTGTAGCTACCAATTGGTCTGGGACTAATTAGTAAATCAGAACGACAAATGGTTGCAACTACTCCTCGCCCAGTATTTCTAGGAATGTGAAAATTTAAATGACTGGAAGGAGTTGACTCATTTATACTGACATAATCCTCCTGCTGCAACCAGGTTTCTGTGAGACAAAGCAAATCAATGTGATTATCACAAATCAAGTCATTTACTAACAAAGTCTTTGAGGTAAGAGATCTTATGTTTAATAAACCACGTTTAATAGATTTGTTTTTCTGTTCAGTCAATGTCGTATTTATCTTTATGAGATTTCCATAATTTGCTTTTGTTGGCTTAGCTTTTAATCCATTTAATTTTGGCCGTAGGCAAGACGCTGTTTCTGTAGGGTAATGGGTGGGTAACAGTACAGAAGCAGCAGAGAGGTGGATTAAACTACGACTCTGCTTCCTGGTCTGGACCCTGGGTTGTCAGTGTTTTGGAGGACTAATAAATTCGGCCATATTCCTAGAAAGAAGAGCTGCTCCATCCAAAGTGGGATGGATGCCGTCTCTCCGGAGCAAACCAGGTTTTCCCCAAAAACTTTGCCAGTTATCAATGTAGCCCACATCGTTTGCAGGACACCACCTAGACAACCATTGATGGAATGATAGCATGCGGCTAAACATGTCGTCACTTGTCCGATCAGGCAGGGGACCAGAAAAGATTACAGAGTCTGACATTGTTTTAGCAAACTTACACACCGAAGCAACACTAATTTTAGTGACCTCCGATTGGCGTAACCGGGTGTCATTACCGCCAGCGTCAATAACAATCTTACTGTATTTACGCTTATCTTTAGCCAGCAGTTTCAGGTAGGATTTGATGTCGCCCGTTCTGGCCCCTGGCAAGCATTTGACTATGGTCAATGGTGTCTCTAATGCCACGTTTCTGACTATGGAGCTGCCAATTACCAGGGTCTGCTTCTCAGCGGGTGTGTTGCTGAGCGGGGAAAATCTGTTAGAAACTCGGACCGGTTGGTGGTGGCCCGTGGGGTGGGTCCTAGAACTATGCTTCCTATGTACCGTCACCCAGCCGGCCTGAGGTCCCGGCTGCGCGGGCTCTACTGGAGGACGGCTAGGGGGTTCTATCCTTGTTGGCTTCGCGCTGGCTAATGGGCTTCGGCTATCTGCTGGTTTTTCAACAGTGCGGAGCCGTGCTTCTAATTCTGATACCCTCGCCTCCAAAGCTACAAAAACAATACATTTATTACAGTTACCATTATCACTAAAGGAGGCAGGGAAGTAACTAAACATCTGACAGAGAGAGCAAGAGAGAAGAGAAGAGTTAGAGACAGGAGAGAGAAGAGTAGCCATAGCCGCAATGAAGCTAAGCTAACTGAGCTAGCGAGACCGTACCACCCCAAGAAAAGCTGTGTGAAACACGAGGAGTTCCTAAAACGTAAAGTACACCACCACAAAACGTGTGTTTAGGTGAGCTTGTGTGTTAAAATAACTTAGAGGGGCCTCAACACAGAGAAAACAAGATCAATTACAAGAGAGTCTGAACAACAGCTCCATGGAGCACAACAGTGACAACAGGAAATTACGCAATACGGCTTACCCCGTCACAGAGTACCAACCAATTGGAAGCCAATGGTTGGCTATCAAACTATCAATCAATTAATCAAAGGCAGCTCTAAACAGACGTGTTTTTAGCTTTAATCTAAAATAACTCAGTGTTTCAGCAGCTTTGCTTCAGATTAGAGGAGCATAGAAACTGAAAGCTGCTTCTCCATGTTTGGTTCTGATTCTAGGGATGATTGGTAGACTGGAATTAGAGGACCTGAGTGTTCTGGGTGGGGGGTTGGTATAGTAACAGTAGATCTTCACCATACTTTGGTGCTAAGCCATTCAATGATTTATAAACTAGTAAAAGTATTTAGAAGTCTATTCTCGGAGCTACAGGGAGCCAGTGTAAGGACTTCAGAATGGGTTCTGGATCAGCTGCAGCTGTCTGATTGACTTTAGGCAGACCTTTGAAGACACTGTTGCATATATATATATATATATATATATATATATATATATATATATATATATATATATATATATATATAATGATTCAGAAGGCTAAGATGTGATTATATTGTGATGAGATTCAATTCAGTTTATTTATATAGCGCCAATTCACAGCAGATGTCATCTCAAGGCACTTAACAAGAAGTCATTTCAATACATTTATACAAACATTCCAATCAGTTAAAAAGTTTCCTATTTAAGGAATCCCAGCAGATTGCGTCAGTCATTGGCGTGAGGTTGGGCCCCGTTGATGCAGACTTTCCAACCACAGCAATCCTTCAGCAATCCCTCATACTGAGCAAGCATGTAGCGACGGTGGAGAGGAAAAACTCCCCTTTAACAGGAAGAAACCTCCAACAGAACCAGGCTCAGTAGGAGCGGCCATCTGCCACGACCGTCTGGGGGTTTGAGAAGACAGAGCAGAAACACAGAAGGAACAGAAGATCTGATATAAGAGAACTTTCTATGTTACAGAAAGTAAAAAGTTAATAACAGGACATAGTGGATCTTCAGTTACTGGGAGGATCATCCCAGTCGATGCCCCCCTTCCAACAGGGCATTGCAGCCAAGCAGGATACCAGACCAGGTATATCTTCTATGGAGAGAAAAACACTGAGAGAACACAAAGTTAACAGTCAAAATAACAGAATGTACTGTAATACAACTGGAGAGTCGTAGGAGAAAAGGAAGTAGCAGAGTGAAGAAAATTGGTAAGTCTGTCCTCCAGCAGTCTAAGCCTATAGCAGCATAACTACAGAGATGGCTCAGGATGACCTAAGCCACTCTAACTATAAGCTTTATCAAAAAGGAAAGTTTTAAGCCTGGCCTTAAAAGTAAACAGAGTGTCTGCCTCACGGACTAAAGCTGGGAGCTGGTTCCACAGGAGAGGAGCCTGATAACTAAAAGATCTGCCTCCCATTCTACTGTGAGATAACATTGACAACCCCACACTTCATCTTTAACTAAAACCAAATCGTTCTCTGCTGGACACGTATGACTCTTCTTCTCTGCTCTTGTTTATAGAACAGAACACAATGACATGAGATTCAGTGGGATTGTCTGTCCATGCATCCCATGTAAAAGCTATTTTACCTGCTTGTGAGCCTGTTGCTGTTTTGGCTGTAGTGCATGTAGATTGGTTCATTAGTGGTGTATATCAGACGTGAGATGTTACATCTAAAGAGAGCTCCATAGGGCAAAAGGCCTGATTCTCCACGACTCTTGATGGGCGTTGGTCCTTTACAGTATTGTTGGATAAACTTTGTGCATGAGCTTGGTAGAATCATTAGGATCTATAGCTTTATGTGTTTCTAGTCTACAGTGGTTGGTAACATCAGCGGTTTTACTTCTACCTCCGCTTTTAAACATCATGTTGTTCCTCTTGTTTTCTTTCCATTTTGCACATCCTGCATATGGCCTGGATCTTTTCTTTGGGATTTTTTTCTGTTAACATGTGATGCTATATTTTTACCATACACTGTTTGGTTCCCACATTTAAGAGCTTTCAAGTTCAGATTTCTACATTCTTCTTAACTAGACCATTCAATTTTAGGTCCAGTGCTTTTTAACCTCTATATGTTCCCTCTTGGCAGTGTCATCAGAAGACATGGAGTTAACTTTCACAGTTATGCTGATGATACACAGTTGTACATCTCCATGTCTCCTGATGACACACGGCCAATGGATGTACTTTTATAGCTGCATTTTAGACATCAAATCCTGGATGACAGAAAACTTTCTCCAGCTCAACCAGGACAAAACTGTTTTAAAGTTTTAGTCATCGGTCCTGAGGCTCAGAGAAAGAAACTTCTACCAAAACTACAATCACTGTCTTTTAATTCTTCGTTACAAGACTCACCTTTTTAGCTTAGCTTTTAACTGAGTATTATTTTTTATATTCTGTTTAATTGCTCTGCACGTTTTACTTAATACATTTTATCAGCGTTTTTACTATTTAATCTTATTATCCACTGTTTATTTTTTTATTTTAATCTTTCATTTTAATCTTCCTTCCAGTGTTTCCTCTGAAGGAGCCCTCTGCCTCGGAAGCAGTGGTTGGCTGTGGCTTCTTGGGTGTTCTCCAGGTAGAGCTTGGGTGGAGGTGGGGGTCTCCGCCTTGCCTCCTCTGGGCGCCCTGGGTCAGTGCCTTGGCTGCTGCTGTTGATGTGCTGCTGCCAGTGCAGATGGCTCCTTTGATGGCATTACCTTACCTGGCTCATCTGTACTCAGCCCAATGTCCTTTATATTGTTTAAGTGTGTGCGTGCATTGGGTTGGGTCTGAGAAAGGGGGGTATCACTGTGATCATGCTTTTAATTATGTGGGGGAGGGATGGGAATGTGGTCTTTGTGGGGTCATTTTAATTCTGTAAAGCAATTTGAGTTGCAATTTTATGAAAAGCACTTTGTAAATAAAGTTTGATCTATTGATTAAAAGCATTAGTATAATCAAGTTTTGACATTTCCTAATTAAGTCAGAATAGTCTGTATCTTGATGAATCAAAAAACGATTTTTTTTCCCTCACCCCTGTATGAAATCCTGTACTTTGAATTTGATGCACTTTCTTTTTGACCATAAATATTCTATTTTCCACATTTTGTTTAAGCTTTGTTGCTCTTTGGTCCCAGAAATGCAAGGATTGAAATCAGCTCTCAGTGGTTAAAAGACCACAGAGGATGCAGTGCATAGGTTTAGCACCTGGATCTAAGTGTTGATGACATAAAACCTGTTCCTAAATAAACTTACTATAAAGTATGATGACATAGATCTTTAAGGTCTTCAGAGACCGGCTTACTCAGTGTTCCCAGGACCAGAACTGAACAAGGTGAGGCAGCATTTAGGTTCTATGCTCCTCGGATGTGCAGAAACCTTTGGTTCCTTTAAATCCAGACAGAAAACATTTATGTTTACTGCAGGTTTGTTCCTCAATCCTACTGGCACGCTTTCCATTCTGGAAGCAGAGTCTGGGGTTAAAAAGCTCCTCAGTGGCAAGGCTCTGGGGGTGGATGAGATTCGCCCCGAGTTCCTTAAGGCTCTGGATGTTGTGGGGCTGTGTTGGTTAATGCGGCTCTGCAATGCTGCGTGGACATCGGGGGCACTTCCCTTGGATTGGCAGACCGGGGTGGTGGTCCCCCTATTTCAAAAGGGAGACCACAGAATGTGTTTCAACTACAGGGTAAGGTCTATTCAGGGGTTCTGGAGAGGAGGGTCCGACGGATAGTTGAACCTCTGATACAGGAGGAACAATGCGGTTTTCATCCTGGCCGTGGAACACTGGACCAGCTCTACACCCTCAGCAGGGTCCTGGAAGGTACGTGGAAGTTCACCCAACCGGTCTACGTGTGTTTTGTGGACCTGGAGAAGGCGTTCGACCGTCTCCCTTGGGGAGTCCTGTGGGGGGTACTCTGGGAGTACGGGGTACCAGGCCCCTTGATACGGGCTGTTGGGCTCTGTACGACTGGTGTCAGAGTTTGGTTCGCATTGCCGGTGTTGTAACTATTAATAATAAAAAGTTGTCTGGTTTTTTGAGCATCAATAATTATAATCAATAATTTATATTTTAATATAATTATTGATGACGTTCGAGTTTAACCTGTTTATTTAAGATTTCGGGGCACCAATCTCATAAAATGCGATAATTTTAATTCAACCAGACTGTCAGTCTCTCTGAAAAGGCGTAATTCGACCGCGGGGTTAAAACAAACTTTACAGCACACACGGAAATAGCACAGAAAACTTCTCGTTAATTAAGGGAATTTATTAATGAAATAGGTCAACCTTACAGATTACATTCTCCTCTACCCAGACCGAGAGATATAAATCAGTTTAATCCTACTTGGTGGGGGCAGCTCTCCACAGTCCATGACGAAGAACGTAGAAAGTGTCCAGTTTAAAGGAGCAGTTTGCGCAAAACCGAGGTCAGAAAAGCGGACGTCCGACTTTAGGCGCTGGGGGATTCAGGCCTGTTTTCAATAGAGCTCAGATGGCCAGCGGACTACCTGGTACAGGAAAGTTTGTTTGCTCGGCCGATTCACTTCGAAGTTTAAAAGGGAAGTTCTTCCTGGTCCAGCAGGTTTGAACAGAAAAAGGGAAAATGCTAGCAGTGGATTAAAGCGTCTCCTAACGGCACCGCTTGGGGACCAAAAGACGAAGATTGCAATCTTCGCGCTGCTTTTATCAACTCTGTGATGTCATCAATGGCCACAGACCAATGAGAATGGGTCGAGGGCAGCGCAATGGGTGCTGGAAGATGCAGTTCGTTCAGTGAAAGGATGCTGGGAGATGCAGTTCGTTCAGTGAAAGGATGCTGGGAGATGCAGTTCGTTCAGTGAAAGGGTGCTGGGAGATCCAGTTCGTTCAGTAAAGGCCATAGCCTAAACACCGGCAATAAGTTGGGCTCGTTTCCGGTGAGAGTTGGACTCCGCCAAGGTTGCCCTTTGTTACCGATTCTGTTTTTAACTTTTATGGACAGGATTTCTAGGCACAGCCAAGGTGATGAAGGGATCCGTTTTGGTGGCCTCAGGATTGGATCTCTTTTTGGAGATCATGTGGGCCTGTTTGCTCCATCGGAACGTGATCTACAGCTTTATTTGGAGCGGTTCACAGCCGAGTGTGAAGCGGCTGGGGTGAGAATCGGCCTCTCCTAATCCGTGACCATGGTCTTGAGCCGGAAAAGGGTGGGGTGCCTTCTCCGGGTCGGGAGTGGAGGAGTTTAAGTATCTGGGGGTCTTGTTCACGAATGAGAGAAAAGTGGAGCGGGAGATCAATAGACGGATTGGTAAGGTGTCTTCAGTGATGCGGGCGCTGTACCAGTCTGTTGTGGTGAAGAAAGAGCTGAGCCAACAGGCGAGGCTTTCGATTTACCGGTCGATCTAGGTTCCTACCCTCATCTATGGTCACGAACTCTGGGTGGTGACCGAAGGAACAAGATCACGGATACAAGCGGGTGAAATTAGTTTTCTCCACAGGGTGTCTGGGCTCTCCCTTAGAGATGGGGGTGAGAAGCTCAGTCATCTGGGAGGGGCTCAGAGTAGAGCTGCTGCTCCTCCACATCGAGAGGAGTCAGTTGAGGTGGCTCGGGCATCTGGTCAGGATGCCTCCTGGACGCCTCCCTGGTGAGGTGTTCCGGGCACGTCCCACCGGGAGGAAGACCCAAGACACGCTGGAGGGACTATGTTTCTCGGCTGGCCTGCGAAGGCCTTGTGATTCCCCCTGAGGAGCTGGAACAAGTGGCTGGGGAGAGAGAAGTCTGGGTCTCTCTGCTTAAACTGCTGCCCCTGCGACCCGACCCCGGATAAGCGGAAGAAGATGGATGGCTATATATATGTGTGTGTGTGTCTGTGTGTGTGTGTGTGTGTGTGTGTGTGTGTCTGTCTTAGGGGTGCACCGATCCCACTTTTTCAGTACCGATACCGATGCCTGGGCTTTGTGTATCTGTCGATACCAGATACCAATCCGATACTATTGTGGAATTAATTATAAACTGCATACCCTCCACCTTAAACCTTACTTGAAGAGACTAAAGGTACCAGACTTTACTAACTAAACATAACTAAGACTTATTTTTTCCTTTTTGACCCTCCTCCTTTTGTTTTGCTGAGGTGCAGGAATTCAGCGTGCTCTTTAGCATAGTGTTTCTGGATGTGCTTGATTAAAGTGGTAGTATTGTACTTTGCAGTAATTCCACCTCCCCTCGAAACATTTACTTTGCAGACATTGCATACAGCCGACAAACTAGTTGGAGTTTCTCCACACAGCCGACCCTCTGACTCGCTCCATGTTACTTTTAGCATGTGACACGCGTGAAGCTTACGAATGACATAGGTTCTGCTGCAACGAAAAAAAACAAAAAACCTGGATCGGCCAGTGGATCTCTTCATTTTTCCAATCCTCGATCCAGCTATTTGGTCAGTATTGCGGCTGGTATCCGATCCTAATATCAGATTGGTGCACCTCTAGTCTGTCTGTCTGTCTGTCTGTCTGTCTGTCATATTACATGTTCTGATATTGTCATGCTGATTGTAGGCAGCAGTTCTACAGTTGCTTATTGTTTATAATTGCTGGCTGTGACCGGAGCAAAGGGCTGTTAAGGTCATATTTTCTGTGGATGTTTGTCACCATGGTTATTTTCTGCAGCAGCTTCCCTCTCTGGGAGTCTGAGTAACCTCACTTTCAGCTGCCTTTGCAAAGTCTCCATTATTAATATGCTCAGATGAGTACTGTAATGTGTGTTGGGGTTTCTTGGTAAAATGTGCATATGTATAAGGGTAGTCCTGGGTCTGCACATGTGGAAGGACAGAAAGCAACCTCCCCCTTCCTGCCCTCTGCCTCTCCTCTGCTTCTTTTTGCTCTCTCCCTCCATCGTTCTCTTTGTCCTGGGAACGCACCAACCAGAGAGGGGTTGGAGGAGGGGGGGAGGGGTTAGCCAGCATGTCAGACAGGGGAGGGAAAGCAAAAGCAAGTGAATTGCATGTGGCAGAGGGACACATAAAGTAGACAGTCAGGTCAGCTGAGAACAAAACTAAAAGAAAATTAGCTTTTTTTCTTTCTTTCTTTTTTCTCTGTGTGTAACCTTTTTGTCCTGCTGCGGAGCAGATTGGATGTCAAACTTGTGCTGGGTGCTAGCCATCAGAGAAAGGACGCCAACCAGAAAGAGAGCGTGTGAAAAAATGAGAATGGGTTATCACAATGGATGGATGGAAAAGAGGGGAAAATGGAGTAGATGAAAGCTGTCCCACTGAGGAATCCTGCAAAGCGCTCCACTGCCAGTCCCCCTCTAACACCAGCTGCTAGTGATATTGTTGTCTCTGAATCGCACGCTAGGAGAGTCCCCACTGTATGTGAAAGAGAGCTAACAATTAGACCCTGCTGTGGGAAAACAAGGCTTCCTGTCCATTCTGTCTTCAGAGGAAAAACCCAGTTGGAATGGTACTGAGGACAGGTGTCGGAGCGATGAGAAGGATCAAACTGAGTGTGAAAGTGGTCTCTTTGAAAGGAAGGAACGCCTGCTAAGAGTGCAACCTGACTCGACCCAGTGTAAGTGTGACGAATGTTTTTGTATTTGTGGCGTTGCCCTTTGGTTCTTCATGCAGATTGTCGTCCTCCTGCAGATACTGGAGCCATGCTTGGCTTTTTACATAAAGATCACATCACTAAATCCACATTCTTTAGTTATTACACAGTGTGATGCAGTTCAGTGGCCTCTCTTGTCTGTATGCACAATTAACAAGTGTAACACTGTATGGTTGTAGATATGACGGCATGGTGCAGATCTTACTTTCATTGTTGATACCTTTGCACATCAGGATAACGTACAAATATGTTGCTCTGTGTGGAGCTTTAAAACAACTTCGGTAATGCTCTGATCCGTCTGAGCTGCTCTTGTTCAACATTAATGTGCTTGGTTCCTGCTTTCTACTGTATTTACTATTTTCTTCCAGAAAATGTAAACATTGATGAGAAGATCAGAGGATTCTGGGTATTTTCTTTCCACGCTGCCAGAAAATATCCTGAAAGGCAACAGGGATGTGCTGTTGATGTAAATCCAAATATGTTTCTGATGATTTATATCCTCTGTATTTCTGTTTCCAGATGTGTAACTTGAACTACACCAGTTTTGAGTCGAGCTGAGATAGCAATTAGCCATTAGAAATCTTTTATTAAATGTATTAAAATGGTCGTTGGATATTCTAATAGTCTCTAAACACACAGAGTTGCTTTTATGTCTGTTTTTATTTAGTTTGTTGTTTTTCTTGTGCTAACTATACTAGCATTCAGTGACTAGAGCTGCATTGATCAGAGCTTTCTGGCTCATTATTGATCACCAGTTTCTGGGAAACTTTAACCTGTTCATACCCATTTCAGATGATTCTAATTTTCTACCATAATTACCTATATAAAGTAACAGAACAGTAAGTTTTACCATTTTAAAACAAGAAGAAACGCTTAGCATGTTAGCAGTTGGAAAGGTTGGCATTAGTAACGCCCCAGAGACTGTAGACCCTTATTTTAACTCTTAAGATTGCCAAAAGAATCACAACATTCCCAGATCCAGCGTGTTCTACGACAGACTGCTGTTGGCTTGCTAAGCAGGTAGCAGAATGAATGAACAGCTGACATGTCATAGAAAATGGTTTCCTTTTCATTTCCTCTGATATAATTTCTTAACACCTCAGTGATGCTGTTGCCGGTGGCTGAGGTCTGCCTATCATGACACATGGCATTAATGCCAAAGAGTTCATTCTTCTTGTGTATTTTCAGACCAGAGAATTTTAATCCTCATGGTCTCAGTGTCCTTCAAGTGTCTTCTGGCAGACTCCCGGTGTGCTGCCATGCATTTCCATCCGACCATTCTACTATACTGTGATTGTTGGATTAAATGTGGGGCTCTGACAGAGTGACCTTCGGGTTCTGGGTCACCTCCTTGACTAAGGCCCTCCTTCCCCAGTCAGTCCGTTTAGGCCACTAGTCAGCTCTTGGGATTGTCCTGGTGGTTCTCCTGTTTACGGATGATGGAGCTCACCGAGACCTTTAAAGCAGCACTGGGAACTCTGGGACATTCTAGACACAGGTGTGTGCCTTTCCAAATCCCATCAAAACCAAAACCAAAACCAACTTATGTTTTTACCATTGAATCAGATGACAGTTTAAATCAGTATATGTCTGTTCCTCCAGTAAGAAACAGAGATAGCCTTGCTGAAATAGTGTTGTCATTTCAAGGTTCAACTTTTAGGACAGTTTTTCTGAGAACCATCCAGCAGAACACTACATTCCTGACTCAGTTCTTCAGTAACTCTCTAATGTCTAAATCCTGTGTCAGCAGATGCTCAGTACAAAGTCCAAGACCTGGAGATGGAGATGGATGTGTGTTTGCCTCGAATGTTCAAACAGTATCAACTGTAGTCTGAAGAGCTAGATAGATCAGGTCAGTTTATTCAGAATGGATTGCTGGGAAAGTCTGTCAGCCTCTGGTGGAGGTGTGATTGCTCCTCTATTAAATATGAACTATACAGTGGCTATAAAAGAGACTGAGCTCTTCGCAAAATGGCTGCTTTGTTGTTCATGTTTCTTTCCATGTAAATCCTTTGAGCCTGAGATTAGAAGCCAGATGTTACATTTAGTACAGTTCTGATGCTGTAAAACAGAGTTTTACTAAGGCTGTGTGAAGGCTCTATTCACTCTAGATCTACCACAAACAACTGTCTCTGACTGTTTGCTTAAATAGGAGCGTGCACACACAGACATACACACACATGCAGAGGATCTGGATAAGTTCAGCCACTCACCAATACGTACTTCCATTTCAAAGCTTCCATTTCAAACCTACATGTTAGTATTTCATCCCAAACAAACAAGACACAGACAAGAACAGGAATAAGGTGCAGAAGCGAAAGACAGACAACAGTGACCACTGGTGGATGTAAAAAATTTTTTAAAGAAATATTAAAGATTTATTTACAAAAAATACGGCACATAAATATAAATAAATTAATATACAATGGAATAATTGCACGGAATAAGTGATAGAGATGAACCAGCAGCAGTTAAAGTGTGAAGACAGTATGGTAATGTGGTTATGTGACTCCAATACATAATTTCTATCAGCAGGAGGTTGCTATTTTGGACCAGGGTTATAATGTGTCATAGTTCCATAAAGGTTGACTGGCAGTAAATGGGGATTAGAAAATATAATACAGTACATGATAAACAAATATTTATGCAAGATTCAAGCATTTTATGGTTTTGTCCAGAACTTATTAAAATACTACAACAGTTTAAGTGCAGTGGTTGTTTGTCCTCTCCTCTCTAAACGTCCATGTAGTCTGCAGGTCTTACCATGTACACAGATAAACGTAAATATCGTCAGAAAAACTACAATCCGCATTATGTTCGGCAGGCGTACCCAATCCTGGTCCTGGAGACCTACCATCCTACAACTTTTAGATGTACCCCAGCTCCAACACACCTGAATCAAACTGTTCCATTCCCTCATCAGCAGTCTGTCAGCTCTGCAGAGGCCTGGTAACGAGGCCTTCATTTCATTCAGCTGTGATGAGAAGGGATGCACATAAAAGTTTCTGGATGGTAGATCTCGAGGACCAGGGTTGGGCACCCCTGGGATTTAGTGCATCCTGCATATCGGTTATGTCCAAGTTCATATTTACAGACCTGTCAACACTCTGTGGCTTAAAATGAATTCAGTTCTTGTGATCTGACCCAGTTTGTGTTTGTTGTTCAGATGAAGTGTGTAACGCTCCAGTGTCCGTCTTTATCATGTCTTCCAGCTGTCCCTCGGCGATGAGCACTGTGAAGTGACACGGAATGGTTACGAGTCCAAGGAGCTGGTGTACTTGGTTCATATTTACTGCCAGGTAACACAGCAGACCTTTCTCTGTTATTAATATTATATCCTACTGATTCAGCTGTGTCAACTGCTGATCTTCAGACGTTACATACATTGTTGCTTTTTTATTCAAATTTTGACACCCATTGGAAAACCAGTAAATCTGCCCCAGTTCTGTTTGGAAA
Organism: Valencia hispanica; assembly: GCA_963556495.2. Lineage (NCBI taxonomy): Eukaryota > Metazoa > Chordata > Actinopteri > Cyprinodontiformes > Valenciidae > Valencia > Valencia hispanica. The sequence continues at coordinate 47,908,909 of OY747715.1, forward strand.
AGGAAAGAAATCCTGCATAAACACTGCCTTGAGTTCAGCATGTTGAGCCCTTAACAGAGAAAGTAGCCCAGTGAGACGGGTTGAGTGCCACAAACCCAAATAAGGAGGAGTAACCAGTATCACCGTCTGAAAGTGGAGCAGAAAAGCCCACAGAGTCCTCCCTGTGGCATCGCTCCCTGCCAACATTTTGAAATCAGTCGGCTGAGCTGCTGCAGCTTCAGTCCCACAAGCTCTGGCTTCACTTCAGATGCATCGTTCTCCTGCATATCAAAGCAGAAGACATTTCCCACCTTTAGTTTGTCTCTGAGGGGTTTGAGCTTCTGTTATAGAAACAAAAGGAACAAATCTCTGAAATCCTGTCTTTGTTTTGACAAAAATAGGTTAGGCTAAATGGAGGGAAAAACTGGGTTTGCACTGTTGGGTTGGAGTCACTGTATTCAGCTTGGAAGGCTGAGTAAGCTGCTAATGTTCTTTATTTGTGAAGACTATTCTTGAAACCTTTGCAGCAGCAGAAAAGGACTCAACGGTGACAAAAGTGTGGCCAGGAGCATAGAGCATGTATCTGTGGAGTACCTGCATCATCTGGAGTTCCAGCCAGGTCCTCTCTCTCCTCCCGCCTACATGTTTTGGATCTAGAGGCCCCGTTCCAGCAGATTACTGACTGTAGTAGCGTATACAATAGATATATAGTAAAGTATTTAGTCAGCCACCAATTATGCAAGTTCTCCCACTTAAAAAGATAAGAGAGGCCTGTAATTTCAAAAAAAATCCAGAAAATCACATGGTCTGATTTTTAAAGAATTTTTTGGCAAATTATGGTGGAAAATAAGTATTTGGTCACCTACAAACAAGCAAGATTTCTGGCTCTCATAGACCTGTAACTTCTTCTGTAAGACGCTCCTCTGTCCTCCACTTTTTACCTGTATTAGGGGCACCTGTTTGAACCCGTTATCAGGATAAAAGACACCTGTCCACAACTCAAACAGTCAGACTCCAAACTCCACTATGGCAAAGACCAAAGAGCTGTCAAAGGACACCAGAAACAAACTTGTAGACCTGCACCAGGGTGGGTAGACTGAATCTGCAATAGGTAAGCAGCTTGGTGTGAAGAAATCAGCTGTGGGAGCAATTATTAGAAAATGGAAGGCATACAAGACCACTGATGATCTCCCTCGATCAGGGGCTCCACGCAAGATCTCAACCCATGGAGTCAAAATGACCACAAGAACGGAGAGCAAAAATCCCAGAACCCCATGAGGGGGCCGAGTGAATGACCTTCAGAGAGCTGGGACCAAAGTAACAAAGGTTACCATCAGTAACACACTACGCCGCCAGGGACTCAAATCCTGCAGTGCCAGACGGGTCCCCCTCCTTAAGCCAGTACATGTCCAGGCCCGTCTGAAGTTTGCTAGAGAAGATTTGGATGATCCAGAAGAGGATTGTGAGAATGTTATATAGTCAGATGAAACCAAAATAGAATTTTATAGTAAAAACTCTACTTGTCGTGTTTGGAGGAGAAAGAATGCTGAGATGCATCCACACAACACCATACCTACTGTGAAGCATGAGGGTGGAAACATCATGCTTGGGACTGTTTATCTGCAAAGGGACCAGGACAACTGATCCTTATAAAGGAAAGTATAAATGGGGCCATATATCATGAGATTTTGAGTGAAAACCTCCTTCCATCAGCAAGGGCATTGAAGATGAAACGTGGCTGGGTCTTTCAGCACAACAATGATCCCAAACACATCGCCACGGTAACGAAGGAGTGGCTTCATAAGAAGCATTTCAAGGTCCTGGAGTGGCCTAGCCAGTCTCCAGATCTCAAGCCCATTATTTTTGGAGGGAGTTGAAAGTCCGTGTTGCCTAGCAACAGCCCCAAAACATCCCAGCTCTAGAGGAGATCTGCATGGAGGAATGGGCCACAAAGTATTAAGATGAACTTTTGTTATTGAGCAAATACTTATTTTCCACCATAATCTGCAAATAAATTCTTTAAAAATCAGACCATGTGATTTTCTGCATTTATTTTCTCATTTTGTCTCTCATAGTTGAGGTTTACCTATGATGAAAATGACAGGCCTCTCTCGTCTCAAGTGGGAGAACTTGTACAATTGGTGGCTGATCAAATACTTTTTTGCCCCACTGTAAACTATACACCCTGTAGACGTAAGACCAGCTGTTTGCTTGTATCACCAACTTCATGCTTTAACAAGTGACCCACATGACCAGGTGTTTTGTTTCATTTCCTCCACCCTCAACAAAGACGGGAAGCCACAGAAGGACATTGCTAAGAAAGCTAGCTGTCCACATAGGGCTGTTTCCAAGCATGTTAGTGGAAAGTCGAGTGAAAGGAAAAAGTGTAGTAGATAAAGGTGCACCAGCAACAACTATAACTGCCACACTGAGAGGATTGTGTTGTAAAGTCCACTCAAGAGTGTGGGGTAGATTCACAGGGTCTGGACTGCAGCTGGAGACAAGATGCACAGATGCCCAGAACATGAGGTACCACTGTCACACATTTATGTCTACTCCTGAACCAGAGACAGTATTAGAAGCTAGGCTAGAGAGAAGAAAACCTGAACTGTTGCTCAAATAGAACATCTTCCCTGAAAAACCTAAGAGATGAATAAATCAAGGAATCGTGCTGTGACCCAAATGGCCCAGTCATACCAGGTGTGAGCAGCTTTCTATTGTAAAAAGGGTAGAGTTCGCTACGGGCCATCAGGGGTTGGGGTCTGGAGGAGGAACAGGCGGTCTGGTTGGGGTCCTGGGCTGTCGGGCTGCTTTTCCACTGTGGGGCCCATGGCGGTCTGCTTGTCTCCGTCCTAGAAGGTAGGGGGTCCATCTCCCGGGTCCAGGGGCTGGTGGCTCTACTGGGGCATCGGTACCTGGACCTGGGAGCATAAAGTGTGTATGGGGTGTGTGAGTGAGGGTACAGCGTCATTTTTTTGGGTGTCTTGGTGAGTCAGTGAGAATGTATGTGTTTAAGAGGGAGGGAACGTATGACTGTGTCTGTATGTCTTTGTCTACCTGTCAGGTTGGATCTTGGTCTGCCCCCTCGCCTGGCGCACCTCAGGCCTTACACTTAATGGGGGGCTTATTTCCCCTCTGTCACTCCCCGCCGGTTGGACTGGCCCTGGCCCTCGTTGGATGCCTGGTCTCGGCGGTCTGCGTTGCGCGGGATCAGGACCCGGGAGCTGGTACAACTTGGTGTCTAGATGCTGGCTGAGCCCGGCCTGGGGATGCTGTCCGTCCCCTGCGGCTATCGGTGGGGCGCCCCGACGTAGGGCAGGGGTGGGGCGCTGGGATGTTGGCGGTTGGGATTGGCCTAGGGTGGTGGCGGCTTGTGGCGGCCGGGGGCCCCTCGTCGGCCGGTCCCTTGTCATGGAGAAACCTTATATGGACCAGTATGCTAACACAGACACATTGATGTGGGGTCTCTGGTGTTTAAGGAAATATACTAGAGCTTGATTAATCGGTACCATGAGTTTTTCTGTGACATTGTTGTTGTATTTTTATATCTATTTTTGTGTGATGTGGTTGTTTAGTTCTTAGTTCACAATGTTTGGTTGGTTTTGTCGATGTTCCTTTTTCGTGTTTTGTTTTGTTTTTCACCTCTCTCTGCCGTCCTGTGGGTATGGAGGCAGACTTCAATGTCTTCCTGTGTTCTCTTTGTTCCCCTTCCTCTCTTGTATTTTCAACTCACCCGCTCTCTTGACTTTTTGTTTCCTACCTCTCTTCTTCATCTTCCTTCTTTCTTCTCCTTAATTTTCCGTCTCTGTGTCCATAACATCAGGAGATAAAAACCCCAACAATTCATGAAGATTTTTCACACATATATCAAGTGGAGTACTATACCAAAAGCTGTACTGCTCCGCTTGTGAAAGTAAATCTGTTGGGCTTCTACTTGGTACTCAGACACCAATTCTGAGCTCCACACTGCCAAACAGGACACGTAAAAAAAAAAAAAAAAAAAGGGTAGCGTGATCATCCACAGGTTCATCATCATATGTTTTAGCTTGGCACACTGAAATAATCACTGATTATACCAAAATATTAATACATTTTCTAAGTCATCTACTTTAGAAGGATTATTTTCTCGCTTGCAGGAATTTGAAACTTGCAAAAAAAAAAAAAACTCACAAGAGGTCAGAGTTGGGTCGTATTATTTAGATCTGGTGAACCCAGATTTTGCCTCGACTCGATTTTTCATGGCGTCTTGTAACAGCATGCAGCTAATGAAGCATCTTCATCAGTACATGAAGTGCAGGATCAAGTTGCTCTGAAAGCCCGTCTGGCTGTTCCATTGAGGTTCACTGCTGTGTGCTTCTGTTCCTGAAGGGACGGAGCTGGATTGTGAAGCGGAGCTATGAGGATTTCCGTGTTCTGGACAAGCACCTGCATCTCTGCATCTATGACCGCCGCTTCTCCCAGCTGCCTGAGCTCCCTCGGTTGGACAGTCTGACTGATCAGTCGGAGGTGAGTTCGTCTGGTCTGTCTGTGTGCTGATATAGAAAAAGTTAGGTGTTCAGATCTCTAAATGAATGAATCTATATCAGAGCTACTTCAATTCTAAAACATTTCAATATTGTTCCTCATCCATCCACTCCTTACTAGAAACCTAAATGACATCAATATTTAATGGCACATGGTAATAAAATATATCCCATTATGGTGTCAGTTATGTCCATAATTCTAATGTTCAGGATCGTTTCCTACCACTTGATACCCTCACCATTATATGTTTCCTCCCCACTTTGAGCCGGGTTAATGAGCCGGGTTAAAGCTTTTATTCTAGGCTCTATGAAGAATGTAGTTATGAAACTCGTTATTATTATTATTATTATTATAAGTAGAGCTGTATGGATAGATTACCAGAGACTGCAGATGGTGTAGATCCTGTAGACTGTATAACAATAAATGAATTGTATAGATACATTTTTGGAAAGTGTAGGCTAGATAATTGTGACATAGAGAACAAATTATATGTATAAATATTTAGAATGTGGGAAGTATTTGGTTTGTATATAGGCTTTAGACTTCTTCCTTCTCATTTTCTTTTTTTTCTTTTTTCTTCTTCTCATTTTCAAACTGAACATGAAAGTTTCATTTTCATTTTTGATTATTATTACTGTTTTGATTTTTTGACATTTAAAATTTTCTTTGCTGACTTTTTTAACATGATATGATCATCATTATAATCAATCTCTTGATATTTTTAACAGTAATCTTTAACATTTAATTCCGCTTTAAAAACTGCTAAAGGCCACTTTATACTATTTAGAATAATATAAAGCAGACTTATAAAAAGCCATTTATGCTGTAAGAAAAATAATAGTTAGAGATGAATAACTGTTAATGTTCTGAATGACTCAATGACTAAGTTCACACTCGTTTATTGCTGTCTTCATATTGTCCTCTTCATTATATTTTACACTAAATTTAATTACATAGGAAAGACGCTTCTATACTTCAGAAGGTTCACATTATTTGTTCCCTGTCAGCAAACATGAACTGAGGAAAATACTGAAATGACTAAAACTTAGTTAAGAGTTGCATAAACCAAGAGAGGTAGTGGCTGAGCCATCATTTTCATAATGAAGGTGGCAAAGACATGACATGATAGTAAGGGGCGATCACTGAAGGGTTTAGTTACATCTAAAAAATAAAGTTCACCAACTTAATGTGCAAGAAAGCAGTCAGCTGACTATGAATGTGCTATACTAGGATCAGTATACTCTAACAGCTAAGGAGAGACTGAGTGTACAGTGGGCGTGCCACATCCTCAAACAATGAGAGTTTCAGCTGCTAGTCAAAGAAGGGACTTGTTATTTGATCTACAGATGGCAAATAGGATAGAAACTCTCTCTTGCAACTCCTGTTCATGTGTGACCAGCTGCCACAGGGCCAGTTTCTGTTGAACACCTTACAGCCGGAGTAGTCAGCCACTCTACTGGAAAACAGATAAAACCCTTCTACTATGTCACAACAGTCCTTCTCTTTTTCTTTTCCTGAAATAAAAACATGCCTGCAAATATGTGTACATATTTTTCCTTTCTCCTTAGTATATTTCCTCTAAAGTTGATATATTTATACATTATGTCTGTACATAACCAAAGTCAAATTCCTTGTTTGTGCACACATTCTTGGTTAAAGAGGCTGCTTCTGATTCTAGTTTTGTTGAACCAGTTGTGTGTGTGTGCTGGGAATTGCCTCTGGTCAGGGAGGAGCTGCACACTCTTTCATCAACTGTCACTGGAAATATAAAAGCCCCTGTGCTGAGATGGACCTCCAGTGAGGTTCACAGACCCTGTTGGACCAACAGTTTGCTGCTGTGGTGACGGTTTATTGAAGGGAACCATCTTCACACCAGCAGCTCACCTATTGCAGTTAAAGTGTTTATTATCCAGTAGTGTTGTAGATGCCTGGGTGAATGGGAAGGTGCAGTAATGGTCTGTTTTCTTCCATCTTCAGTCGGTTTCCCAGATGTTGTTGGCTTACCTTTCCAGACTCTCAGCTATTGCTGACAACAAGATTAACTGTGGCCCCGCCCTCACATGGATGGAGGTAACTCTGACCTCTGCTCTATCTGAAAGCTTTGACCGTGGCTTTTTCTGAAATGTTTTTCACCAGCTTAATTATTTATTGCGGTCATGGCCAAAACCTTTCAACTTTGTTTTTGTGGTTACAATATAAATAGTTTTTAAGATTATATGTACATTCATGTATAACAAAGAGAAACTTGTCTTGTCCCTGTATTTTCCTTCTATAAAATGGACAGTTAACTACCAATGAGTATAGTCATAAGTCCAGGTGAAGCTGAGGAAGAATGTGCCACCTCATAAAATAGTTGTTATACTGAGAGGTTTGATTCCCAGAAGGCTTCTGGTACCTAAAAATGTCCACTAAACACCAGGATCATCTCCTCCTGAGGAGCAGTCTATAGAATCATGCCATCACCTGGGCAGAGCATTTTCAACAAGACCATCAGATGGGTGTGAATGCAACAGCCCACATCATGCAGTTTACACTGGTCACAAGAGGGGCAGAAAAAAGAACAACATGAAGGGCTGGCTGAAATTCTCCAAGATGCAACAGAGGAAGTTAGTTACTCCTGTGAATTCACCTTCTGGTTGTTTGACAGATCTGGAAAATTGTTTTAATAAAAGAAAAAAAGCAGACGATCATAAACAGGAGTCCCTTGTGGAGTATGTTACATTCCCCATGCCAGGTTGCTTCACATCCAAGGTAGAGAGTCTAATCATGATTCTACTCAACACTGGCAGGAGTAAAGGGTGGGATCAAAGAGCTTACAAAGAGCTTCCACTATCTCAAACACAGGTTGGTGATCGAATTATTTTGCAGCATGATGGAGCATCGTGGAACCAAGTGATAATAAAGCGTCTCGAAGATTAAAACTCTGGGATTTTTGGGGCTGTGCTCAGGAAACTCCCCAAATGTTAAAGAACATATTTTAGGTTAACCCCCCCCTTCCTTAAACTACGGTTTAGAGAAATATATTAGGAACTGGTTCTAAATAAAAAATGACTCGTAATTAAATTATTTTGACTTCTGGAGTTGTTTTTGTGAGAAAATGTAACCTCGGTCAGACTGGAAATGATGTAGGCAAAGGAAGAACCATCAGCTCCACCCATAGAAAATAATAGATTTTAATGCTGGATCTGACACTGAAGAAATCTTGAATGTTTACAATGACACATATGATGTAGCACAACCATACAGCTATGAGCCTGCTGCGCCCCAGAGAGCAGAGGAAGACCAGGGGAAAGATTAATGGCCAAAGAAGAGAGATAGAGCTGTGGTGTCAGGACAATCAGTGGAGAGAGAGACCCATGTTAGTATAAACTCGTGTGCTAACGTCACAGAAAATAAAAAAACACTAGTATTTGTCAGCTAATATAGGATTGATCCTTGCCAATAATAAACAATAATGAGCTTTTTTAAGTTGTCTCAAACTCATTAATATCCGTTCACATAACGTGGTTATAGCACTTTAGAGACCGAGAGATGTACACATTTTCCTGAAACACCTTTTGTTCTGCTTATTTGACAGCCCACATATCATGTCGCATCTAATTTTTGATATTGTTCTTTCAACAAAGTTGGTAATTAGCAGCGTAGACAACAAGACTTATAATGCCAAGATCCTGTCAGCATAGAGCTGAGCCTCTGATGGATCCGTGAGCGCGTCTCCCGTCTGCTGCAGCCCCAGAAACAGCCGCTGACAGCGGTGCTGATGAAGGTGTGTGCACTGAAGGAACTGCGCCTTGTGTCAGTCGCACCTGATCTTTGCTTCTGCATCCCATGTTGAACTCCATCCCATCGCTGGGATGGTAATCCTCCCGTTTGAAGTGAGCACCACAAATATTTCGTAGCTGAAGCATAAGTGAAATCTGGTCTTTTCAGCTGCACAAAACACACCCAGGAACAGAAGATGGCTCCGTTTTTGTTTTTATATGGAAATTTGTGGACTGGATGTCCTGCCAGCCTGCTGTTTGTAAAGCCTCCACAAACGCAATAATTTACCATTTTTAAGACAAAAGCACCCAATACAAAACTAGTGAACACACTGACTCTGGATAACACCACCGCTCTACCCCATAACTATCTACTCGCTACGCTGAGCTGAGGCAGTGCATAGCATATGACTCCCTTCGCTTACGTAACACGTCCAGATTATAAAACTTGTTTATGTTATGTACTGTAAAAACAAAAAATATCCTTAATAAACGTTTCAAATAGTAATTTCGGACAACATTTTATATGCATTTTAGAAAATGTTTAACCTGCAATATGCTCTTTAACCTCATGGAGGAGCTGTGGTCAGTGGGTGGAGAAACAGAAGCTGGCTCCAAGGTCTGAGAAGAAGAGAATGGCTCACAATCAGGAGTTCATAGCCCTGATGTCCATGTGAACTGTAAACATTACACTGAAGTAATAAAGTGAAGATGTGTTTTATTCCTCTCTCAGCACGCTACACAAATATATTTAAAAGCAACTAATAATGTTAATGCCATAAAACAACAGAAACTTTGGCCATGACTGTAGTTAGATTGAAAATAAACCGATTACTGAGGAAATGCCGTATTTTTATGTATAGTGTGACTATAAAGTATCTTCTTATAAAAAGACCAATAAATATTTTTAAAGTTTCATTTTTATTTTAGAGGAGCCTTACAATGACCTGAATCTGCAAACCTAATTTGTAGTTGGGGTTATTTACCAATATGAAATGAAACTTAAACATGATTGTTGCTTTTGCTAAATATGTACAAACTAAAAACTATAGAGAAAGTTCAGTTTCCTGTCTGTCCTCTTATAGTGATCTGTTAGATGTACACTAATGCATTGTGTGTGTGTGTGTGTGTGTGTCCTGACCAGGTGGACAATAAGGGGAATCATCTGCTGGTTCATGAAGAGTCCTCCATCAACGTGCCAGCCATCGCTGCAGCTCACGTCATTAAGCGCTACATTGCTCAGGCCTCAGATGAGCTGTCGTTTGAGGTGATAATAAAAAGCATTGGTAAACCAACAGGCAGACTGCTAGTTCCACATCTGACCCATATACAGAGATGAGCTGATAGCATCAGATCAGAGTTACTCTTAGTTTCACCATCTTGGAGCTGTCTCTCTGGAACATCTGAACAGTGTTCCCATCCAGATCACCCCTACTACAGCAGCATATGGCTTCACATGATTCTCTGTAGTAATGAGTTCATCCTTAAGTTTGGAACAGCCACTGTTGTACAAAAGTATTCCTACCCTTGAATGGTTTTACATTGCTTTGTGTTCCAGCTACATACTTCACTATGTTTTATTGGGTTAATGAGACAGACCAACGTAAAGAAACACATAATTGTGAAGTGCTTTTTGAATAGCTAATTAACCTCTTCATTTTGTGTAGACTTGACTACTGTAAATACTGTGGCCTGGATCAGTCATAGAAACAGTAAATCTTCAACATACTTTGGTGCTAAGCCATTGACTGATTTATAAACTAGTAGGAGTATTTAGAAGTCTATTCTCTGAGCTACAGGGAGCCAGTGTAAGGACTTTATAACTGGGGTGATGTATTCTACTTTCCTGGTTCTAGTGAGGAACACGAGCAGCAGCGTTCTGGATCGAAAACATAACCTCCTTGGTGGACATAAAAATAGCCTGTATTCATGACCATCAAGAAGAAAGCCTCTGTAGAAAGAAAGCAATGTTACCCCAAACCATGTAAAGAACATGGCAAACATGTGGAAGAAGGTACTGTGGTCATATAAGACCAGGGTAGAAGTGTTTGACCACCGCACATCATCCTGAACACACCAGCCACACAGTAAAATATGGTAGTGGCAGCACCATGCTGTGGGGAGGCTTAATTTTAGCAGGAAGGACGTTGAGAGTTGATGGAAAGATCTAATTCCAGGACTGTTCTGCTGGAGGCTTGGGGTGAGATTCACTTTCATCAGGATAGCAGTGCTGAACATAGAGCCAGCTCTGGAGCTGTTGAGATCAAACCATGTTCATGTATGAGAAATGGCTAAGTCCAGAACTAAACCTAATTGAGAACCTGTGGCAGGACTTGAACTGTTGTTCAGTCAGAATTTGGTCCATTCTGACTGAGCTTGAGCTGTTTTACAAAGAAGGATTTCAGTTTCTAGATGTATCAGCTAACATGCACAACGCTCAGTGAAAACCACGTCTTTTTCTTCCAGTTCACCACCACACACTGTTTAGTGTTGGACAATCGCTTCAAAGTCCAAGACAAAGTTTTGGATCACAGTGTGACAAGATCTGTAAAAACATGATGAATACTTTGGAAGGTGCTGTACTTTTGTTTGTGGTACAGAAAAAAACGTCTTCATACTTGATTAAATGATTAAAGGGCAGTGGAGTGAATGAGTTCCAAAAACTAAGAGGTGATTGATCAAAATGCCTTATAAGTTCTTCCTTCTGTGTTAAAATAAGCAAAGAGAATAATTCCCAGAATCCTTTAGGTCCCTGCAAAAGGAATCAGGAACACAGCTGATGACAGAAAGGGAAAGATGATTGCAAACATTAGTGGAAACTGATGAGGTGTCTATATGGGCAGTATGTATCTGCATCTTATATTTGGTCTCAGTGTTGATCTGTTGCTTTCTGCAGGTTGGAGATATTGTGTCTGTGATTGACATGCCCCCTAAAGAGGACACCACCTGGTGGAGGGGCAAGCATGGCTTTCAGGTACTCTCACACCACACTGCTGAAATCAAAAGCAACACATGTTATCTTTCAGTCTGTGCCTCAGGCTGAAAACTTGGGATTGATCTTTCACTCTACGATTTTAGGAGACAAGAAGAGAACATTGCGTTTCAAAGTGAATTCTCATGGTTTGCTGAAAAAAAAACCAAAGCAAGAAACAAATCTACCTTATGTGAGGCTTTTGGAGAGCTTACCGGTGCACCTGCCTTTCCTGTCAGAGGCGAGGTCCAGCCTGGACAGGGCAACACTGAGACAGCCAGGACTCACAAATCACCCCTAAGTGCATTATAGACCTGACATGATTGTTTCTGTGCTGTGGGAGTAAGCCGCAGCCCCTCAATAGAACCCACGCATGTGCAGTACAAGGAGAACATGCAAACTCCAGGAATTAAACACAGGAACTCCCAGCGACAGGGCAACAGTGTTAACACAGTACTGCTGTACAGACGTGCCTCTGTTTGATGACATCAGACAAATGCTATATGAACAATGACTTGCCTGCAACTTAACATATCTGACATAAACTGTACTGCAAGTTTTTATGAACATAAGCCTGGCCAGCTGTACAAAACATGTATTTAACATCAATATTTAGGCTACATTCACAAAGAGGTTAATAAGCTGCTGTTGTACTATTTTTCTATACAGTGACCCGCCACAACGTTATGACTGATTTCCAATCCCAGCTTTTTGGAAAGCTGTGACCTGCACACATCAGTGTGACCAGGTTCTGGTTTCAGGTTTAGGGCTGTAATACAAGAACAGCATTCAAAATACTTGTTTGTACCCTGCAGTGAGCAGTCATTATTTCCATCAGGAACAGAGGAGCCATAGCGCTGTGTGTAGGAGAGACAGTAGTTCCTGTGTTTTTCTGTTCTAAAGCATGCAGTAAATGATCCCAGAGTTGACTGTTTAAACTGCTTTTAGCATATTGTGTAGCGACTAGCTTGGCTGCTGTTACTAAAGCAGCTGTGTCTATGTGTACTCCATAGAGTATAGACTCTTACTGTGATTTCCAAAAGGCTGCCAACCTTTTGAAATCCACTATGTTCCATGACAGACAGGTCGAAGCTCAAAAAGAGGAAATAGTTAAGATTTGCTGTACTCAATTCAGCCTTCTTATCTGCTTCAAATCATGCTCTCTTGCAGCCAGAATGAACCACAGGCATAAATACAGCTAGCTTTAATTAGCTTCTCATGTCTCTGTGTTTCATGAAAATGACTAAAAATGCTCAGTTCGAAACTTCTTTACTGGGTAATGGTTTATAGACTTTGTGTAAGCTCATAACTCTTACATATGGTGCATTCACTGATTAAAAAAACCAATTGATTTATCGGTCAGGGCTGATCAAGCTGAAAGTTCTGTTATTTTGATCACCAGCTGATTTCCAGGTGCATCTCTTCTCTTTTGTAAAAAATAGACCAGAATATACACTGCTCACAAAAATTAAAGGAGCGCTTTAAACAACCACATTAGATACATCAGATCTCAATATGAAGTTTGATATCTATACAAATAACGACAGGGCAATGTCTTAGGAACAAAAGGATGCCAAGTCTTTTAATGGAAATAAAAGTTTTCAGCCTACAGCGGGCCCAATTGTGTAGACACCCTAAAATTAGAGTGAAATGAAGATGTGGCAGGCTAGTCCATTGTTTTCAAAATCTTTATTTCTGCAACACAAAATGCTTTTCAGTATCTTGTGTGGCCCCTACGAGCTTGTATGCATGCTTGACAACGTCGGGGCATGCTCCCAATGAGACGACGGATGGTGTCTTGTGGCATTTCCTCCCAGATCTGTGTGAGGGCATCCCTGAGCTGTTGTACAGTCTGAGGAGCAACCTGGCGGCGCCTAATGGACCGAAACATGATGTCCCACAGATCTTCTATTGGGTTTAAGTCAGGGGATCGTGAAGGCCATTCAATGGTTTCATCCTCCAGGTACTGCCTGCATACTCTTGCCACATGAGGCCGGGCATTGTCGTGCATTAGGAGAAAACCAGGACCTACTGCACCAGCGTAGGGTCTGACAATGGGTTCAAGGATTTCATCTCGATACCTTATGGCAGTCAGAGCACCATTTCCTAGTCAGTAGAGGTCTGTGCGTCCCTCCATGGATATGCCTCCCCAGACCATCACTGACCCACCACCAAACCTGTCATGTTGAACGATGTTGCAGGCAGCATAACGTTCTCCTTGTCTTCTCCAGACTCTTTCACGTCTATCACAGGTGCTCAGGGTGAACCTGCTCTCGTCTGTAAAAAGTACAGGGCGCCAGTGGCGGACTTGCCAATTCTGGTGTTCTTGAGCAAATGCCAGTCGAGCTCCACGGTGCAGGGCAGTGAGCACAGGGCCCAAAACAGGACGTCGGGCCCTCAGGCCATCTTCATGAAGTCTGTTCCTGATTGTTTGTGTAGAGACATTCACACCAGTGGCCCTCTGGAGAACATTCTGTAGGGCACGAGCAGTGCTCAACCTGTTCCGCCTTGCACAAAGGAGCAGGTATCGGTCCTGCTGATGGGTTGAGGACCTTCTAGGGCCCAGTCCAGCTCTCCGAGAATAACCACTCTTGAAATCTCCTCAGTGGCGGAGCTAGACTTTTAAAACAGGGATGGCAAAGGGGTGGCAAGGTATTATTTTGGGGGGTCAATATACAAAGTATATGAAACGCTTCAAAACAGAGCGCACAAAGCGCGTATGCGCATCGCGGGTGCAGAATGATGTGCTCAAAGCATATTATAATATAATATAACATATAATATCATATTGGACAGAGTTTTACCGTGTTCCTGCTGTAACTGAATGGAGAATGATTGACAGCCGAAGAGGAGGGAAAACGAGTTTCCGTAAACTTTAATTTAATGATGTAAATAGACTTCTGTCCCTCACATTAAGCTATGGAATGGCTTCAGATGACTTTGTGAAATTATAATCAGACCCTCTCAGACCCAAGTCACCCCAAACTGACGTGAAAAAGCGTGAGGCGCCGAAAAGCGCGCTGTTTGCATCCCTGTACTATCTCAACGGTGGTTTTATTAAGATTAGTTCAATATTCTGTATTACACGTGCCAATATGAATAAGCCTACGTAATGTCTGTGATTGTTGCTGAACATTTGCTAACGACATGTTTTAAGCATCTTCACACAGGCGTGACAGTGTTAACGTTAGTGAGTCAGTTTCACGAGGCTAGTAACGTTAATGCTCATTTAAGTATTAATGCTAAGCACTACAGTGCAATAGTGATGTAGTCAAGACCGCTTAATCCGAGACCAAGACATTACCGAGACCAGAGGGTATCGAGACCAAGACCAGACCAAGACCAAGACAGTCAAGTCGAGACCAAGACCAAGACAGGGCGAGACCAAGTCACGACCGAAAACATACTAGTGCTAGAGTGCTAGAGTTGACATGACATGATTACTAGCATGAATTATAGAACAAAAGCACCATAGTCAGGCTCAGCTGTATGGCCTAAAATCAACAACATGGTTTAATTTCAACTACAGACACAAAACATTCACTGTAAATGTGGCCGGTGAATGGGTGAAAGCAACTGTGTGTATCAACTGCATGGCAGCTCTTACTACACTATTAGAGGGTTGACTTTGCTAAATAACTGGTTTTGCTTATAAGGATTGTCATGGCTGCATAATCCAAATTCATCTCACAGTGGCACACATCACATGACACATGGGTTTGGAATTTTGGTAGTGATGGGTTTGGTGATATTTTTGTTTGCGTAAAGACAGAATAATTCCAGCTTTGTCTTTTTTTTCATTGAAATACGGGACAAATCGCGTTACTTTTTACCTCAATACGGAACGCGTAAACTTTTCTCTGAATACGGCACAAATCCGTTTTTTACGGGACGGTTGGCAACCCTAGCAGTCTCTGTTAACTTTATGTTGCAAAACCGACATTTAGCGGAATGCTTTTTTTGTGTGTCACCTGGCACACAAACTCATTGTGTTGTATATAGCCACATTTTACGACAGCAGAATTAGATGACATCCCTGACTGTGCGTGAAGCTACTGTCTGTCTGTGTGTGTGTGTGTGTGGACTCGTGGTACGTGGGGAAAGAGCGGTTAAGAAAACAATGTAACATGTTTTTGAAATCGATACGTCTTGTTTGTTGCATTTGAAGAAGGGTGTAATACATAGTAGTGCTGCATTATGGTAAGATTTTGTGGCGAGCAGAGCATGAGTGGCTTGGTTTATACACAAATCCCCTCGAGAACACTATGGCCGAGACCAAGACAAGACCGAGACCAAATGAAGTCGATTCCGAGACAAGACCAAGACCACGAAAAAGTGGTCTCGAGCACTACAACACTACAGTGCAACGTCTCCCTTACTTCCCGTTAAAACAGTACTTTGTTTAATTTAATACCAATAAAAGCCGTACATACCAGCAAAACGCTCTTCATCGATCCCGGCCGTGTTGTTGTTTTGGAGCCGTTTTGAGCACGAAAGAGCTGCGTGTCACCAATGAAAAGTGTAGCAGCAACAACAGCACGCTGCACGCTTGTACGTGCTGCGTAAGGATGCATTCATGTCCACTGGGAGATTTGAGAAATGTTTGTAAAAATCAAACAGTGTAAAGTTTTCAGCGGGGTGGCAACAGGGGTGGCAAGGACTTCGTCTGGGGTGGCAATTGCCACCCCAACTAGCCCTCTGGCTCTGCCACTGAATCTCCTCCATGTTCTGGAGATTGTGCTGGGAGACACATTAAACCTTCTTGCTGCAGCACGTGTGGATGTGCCATCCTGGAGAAATTGGACAACCTGTGCAACTTCTGTAGGGTTAAGGAATCGCCTCATACTGCCAGTAGAGATAATTACTCAAGCCAAAACCAGCACGAGTGGAAAACCAGCCAAAAAAGATCAAGAGGGAGAAACTTGAAATGACCTCCAAATGTAAAACCATACCTGTTTTGAGGGTTTTCTAATTGTTGCCACTGTAGTGCACCTGTTGTTAAGTCCATGAACACCAATACAGCTGAAAGTGATTAACAATGCCCTCAGCTGCTTAGCCAACGAGAAAATTATCACAGGTTTAATTGATTTCATGCCAGGCCCAAATAAAAAAGTGTTCCTTTAATTTTTGTGAGCAGTGTATTTTGGTTAAAAAGTTTCCTTGAACTTCAGATCTGAGTGAGGACCGCTGGTTCCATCTGCATTTTAAATGAGACAAAAAGGACATTCTTTGATCATTTAAGATGTTCAGAGCCTGCTGTGCTGAGGGGGGACTTTCATACTTATAACTTCTGGCTGTGTACTGGAGTCAGAATGTAAGTCAGACATCAGTAATTTAGCTCGCAAATACTTGGAGAGAAGCATACTTTGCTGTGCTACCTCGTTGTTTGATAATAGTATGACATCTATTGCACTAAAACATCATAATACAATATGTTTACTGTAATTGTGTAACACACTGCAGGCTGAACTTAGAAAGCTGCAGCTTACCAGAGTAATGGCTAAACTAAGAGGAAGACTGAATGGGAATTAAAACCAATTCATTGTAGAAATGGTTTAAATGAGGTCTAAAGCTGATGTTAATGTAAATGCTGCATCACAGTTCATATTTCCAGTCCTCCTTTTCTCTAACTCCAGCTCTCTCATTGCTTTCCTCCCTTCAGGTTGGCTTCTTTCCCAGCGAGTGTGTGGAGCTCATAAATGATAAAGTGCCACAATCCATGACCAACTCTGTGCCAAAACCAGGTACCGCTCCCTCTCTCCATCCATTCTGAGGCAGGCAGCATGTGAGAGGGCAGCTAACGGGTCTGTGTGTTCTGGTGATACTCTGTCAGGTGCTCTACAGACCTGTGTTCAGTATTTGATGCTTTAGAAAAGCTCAGTGTCACATCCATCCACTAGGTTTTATGGTGGGTGACTGAATCCAAGGCTCCTAACCATCACAGACCCTCTAAGATTTTAGAGCCCAGATTAAATGATGAAACAGAAACAGTCCAACGCTCCGAGTTCCCCAGTTATTAAAGATCAAGAAATGTCATGAGAGGATACTGGGGTTTTTAGGGCTGAGATTATCTGGTTTACTAATTTCCTACATTCTTCCCCCCTGTCTGCGGTTGGATTTCTGCTTGCCCACTCCCTGCTTCTAAATGTTTCAGGGCCTGTTTGATTTTTGCTTGTCCTCATCTGTTTGTTTTGCTAAAAGTAGTCACTGGTCAGTTGCATCATTCACATTCTTTGGGTTGTTGTACATTTCTTTGATTTTTATTCGATCCATAACCTTCTGTCCTGAAGGAGCAGATGAGCACCGATGAAATAACATGAAGTGTTAAAAGCACCTGCTAATGTGTTGAATGTCATGTTGTTTGCTTTGCACTGCTTCACTGCATTGTTAATAATGTTTGCTGGTTTTAGCATGTCATGATCTGTTGCCTTTGACTGTGACTCCTCTGCCTCAGCTTCCCCCTCCTCTGGCCTGCAGCCTGCTTCATGGAGTCTCTTCCCCCCCTGTGCGTGTTGGTATACACACCTCACCTGCCTGTCTGAATATTCACCCTCACTCACCTGCATGCAAACACACAGTTATTTGGTTTAAATGTTTTTAAAAATGATTAGATTCCAGTGCAAATTATTCAGTAGTACTATCAGCTAGCTTTTCCTCAGTGCACAGAAGTACACATCTGGTTTGATGTCTGACTTAAAGTGCTTTTCTCCCTCTGATTCCCTCATGCCTCCTCCATCATCCAACTATGCAACCATCCATCCATTCATCCATCCAAATGTCTGTTGGTCCATCCGTCCGTGGGATTGCATGCAGACTTGGAGATGGAGAGTGTAATGCCGGACAGTGCATGGGTGGCCGACCCGCTAAACCACTACAAGCTAAGCTCAGGTAGACCAAACCCCCTCAGTGTGTTGTCACCACTTCCTAACAAAAAGCAACACAGAGAGAAACCTACTCCTTCTTCCTGAGTGTTTCCACTGTGTCTCTAACATTCATATTAGTTATAGTATATAAACTGAGTTCTGGCTCAACTCTTCACATAGTGGAAGGTTTTGTCGCCTTTTGATGTGTTTTATTAGAAGAAAACATTAAAAAAACAACTTCCTACTTTGTTTGCCGTTTCTGTGGCTTGCTAGGTAGAGTATTTGGCTTGTAATCAGAGGGTTGTGGGTTCGATTCCAGCTTCTGCCTGTAATATGTCGATGGGCAAGGCACATAACCCTGAGTTGCCTACCAATCTGCGTATTGGCATAGTGCGAATGGGTGAATGTGGCTCCTGTGGAAAGTGCTTTGAGTGGTCAGTATGACTAGAAAAGCGCTATATAAGTTAATTCAATCTGAAAAATGTGTTTCCATAACACTTTATGTTTGAAAACCTCCACGTACATTCTGACTAAATCCAGCGTTGTTCTTCCTGTACTGGTCTGTCATGGAATGTTTTAGATTTGTTCCTCAGACTTGAAACTAATCTAATCTAGTATCTTGGCTTCACCATTTTTCACTTTTATTTCCATGTTTCTAACAACAAAGATTTTTTTTTTTTTGGCATTTACATCGGATTTAATAGTAGTCAGTAAGGGTGCACCGATCCCACTTTTTCAGTCCCGATACAGATACTGATGCCTGGGCTTTGTGTATCTGTCGATACTCGGTACCGATCCGATACTATTGTTGAATTAATAATAAACTGCATACACTCCACCTTATACCTTACTTGAAGAGACTAAAGGTACCAGACTTTACTAACTAAACATAACTAAGACTTCTTTTTTTCTTTTTGACCCCGCTCCTTTTGTTTTGCTGAGGTGCAGGAATTCAGCGTGCTCCTTAGCATAGTGTTTCTGGATGTGCTTGATCAAAGTGGTTGTATTGTACTTTGCAGTAATACCACCTCCCCTCGAAACATTTACTTTGCAGACATTGCAAACAGGCGACAAACTAGCTGGAGTGGCAAGCGTGAAATATCTCCACACAGCCGACCCTCTGACTCGCTCCATGTTGCTTTTAGCATGTGACACGCGTGAAGCTTACGAATGACATAGGTTCTGCTGCGACGAAGAAAAAAAACCTGGATCGGCCAGTGGATTTTTTCATTTTTCCGATCCCCGATACAGCTATTTTGTCAGTATCGTGGCCGATATCCGATCCTAATATCGGATCATGCACCCCTAGTAGTCAGTATGTACATAGTTGATCTTTTTTATAAAATGGATATAATTCCCTTTGACTTGCTGGATCTGAATCCTTGGACCAAATCTTGGCTGATGATGAGCAGTACTCAACCTAGTTTTTGGAGTTGATGACAATCTTGTTTGTTTCGGGTTCCCAAACGGTCTTTAGATCTGAGAGTTTCCTGATGAAAGATTTTCCTCCTCAGATTTTTGAGTCATTTCTTTTTTAATTTTTGCTTCCTGACGCAATGCTCCATCATGCTTGAAAATATTATAAGGATCATCACCAAATAGTTCTGGATTGTGGGAAGAAGTTGCTCTTGGAGGATGTTTTGATCCTACTCTTTCATGCCACTGTTTCTGAGCAGA
Source organism: Valencia hispanica (assembly GCA_963556495.2). Lineage (NCBI taxonomy): Eukaryota > Metazoa > Chordata > Actinopteri > Cyprinodontiformes > Valenciidae > Valencia > Valencia hispanica. Next base: position 47,928,684 of record OY747715.1, read on the forward strand.
ACTGTGAGTTAACCATCTTTCCTAGATGAGAAGCAACCTCATACATGGATTGTATCAGGATGTTTTGCTGTTGGTACAACTCACGACTCACTATAGCTCTCACCTTTTTCTTCCTTCACATAAAGGATTAAATTATCCTGATGTCCCAAACAATTAGGAAGATGATTCCGTACAGAATTTAATTTGTTGTTCCTCAGTGTGCATTCTGGACCTACACACACCTCCTGCTGATGTAGAACAAGCTCTGCACTGGTGGCAACATGATTCTGCAGTGTACTCCATTGAAGTGTACCATCCAGGTTGCTTGCCTGACACTCTTGGATGACCTGAAGCTTTCATCACTGCAGCTGAATCTCTCACCTTGAAGTTGCTGCCAATCCAGAAAACAAAATTGTTCTTTCAGCTGCTAAACAACAGTTAACTTACTTTGTAAGCTTTTTGATGCAAAGTGATGATGACTGCACAGTTTTCTGTGAAGTTCACCATTACTGTCACAAGAAGTTGATCCCTTCAGCCCATCTCTCCCTGGTTTAGAGCTGTCTGCTCATTAGATGGATGTTGACAGCTTCACCTGGGCTGATGAAACAACTACTGATATTACGTTGGCTTATCCGTTTCTGCCAGGTCAAAAATAAAGGGAATTACTGTTCTTATAAAGCTAACTTTATAAGTTAATGGAGCAAAGTTTACGAAGCAAAACATTTAAATGTTTGACGTGACTGTACGTCTTCAGGAGATGGAAGGAACATTTTTAAGTCATATTATTTGTGTGGATATTGTCAGAGATATTACCCAGAAGCATCATATTAGAAGGGAATGGTTTCTCTCTCTGTACTTAAATTACAGGAGCAGGAATCTTGATCCTACAGAACCACACAGAGCTGCTGGTTGGGTTTATATGTGTGGATGAGGCTCATCTGTGTTTCTGTCTGTGTTTGGTTGAAGGTGAAAGGTCACTGGAGGAATGCCATGGTGCTAGGTCTCCACCAGCCTTCATTTATTTAATCCGTTCACAATGAAGGGCCCTGTAAACCTATCCAAGGGATGTTAAAGCTTTGTCCTGCAGGAGTCGGAGTCTCTGTCTGCCTCTCCATGGTGACTGAAAGAGCACATTCCTGGAGGGAACCACACAGTACTGGAAAAACCTCCTCGCTTTGCCTTGACCCACTCTCCCCGCCACCAACCATGGCTGGGTGGAAATTTTTAACATGCAACAGTCTCAGTTAAAATCAAGACCATACAAGCTCAAGGCTGTTAATCCTTTTTTCAGGTGCTTGGGTTATTTTGCGCTGAAACCTGGGATTAGAATAAAATACGGCCTTTTTATACATCATTTTGAAATTAGAAAGTGGGGAACTTTAGATAAATAGTGGCCATTGGATCTCCTTCTCTCAGCCCACAAGACATGACCCAGATGCAGAGCCTGCTTTCCTCTGCTCCTCTCTTCATCATGTTTGGGGACCAACAGTTTGGGCAGCTGTGAGCATATTTGAACCAAGACAGCTGGTTATGTGAGGCAGAGAGGAAGAGAAATGGGGAGAGAATGTGCGAGACAGAGTATGATTTGTCCTCCCGTTCCCAAGGATTAGAGATCATTTCCTGGTGCTGTGAAAATATGCAAGCTGCCTTGTGTAACATGCTAAGCCTCAGTAAGGGACAGTTGCTGTTGTTTCACCTTTTGTTTGCAGGAAGTTTCTAATCAGAAACATTCTTTAGTTATTTTCATTTATATTTTATTCTAATTTTATGTAATAGATCAACACAAAGTTGTTTAAAACTGTGGATCAAAGCTTTGTAAAATAAATGGACTGGACTTATATAGTGCGTTTCTAGTCATACTGACCAATCGAAGTACTTTAGACTGGAGCCATATTCACCCATTCGTACACCGATGCTCAGATCGATAGGCAACTTGGGGGAAAGTGCCTAGCCCATGTGACACGCGGAAGCTGGAGTTGAACTCAATACCAAGCCTTTCACAAGTCTTCTAGGGATGACTAACCAACGCTACATTGCAATTTTTGTAATTTTCTTGGTATCTGTAAACTTTCTCTGTTTGGATGTTACTGAGACCTGTTGGAGGTTGGTTTTATTAAGGCATAAAAAGTAATGAAGTTGGCCAAGTTTAAGTTTTCATTTCTTATAAAGTTCTTACAGAGTGCATTTCTGTGTGAAATTAGAGCAGTTCAGAGTTACAACCAGTTGGAGGAATAAAGTGCCATTTGTTCTGCTTGTAAGACACCAGCTAATTTAATCATCGGGAAGAACCCTAACCCTAGCTGTTCTGGACCTTTGACCATATCCAGAAATCAGATGTGGACCTTTTGAACATTAAGTTTGAGAACCCCTGATCTTAACCATTCCATTCCAGTTCTGGCTGTATGTTTGGCGGTGTCGTGCTGTGGGAAGGTCAGCCTCTACCTCCATCTGAAATCTTTAGCAGCCACTAGCAAGTCATCGTCCTGGGTCCAGCTCTTTCCTTGTTCCAGTTAACTCTGTCCCTGCAGGCTTTGTCCTAGAAGGTTTGTAGTTGACCCATACTGTTTTCCATCTTCAATTGATGGATCAGGCAGTGCTCTAGGAAATGTTCAGCCTTTGGGGTATGCTTGTGATGCTTTTTTCTCACTAATGTTCTCTAATGGGGCTTTTCTGCCAAAGTGGTTGCGGGGCTTAACCAAGGGGGGTGCTAAAGCCAGTTATTACTGGGCTTTTCCCACATCATTATAAACCGTTTGATGGTTGGTCCTGTCCTGTTTTGTTCGGCCTTATTGTGAAGGATTATGGTGCGTGGAGTAGGTTTACCAACAGAAACCGTTTCATTTATCACAGTATCTGTGCGAACAGATACCCCAACTATCACCGACTTCATTTTCTGATGCCGTTTTAAACAACAGGTGGTGCTAATGAACCCCTAACGATCCTGATCCGTTGATCTCATCTGCTCCAGCAGCTGAAAAGCTGAAGTTCAGTTCCACTCCTGGAGATACACTCAACAAAAATATAAACGCAACACCTTTGTTTCTGCTCCCATTTTTTCATGAGCTGGACTTAAAGATCTAAAATTCATTCCAGATACACAATATTACCATTTCTCTCAATCAGTCTAAATGTGTGATAGTGAGCACTTCTGCTTTGCTGAGATAATCCATCCCACCTCACAGGTGTGCCACATCAAGATGCTGATCTGACATCATGATTAGTGCACAGGTGTACCTTATACTGCCCACAATAAAGGCCGCCCTGGAATGTGCAGTTTTTTGCTTTATTGGGGGTCTGGGGACTCAGAACCGGTCAGTATCTGGTGTGACCACCATTTGCCTCTTGCAGTGCAACACATCTTCTTCGCATAGAGTTTATCAGATTGTCAATTGTGGCCTGTGGAATGTTGGTCCACTCCTCTTCAATGGCTGTGCGAAGTTGTTGGATATTAGTGGGAACTGGTACACGCTGTCGTATACGCCGGTCAAGCACATCCCAAACATGCTCAATGGGTGACATGTCCGGTGAGTATGCTGGCCATGCAAGAACTGGGACATTTTCAGCTTCCAAGAATTGTGTACAGATCCTTGCAACATGGGGCCGTGCATTATCTTGCTGAAACATGAGGTGATGTTCATGGATGTATGGCACAACAATGGGCCTCAGGATCTCATCACGGTATCTCTGTGCATTCGAAAATGCCATCAATAAAATGCACCTGTGTTCTTCGTCCATAACATATGGGCGACTGTGGCTCAGTGGTAGAGTAGAGTTGGCTTGCAATCGGAGGGTCGTAGGTTCGATTCCAGCTTCCTCCAGTCACATGTCGATGTGCCCCTGGGCAAGGCACTTAACCCCAAAAAAACATCGTCCTACCGAGCCATGTTGGGTGTCGGTGTATGAATGCGAGTGTGAGTGGGTGAATGTGGCTTCAATGTAAAGCGCTTTGAGTGGTCAGTATGACTAGAAAAGCGCTATATAAGTTCAGTCCATTTACCATAACAGATGCCTGCCCATACCATAACCCCACCACCACCATGGGCCACTCGATCCACAACATTGACATCAGCAAAGCGCTCACCCACACGACGCCACACACGCTGTCTGCCATCTGCCCTGAACAATGTAAACCGAGATTCATCCGTGAAGAGAACACCTCTCCAACGTGCCAGACACCATCGAATGTGAGCATTTGCCCACTCAAGTCTGTTACGGCGACAAGCTGGAGTCAGGTCAAGACCCCGATGAGGACGACGAGCATGCAGTTGAGCTTCCCTGAGATGGTTGCTGACAGTTTGTGCAGAAATTGTTTGGTTATGCAAACCAATTGTTTCAGCAGCTGTCTGAGTGGCGATCTTGGAGGTGAACCTGCTGGATGTGGAGGTCCTGGGCTGGTGTGGTTACACGTGGTCTGCGGTTGTGAGGCCGGTTGGATGTACTGCCATATTCTCTGAAACGCCTTTGGAGATGGCTTATGGTGGAGAAATGAACATTCAATGCACGAGCAACAGATCTGGTTGACATTCCTGCTGTCAGCATGCCAATTGCACGCTCCCTCAATGCTTGTGGCATCTGTGGCATTTTGCTGTGAGACAAAACTGCACATTCCAGGGTGGCCTTTTATTGTGGGCAGTATAAGGTACACCTGTGCACTAATCATGATGTCAGATCAGCATCTTGATGTGGCACACCTGTGAGGTGGGATGGATTATCTCAGCAAAGCAGAAGTGCTCAATATCACACATTTAGACTGATTTGTGAACAATGTTTGAGAGAAATGGTAATATTGTGTATCTGGAATGAATTTTAGATCTTTAAGTCAATCTCATGAAAAATGGGAGCAGAAACAAAGGTGTTGCGTTTATATTTTTGTTGAGTGTAGATTTATTAACACCACATTGCATAGCATTTATTGATTTAAAATAAAATGGTAAGCTGTAGTTGTAACGTGACAAAATGTAAAAAGAAGTTCTTTACTAACAAGCCAAACTTTGTTTAAACAAGTGGCTGTTTAACTATTGCTCATTTTACAGTTGGTGAATCATTTCCATAACTGCAGTCATGTAAAAAAGAAAGCAAAGCATTCATCAGTGTTAAGGTTCTACAGTCATGGCCAAAAGTTTTGAGAATTACATAAATATTGGAAATTGGAAAAGTTGCTGCTTAAGTTTTTTAACTCGGGTGAGAATGTTGACAAGCACAAGGCTGGAGATCATTATGTCAGGCTGATTGGGTTAGAATGGCAGACTTGACATGTTAAAAGGAGGGTGATGCTTGAAATCATTGTTCTTCCATTGTTAACCATGGTGACCTGCAAAGAAAAGCGTGCAGCCATCATTGCGTTGCATAAAAACGGCTTCACAGGCAAGGATATTGTGGCTACTAAAATTGCTCCTAAATCAACAATTTATAGGATTATCAAGAACTTCAAGGAAAGAGGTTCAATTCTTGTTAAGAAGGCTTCAGGGCGTCCAAGAAAGTCCAGCAAGCACCTAAATCTCCTAAAGAGGATTCAGCCGCGGGATCGGAGTGCCACCAGTGCAGAGCTTGCTCTGGAATGGCAGCAGGCAGGTGTGAGCGCATCTGCACGCACACTGAGGTGAAGACTTTTGGAAGATGGCCTGGTGTCAAGAAGGGCATCAAAGAAGCCACTCCTCTCCAAAAAAACCCATCAGGGACAGATTGATCTTCTGCAGAAAGTCTGGTGAATGGACTGCTGAGGACTGGGGCAAAGTCATATTCTCCGATGAAGCCTCTTTCCGATTGTTTGGGGCATCTGGTAAAAGGCTTGTCCAGAGAAGAAAAGGTGAGCGCTACCATCAGTCCTGTGTCATGCCAACAGTAAAGCATCCTGACACCATTCATGTGTGGGGTTGCTTCTCATCCAAGGGAGTGGGCTCACTTACAATTTCGACCAAAAACACAGCCATGAATAAAGAATGGTACCAAAACACCCTCCAACAGCAACTTCTTCCAACAATCCAACAACAGTTTGGTGAAGAACAATGCATTTTCCAGCACGATGGAGCACCGTGCCATAAGGCAAAAGTGATAACTAAGTGGCTCGGGGACCAAAACGTAGACATTTTGGGTCCATGGCCTGGAAACTCCCCAGATCTTAATCCCATTGAGAACTTGTGGTCAGTCCTCAAGAGGCGGGTGGACAAACAAAAACCCACTAATTCTGACAAACTCCAAGAAGTGATTATGAAAGAATGGGTTGCTATCAGTCAGGATTTGGCCCAGGAGTTGATTGAGAGCATGCCCAGTCAATTTGCAGAGGTCCTGAAAAAGAAGGGCCAACACTGCAAATACTGACTCTTTGCATAAATGTCATGTAATTGTCAATAAAAGCCTTTGAAACGTATAAAGTGCTTGTAATTATATTTCAGTACATCACAGAAACAACTGAAACAAAGATCTAAAAGTAGTTTTGCAGCAAACTTTGTGAAAACTAATATTTGTGTCATTCTCAAAACTTTTGACCACAACTGTACATATCGGGTCATAAAGAGTTGACACAATTTATTCTGTCATAATATGCTGCATGGTTTCCTTCCTCTGAGTTCCTCTGTCCTTACCCATGTTTTAGGACCTTGTAAGGACCAGGTGAGCTTCAGACCATAAAATGTAAAACTTCAGCAGTGAAGGAAGCTGTGCGTAACTTTTTATCCCCGTCTGTATCTGTACTTGGATTACACTAGATTGACCCTGGGCCTTTACATGCTGTGCTCCTCATTAAATAAACTATATTCCCCTGCAGTTGTGAACCATGCTGGCATGTACCCAGCAGCTAGGAATTCATATTTACTGCCATCTGAATGTCTTCAACAGCTTTGCATCTGCTGCTGTCCAGTGAACTGTGCATTCAACCGAAACCACATTTCCTGTCTTTTCCCAGGAGTTCAATAGATTAACTATATCTATGCAAAAATACCTGCAGCAGGTCATTTCATTTAGCACCCAGCACTGATGGGGTTGTACAGGTTATAATATCAGGACAGCTAAAACACAGTACGTATATATCTGTTTAAAAATGAGCTATGTTAAATTTCCATCTGTGACTCTTATATCTGATGAAGTTACACTTTTATTACACTGCAGTTTTTATAGTTTCATGTTATTTTTATGAGATCCCAGAGAAACTTTTGGTGTGACCAGATGAGTAAGTAATGCTGTCCTGCCCGTCCTCTAACTGTTGCTGTACACTTCCTGTCAGCTGGCTGAAGAAAGGCTAATACATTTTTTGTGGCTATTTTAAAATAATTCTGTTCACAACAAGCATACATCATAATGGTGTGGAAACCAAGGGCACTATACCCGTCGCTCTTGTTGAGGTAGCTTAGTTTTAAAACCCCAGTGTTCATGCTACAAGCAGGCTGCTTGCTGCAGGACATAGCCTGACCATTTAACCAGCTTATATCAGCTCGCTACACCTGTTACTCAGTAAAGGGAACGACAGAAGGTCTAACTGTATATTGTGTGCAGTGAGCACTTGAAAAGTACCCTAACATCTAGTAAGTGCTTATTCTATGGTTTTGATTTAGTCAGTATAACAATATCAAAGTAATAATTAATCATTGTAAGCAAACATTGTAAGTGTAATAACCACTATTACATTATTTTTACAGCAGGAGGAATTATTGTTGCTTTTCTGTTTTAGATAAAAGTGATTAGATCTTGTACTTTTGCTTTAAAATGTTTGTGTAAATACTGTGACACCATTAAGCAATAATATTTTTACTCTGTTACTGTTACTGGACAATGCCCATTAGTGACTCTGAGACATCTGACAAATTAGGTCACTGGCCAATCCAAAATGGCTCTAATATGCAGAGAAGTTTAGAGTGTATAGGGATACACAGGTTTACCTCTGTTACTTTAGATTTATACTGAAGTATTATGCTAAGAATACCTGAATGTTGTGGGGCTTTAGAAAATGTCTATGGCTTTCAGTTAAGTTTGACTGAAGTCTTGGGATTCTGAAGCAGCAGCAAATAAGTTAGTTTATTTTGTCTCAGCCTGTCCATCTAACAACTAGGCAATCTAATACGTTTAGAAGACCATTGTTTCCCTGGGCCAAGTGTCCTTCTGAGAATTAACAGGTGTTATGCCGACAAATGCATGCCTGCTGAAAATTGCATCCCCTGCCATGGGAACTCGCATCATTCAAAACTCCCTGATAACGAAAACGGATTAAAATATCAGCGACGCAGCAGCTTTTCAAAATATCCGTTATATTACCATGTTTCTTATGCATGTACGTCCTGAAAATGTACTGTTTTATGGCAGATAAATGTAAAAAGAACGGCTTTGACACCTTTTATCTGAATATGTTTAACTTTACTGTTTTAACCTCACAGTGTCTTAGGAGTATCTTTTGGTGCCCCACTGTTTATGGGTCACATTTTGCGCTTTTTCTACCAACAGTGTGATAGTTAAAGCATTGTATAACATCTAAACTTTTTAAACTAGCGATTAAAGGCTGATATGGGTGCAAACAGGACACAATGTACATAAGAAAACGTCTTATCTACTGTTAATGGCAGAGTGCACAATTTTGTTATCGGTTGGTCTAAAAACTCTTTATTTATAGCCTACATAAATTATGTAGAATACACCCTATGCCCCCTAAATGTCCGTTATGGAAGACAAAACAGACATTTAGACAAAATGATCCTACATATCTGGGATTCCGACCAGTTGTAAATAAAGAATTTTCCATATAATTCCACTTTCTTGAGCTACTGGTGTGAATCCCAGCTCTGTAGTATAATTTTGGGGGTTCAAAAGAGAAGGGATGCAATTTTCGGCAACCTCATAGTTTGCCCTGCCGAAAAATGTATCCCATGCTATTTAAAAGAATTAGAAAGTTATGAATGATGTAACATTTTCTACATAATTCCATACGTCCTATGAGCTACTGGTAGGAATCCCAGCTCTGTAGGACCATTTTTGGGTTAAAAAGAGAAGAGGTGTATACGGTGGCAGCTTTCAAATCTCTATTGCCAAAAAATGCCCTGGTATTTTAGAGATTTATGTGTGGCATAACATTTTATATAAAGCAATGCATGTTCTTTGGGCTGCTGGGGTGATTTTCAAACCTGTGCCATGTATTTTAGAGTTAAAGGAGATGGTACACTCTAGGGAAAGTTTAATATTTGTGTTCTATTTAGAGTTTTTGAAGAGGGGTATACACAACCAAACAGGGAGGAGTTTTTTGTGTGACTTTATTGATAATTAAATTACTGCACTAAAATAGTGAACTTTATAATAACAAGGTCCTGACAACACCGTCCGTTTTTTATTTATTTATCTGCCATAAAACAGTACATTTTCAGGACGTAAACGCATAAGAAACATGTAATACTAGGAATATGTTTAAAAGCTGCCGCGTCGCTGATATTTTAATCCGTTTTCTCATCGTTTTCAGGGACTTTGGAACGATGCGCGTTCCCGCGGCAGGGGATGCAATTTTCGGCAGGCATGCATTTCTCGGCATAACACCTGCTCTAAAGTCAGTCCTATAGTATAATCCCCACTTGGGTGATGACGGTGGCTTCAATTACACTATAAATATTTGCTAGGAAAAGGTGAACAAATCTACGGGCCAGAGATGTGTTCACAAAACACGTTATCGTAAAAAATCAAACCGGCTTCTGTCTGGCTCACCGCTAACAAAGCCATCGATCATGGTGAGCTCATTAAAAAAGATATTGTTGATTTAAGGTTTACCAATTATAAATGAAACGTGGTTCTACATTCTAGTTTCCTTCGTTTTACTTTATGCCGAGTTCGTTTAAATCCTGGTTACAAAACAGCATAGATGTACGTGGTGAACGGCTTGTGAATATAGTATTTCCGGGTGCACTTGAAGGCAGCATGCTGCGAAGCTTTGTGAACGAGTCTCCGGCGCGCGCTCAGTCCGACCTTTAAACCGTTCGTTCTACTGCTCGCCTCGCGCTTCTCCTGTTCTCTGAGGAGGTCCAGTTGGCTTTATTTAGATTTAACGGAACAAAGGCGAGTTGTTGTTTGGGCTGGAGCTCTTCTTGGAACATCCTGAAGGAAAGGCCCGCGTTATGGAGACCAGGTAAGAACCAGCGTTTGGAAACTGCTATGGTCGGATTTTCTACGGTGGGACTTTGTGGATATTCATTTTTGTAAACATCTTGCGCCAATTTTCAAGGACAAATATAATAAAAACAGGTATTCACTGCTCAAAAATGTCTTTACTTGCTTACTATTTTTCCAGGTTATCTCCTTAAATTAATAGAATATATGAAATTACATATTTTGACGGTATTATACCTTCAAAATGACATTTAAAATATTGCCGAGTCACCTTTTCTGAATAAGCGTTTGTTCTTAGTTTAGTGGGGTGTAATAAAAACCGGCGATAAGTCCCACAGTAAAGCTCGCAGTGCTTGTCACTAACATTTGAATAGACTGATAGCACATTGTGAGGAACAAGAAGGTATTTAGATATCTCTTCCACTTTAATAAAGTTGATATTTTTAAGCATGAAAAGCAGCTTTGTGACCTCTTTAAGTAAGGAGATGCTTCCTGTTTATATCTAGCCACAGTAATAAAATAACCCGTGATAAGTTAATAAAACCAAAATCAAAACAGTGGAACTCTTGTTTTGTATTTGACTGTACTGATGTTCGGTTTTTCTACTTTTCTCCACAGTTAAAAGATGTGATTTTAGGATTGATCTTAATATTCTGTAGCAGCTATTTGCCTCAGTTTGAACGTGTTTCCTGCCCAGTTACTGATGGAGCTGAGCTGGGGAGCACTGACAGGTTCTACCTCGTACTCATATCCTCCGTCTACAGGGAGATGACGACATACTGTCTTTGTCATAAACACTTCTGTCTGTCTAAGCAGAGGTCACTGACACTCCTGACTGCATTTTTTATTGGTAGACACTGCAGACAGCAGCTGGAAGCTCTACATGGCTCGCTCTTATTCTGTCATAAGCAATGCAACCATTGTTTTGCTTCTGTCCTTCATTGTTCTAGTTTTGTGCAGCCACCAAAAAGCTACACAGAGGTAATTTTCTGGAAGTTTGATAAATGGTCAGCAACGATTTTCTGGGAAAATGAATATTTAAAAATCTTCTGATTAAATTGAATTCAGGTTGCCAGAAACCATACACTAATATTAATTAGGTTTCAGAGCTGGATGATGTGGATATCCCAATGCATTCTGGTGTTTTCTACAGGCAATACAGAGAACAGTCTAAATTTCCTGTTCAGCAGCCTACATGTGGAGGAAGACTGAACACAGACTTTGTGTCGGCGCATCAGCTGTCCCAGTCACATGTAGCAATCATAGGAGGAAAACTGTGCTGCAGCTTCTCTGGAAGAGGTAGTCATTATAAATCAGACAGAATATCAAGGAATTACAAGATTATCACATTCAAAGCATATGTACATACTTGCGTGTATTTGATTTTTACTCCAAATTCTGTTCAAGTAAATGATGTTGGTTGTGTGTATAGACAGAAAATGGTGGGTGGTATTTACAGAGTTGTTTTTGGGAGTGCTGCTGTAGCTGCTTTAGTCTTGGGCCCCAGGGTAGCTATGGTTACAGTGTAGTTTACCATCGCCACTAGGGTTGGGCTTTGAGCATCGATTGGAACCGGGACTCATAAGTCGATTCTCCCGGAATCGTTCAATTTTTAAAATTACGATTCCTAGTTTCGATTCCCAGTCTGCCGACCAGAAGAAGAACCCGACGAATACCAACGAAGAAGAATCCGCCAGAAGTGTTAGCGTTATATTACTGCGCAATCATGGAAGGTGTGTGGAGACACTCTAAGATTAGTCTTCACTTTAGCAAACAAAACAACAGAGCTCAGTGCTATACCTGTAAGAAATAACTGACCGCTTTGTGTTTGACGCGCTGCGCCGGCTTACCTCATTAGCTCTTCTTCCCGGATCCCACCGTCAGCCCAGCGCTCCACTGCAGTCCAAATCCGGTCAGTAAAATACGTTTGATGTCTACATTACGGCAGCAAACAAGTTATACTCGAACCGTTGTTCAACTCAAGTGCAAATATCCAGCTAACGTTAGCTCATGTATTTGTTTTCATAGACAAACGGTCGGAGATTGCTAAGCTAACGTTAGCCAGGCAGCTGATAATACTCAGATGTGCTCCACCTCCTCTGTTCACCATCGCACCCGAGGGAAACGCAACAACTAGAGGAGTTCCACAGAGAGGATTCTGACTTTATAATGTACCTGCAGCTAATCTGAACGGGATTGTTGAAGTTGTTTCTTATTTTTTGTTCAATATTCTGCACCAGGTTTGTCCATCAGTGTGATCACATGCTGCTGTTTAAGTTTCTGCAACAACAGACATTCAGGATGTTTGCCCCTGATTTCCACTGCATGCGCTCCACTCTGGTCCGGTTCCACCACGAGGTGGTCAAAGAAGCATGCGGGGTGAATTGCGAGATCTCGCGATAAAAGCCAGTAATAAATGCGGAAGTCAGAACAAAATTCTTCATTCCGTGGAAAACGAATAGAAAAGAACAGTTATTCTCTGTCAAGATATTTTGGACAACATATGTACAGTTGTGGCCAAAAGTTTTGAGAATGACAAATATTAGTTTTCACAAAGTTTGCTGCAAAACTACTTTTAGATCTTTATTTCAGTTGTTTCTGTGATGTACTGAAATATAATTACAAGCACTTTATACGTTTCAAAGGCTTTTATTGACAATTACATGACATTTATGCAAAGAGTCAGTATTTGCAGTGTTGGCCCTTCTTTTTCAGGACCTCTGCAAATCGACTGGGCATGCTCTCAATCAACTTCTGGGCCAAATCCTGACTGATAGCAACCCATTCTTTCATAATCACTTCTTGGAGTTTGTCAGAATTAGTGGGTTTTTGTTTGTCCACCCGCCTCTTGAGGACTGACCACAAGTTCTCAATGGGATTAAGATCTGGGGAGTTTCCAGGCCATGGACCCAAAATTTCAACGTTTTGGTCCCCGAGCCACTTAGTTATCACTTTTGCCTTATGGCACGGTGCTCCATCGTGCTGGAAAATGCATTGTTCTTCACCAAACTGTTGTTGGATTGTTGGAAGAAGTTGCTGTTGGAGGGGGTTTTGGTACCATTCTTTATTCATGGCTGTGTTTTTGGTCGAAATTGTAAGTGAGCCCACTCCCTTGGATGAGAAGCAACCCCACACATGAATGGTGTCAGGATGCTTTACTGTTGGCATGACACAGGACTGATGGTAGCGCTCACCTTTTTATCTCCAGACAAGCCTTTTTTCAGATGCCCCAAACAATCGGAAAGAGGCTTCATTGGATAATATGACTTTGCCCCAGTCCTCAGCAGTCCATTCACCAGACTTTCTGCAGAAGATCAATCTGTCCCTGATGGGTTTTTTGGAGAGAAGTGGCTTCTTTGCTGCCCTTCTTGACACCAGGCCATCTTCCAAAAGTCTTCACCTCGCTGTGCGTGCAGATGCGCTCACACCTGCCTGCTGCCATTCCTGAGCAAGCTCTGCACTGGTGGAACTCCGATCCTTCAGCTGAATCCTCTTTAGGAGACGATCCTGGCGCTTGCTGGACTTTCTTGGACGCCCTGAAGCCTTCTTAACAAGAATTGAACCTCTTTCCTTGAAGTTCTTGATAATCCTATAAATTGTTGATTTAGGTGCAATTTTAGTAGCCACAATATCCTTGCGTGTGAAGCCATTTTTATGCAACGCAATGATGGCTGCACGCTTTTCTTTGCAGGTCACCATGGTTAACAATGGAAGTAAAATTATTTTAAGTATCACCCTCCTTTTAACATGTGAAGTCTGCCATTCTAACCCAAAGAAGGACTATGCAATTCATCTAATCACTGTTCATAACATTCTGGAGTATATGCAAATTGCTATTATAAAAACTTAAGCAGCAACTTTTCCAATATTTATGTAATTCTCAAAACTTTTGGCCACGACTGTATAAATATACGCGGGCTTATATTAATATAGCTATGCATACAGAAAATGTCTAGTCCGTCTTTATTGATTTATTTTGAAAAACACCCGGAAATGTGGTTGTTCTCTATCCGGTTGGTGCTAGTTATGTGTGGATGATTGCGAACTTGATCCGGCATTTGGCAAAAAATGAATCGATCCTATTTTCGCCGGATGGTGAAACGGCGGTCAGCGCCCTGCGCCGCTCGGCGGCGGCAGTGGAAATGCTCTCATTGTCTACAATGGGGGCGTTTTTGCTGCGGAGTGTGTGCCGGAGTGCGGTGGAACGCATGGAGTGGAAATTGGGGGTTGGAAATCGTTTTTTTTATGAGATTTTCAAAATTAAAGCTCTCCTGTAAAAATGTTACCACTGTGAATTTAAAAAAAAGAATTTATCCCCAAGTCCATAGATAACAGCCCTGTGAGAAATTCACTGTAAAGTAAAAAGTTCATAGAATTAAAATCCATGTTCCAATTCCATAGTTCAGACTATTTCATCAAATAAGACTACCTATGGGTGGTTGGGTAGGTAGGTAGGTAGAAATACTTTATTAATCCCATAAGGGAAATTTCCTTGTTGCAGCACTCAAAAACACAATTGAAAACAACACACACACACACACACAACAAAAAAAGAAACTGTGCAAGTAAATAAATAAGTTCAATATACACACATGTAGGACCAACACACAATGATTGTGAAGAAATAGCAGTGTATACAACAAGTAGTGTATTTTAAAGTAAGTCATTTAAAATATGCAAAAAATAAATAAATAAATGGCCCTGTCCCTTCAAAGAATTGGAATCGAGAATCGTTTGGAACCGGAATCGAAACAAGGAATCGAAACAAGGAATCGGAATTGGAATCGGAATCGTCCCAATTCAAACGATGCCTAACCCTAATCACCAGTGTGTGAATGTGTGCATGAATGAATGGGTGAATATACAAGTAGAGGCCATTTAACATTTGACTCTGTTTTGCAGCTGTGAAGTTGGAAACATCTTTTAGTCTGACTGTAAAAGGCTCTCATGTTGTTAAAAGGTATGACAGTCAGATTAAGTTAGGATATCACTGTCTGGTTTGGTTCACTCACTCTCACCCACCGCAATATGCTCAATAAAATTATCAAAATCAGCAATAAAATAATCGGTCAGGAGCAGGACTCACTCAGTAGCATCTATGACTCTAGAGTTCTGAAGAAAGGAACCCAGATCTCCACAGACCCTTCACACACGCTGCACTCTCACTACGCCCTGTTGCCGTCAGGGCGCAGGTTTAGGTCCCTCCCTCTGGGGACAAAGAGGACGATCTCCACTTTTCTCCCTACCTCCATTCGCCTGCTGAATAATTGACTGTGAGGATCTGGTCTATCACAGGCCCACTATATTGTTTTAATGTATTTATTGCTCATGTTGATTGTGTTGTATGTCTGTGGATGTACTGTTTTTATTTTATTGGGCCCATACTGGCACATCCTCTGTAAATGAAGTTCCTAACGGATAAATAAAGTGAATTTGATTTGATTTGATTAAGGAAGGAACATGATTATCATTACATCTGGAGTTTCTTTTGAAATGCTGGGGATCATAAATGTGCACTCAGCTAAAAACTTCCACTCTTTCTCAGGTTTCCTAATCATCCCCTCGGGTTTGGCTTTGTCCTCCCTGGGTTTGGATAAATTGTCATGTTTTGTAGTAAGGAGGAAACAAATGGAGAGATATGTGAACGATGAGTAGATGTAATGAAAAGTAAAATGATGAACTTACAAAGGTCGGCCAGAGTTCATGGGAGAAAAACACAAAGATGAAAACACTGAAATGAAGATGGCGAAAAAGACGGACGGATCAGCAAAGTACAGCAGTAACCAGGGAGCTTAAATATACTGAGGAGGAGTGAAAGTGACAGGGAGAAGACCAAGGACTAATTAGAGAAAAGCAGGTGGAGACAATCAGTAACTGGGCATGGAGGCAAGAATGGCAAGGGCAACAGAGTAGAAGACAAAGGAATAAACTAAAGGGGAGACTAGACAGAAAAACTATCCTAAATAAGAAGAAATATGGACTAACTAGAAGGAAGTAAAGATAAAACTATATCAAAGGAGGAGCCTAAGAGAAAATAAAGGAATAATAGAATCCTAAAGTAAAACATGACAAAAGTCAGAAACCAGAAATGAATTAAAATAAGATAAACTGAATAACGTAATAAAGTAACATAACACAAACACCTAAAGAATGTAATATAGATAGGTTTTGTCTGTTGACTAAGTTTCCTTGACCGACCACTGCGTCTACGATCCTAAGCATCACCCGTTTCTTTGTGCTTCTTCCAAAGAGCCTGAAGAGCACATCTAAAAACCCCAGTCTGCTTTGGAATCTTTGTCTGGGAGAGACCTTGTTGATGCAGTACAACTACCTTGTGTCTTGTTGCTGAGCTCAATATTACCATGACATGAAACTATCTTCCACAACCTCACCTTGGTAGAGTTTGGCTGTTCCTCACCCAGTTTTAAGCCTCCTTCACAGCTGTTTCTGTTTCAGTGGATGACTGTGTTTCAACCTACATGTGAGATTAATGATCATTTGCACATGTTTGCTATAATTGGTTGATAATACAGCTGACTGTAATCCTACAAAATCCCTGACTTTGTGCAAGCTTACCTATATGAATATATACTGGTTTGAAGGCAAAAATTAGTAACACCAAATATTGATTGATTTAGATTTTTCTTTTGTTTGCTCACTTTGCATTTAGTAAATTGATAAAAAATACTCATTATTTATATTTCTGAAAACATTCTTTGTTTACAGCATTTTTTCAAACCTGCCTAAAACTTTTGCACAGTACTGTTTATCCCAGCACCGTCTGGAGTCTCATGTTTCCAATGTCGTTTTATGATGTTTCCAAACAAGAAGCACTCTGTCTTACCAGTTTGTATTAACTCATATGTTAGTTGTAGGAAAAATACCCATAAGTACCTGTCCATGTTAAATGCATTGAAGATTTGAGCTGTTCTGCAGTCATTTAGACTACATTTCTAAATGTGCTACTTTTTAAACCTAACTTGGAATGTTGGGACCCCCTATAGCTCACAAGTGAATGTTGTGTTGTTGAATGTCTATCACCTGACTGCCAGGAGGTTTTTAAATGATGTTTGTTTTAGCTGGAGTTAAAGGTTTCCTTGCCGATACTCAACATCATCTATGTAGTTTTAGAATTTTTTTTTCTATTTATGGCTTCACTAATACAACCCAGCAGAAATGCTCTGTTTCTGCCACTGTGTAATCAAATGTTGCTAGGCGTCCCTCCATCCTGCTGCTATCTTGGAGTGTTAGGACTGTCATCCTCTGTGACTAAAAACAGATGGGAGTCTGAGTCCAGCTTATGAGGCATGTCTGTCACTGAACTCCTCTCAGTGATAGTCAGTGACGTGTCAGTCAGGCCACAGCGTTGCACCGTCAGCTTCTCCTCCTGCCATATGTGATGGTGAAAGCCCTTCTTGATGCATCAACAGTGAGCAGGGTTTGCTGCCTCAGCACTTCTGTCTTCATCAGCAGCACAAAAGGAATTTCTTCCAGGGGGAAACTTGGAACTCCATGCTTCCCTGACATGGAACATATTGTTGGGTTTTTTTTTGTACATGACTCTGGAGAGGCTGGCTGAGGACCTGGAGCTGACTGTGCTGCTTTACAACACAATTACTGTTCCATAGATGGTTTTAGATGTGAGTTGGGTTGGGATTTTTTGTGTTTATTTATTTTGCTGTGATGAGGGAGGCAGGTATGCAGTTGTTTGCCAAAATAATTTACTTAAGTAAATGCAAACGAGCAGTGAAGATTTGACAATCCCTTAGTGAAGTTTGTATTTTAAAAATGTTTTATATTAACACAATAATCTTCTGATGAGCTTTGTCTCCTCCGTCACAGAGGACTGTTGGTTGTTCTGATCTACCTGTTGCTACTGATTGTTCCCTGACTTGGCTGCAGTTTTTTACCTGGTTTAAACACATGTTCTAAAGCTCGGCCCTGCTAATACTGATTCTAGCTCATTCCAGTTTCTTTCACAACAATATATTGAACACAAATCTTAGCTTTTCTGTCTTGTTTTTTTGGATAAATTCAAAATGGAGTTGTTACACCAATAGAAGGTTTAAAATAATACCAAAGCTAGTCCAGAGCTCCAGATCTCTTTCTCTCCACATCACTAAATATTCCCAGATCCAGTCAAATCCTTGAAGTAATAGAACATGTCCTGCATGTCCATCAAAATAACTCAGCATTATTGCTTGTTATCACTAGAAATCTCTGCAGTTAAAAATAATGTCACAAGCATTTTATAACAAAGAATGAAAAATGATTTGATCTCATATTTGAAGCAGTCTTTAGTATCTTACATTAGCGACTGACTGTTTGCTGTAGTGCTAACCCAGAATGTAACCTGATAGACTGAATCTCACCAAAAGGATAAAAAAAGCATTTTTGTTGTAGTGCAGATGAAATCAGATATTGACACCTACAGTATGAAAAGAAATGAAACCCAACTTATTTCACACTGTCTGACATTATTATAAAACTAAACTAATACTGTGTTATTAGGATTACCAAAATTATTTCTGTTTACTAAATGGCAGAATAAAGAAACTGATAATAAATATATATATATATTTTTTTTTCTTCAGAATTTCCTTCCTTTTCATTAGAATAAGCTTTTAAGCTGCAGGACGTTGGTGAAATGTCTTGGCATTTTCTAACAATTGCAACAAGAAAATGTTAAGTCTGCTTTATTGCATCATAACTTCAAAAGTGATGGATGGATTTTGATGACATTTTGAGGAAATGTTCACAATGGGACCAGGAAGAAGTGAATAAATGTTGGGGTTGATCCGACATGAAGCGACTAGTGGTATGGTGCTAACCTCCACTCCTCTCCCTGTCAGAGTTCACAGACAGCAGTTAGAACTATAATAACATGGGGATGGGGGGTGAGGGGCGCTGGTGGAGGTCTGAGTGCTTTTCTAGTTTCCAGATGTTTTAGTGTGGATATTTACTGTTGCAGTGTTGCAGACTCCAGTGTTAAAGTAGGAAGCTGCAGCTTTAACAGAATGGTGGAGAAAAACCGTGAGCAAGACAAAACAGTATTATAAAAGGGTGAAATGTGAGATCTGAATGTCCTCACTGCAGCATTGACTGTGATACAGAGCAGAAACAGAGCTAGTGGCAAGTTATGCTGCTTAAAGCTTTGAGCCCAAAAACATTCTTGACCCGCTGAGTCATATAAACAGAACCAGAGGGCAGAATCCCTCTGCTACTGTCCTCTTACTGGCAGCTAACTGTAGGACTTTTAAACTGTCTTGAGAAGTGGACAATAATATGCAGATCATTTGATGCACTTGCTAGGCTTTCCCACATTTCTCCAGAGAATAAGGAGCTTATGACATTCCTATCTGGTTAACTTTGGCTGTGTTTTTAGGAAGGTGTGTTCCCTTCTCTGTGTTGAAGGGGCAAGGGCGATGCTGGTGTTGGATGTGGAGGATTCCTTTGTTGTTGCCTGGTAGGCTGTATTTGGGAATCAATCCTTTGCTTAAAGGGAAGCTGCACCTGCAGAAAGAACGGGTTTACATGAGAATGAAGCTGAAATGTACAATAGGACAGCTTTGACCAGTTTGGGGTTTCACTCTTGCTCATGGATTAATGTCAGAGTTTTTGTCAAGCCCACACTAACTGTAGAGGTTTAAAAAACTGTTGAAGTTAGCTAAGATGGTGGTCTTTTTCTTCCTTCCTTGCTTCCTGTCCGCCATGATGACTCAGTATCTAAGAAGCACGGGAAACTCATCACCTTCCTACGCTCCTTCATGAAGTCCAGGCCCACAAAACAAAAGCTGAAGCAGCGAGGGATCCTCCGGGAACGGGTGTTTGGTTGTGATCTGGGAGAACACCTCCTCAACTCTGGACATGATGGTAAGGATTGTTTTATCCCTTACATTGTTTTTCTCCTTGTTGTATTTAAATCTGTATTTTTTTGTGTTTTAGTTGCCACAAAGAAAAGACCAGTGAAGCTACACCCTGTATATTTTAAGCTTTACACAAAGAGCTTGGCTTAATGAAGGCCTAACTGCACAATAATGTTCTCAGGGGAATGAGATGTTTACTTACAGTTAACACAATACACATCAGCTTTACTATCTCTGTCTGCTAAGACACTACACTGGGGCTGCAGTAGAATCCATATTTCCATTCATTTAACACAGACTGTTTGAGCTCTCTGCAGCTGTGCTGATGTGATGGTCCTGGTTTTACTCAAACCATCTCTGGGCCATGTTTAATAACCTAGTTTAGGTTTATTTTTACATCCATGAAGCATGATCTAGTGATCTATTACTGTAGCATGATGCAGTCAGTGGCCAAGGGACAGATTTCTGAAATGTAAAATTGCCTTAAAAATGATTCTGCATCTTTAGGCAAGGCATTTTTATTTGTATAGCACACTTTCAACAACGAGGTAATTCAAGGTGCTTTACAGGATTAGGGGATAAAGTAAAAACATTAATAAAGCATAAAACACACACACAGAGCATATGACACGTAGAAACATTACTCAAAAGCAGCTGTAAACAGATGGGGTTTTAGCCTTGATTTAAAAGAACTCAGTGTTTTCTTTAGAATAAAATTGTAATTAATTTTAACACAAATGTCTCACTGGCTGGCCAGAACAAGCCCATGTACCTATATTCATTGGTAGTAAAATACCCCAACTAAGCCATAAACAGATGGGAGAAGATGCTATTTTTCAGCTTCCAGCTGAGCCACATGGATCAGCTACAAGATTAAACCAGACGCCCAATCAAATCAATAACATCAATCATCTGTTGCCACTTTTGTGACCGTCCACACTACAACTACAACACACGATCCTACATCAAAGTCCTAGTGGTGAATCATGGTGATTTTGGCTTGTCCTGTCCTTAATTCCCAATATGGATGTCTATTTTATTGATTTACATGCTAATGTTCACAAAGAGTAGTGGAACATTATATTAAAGAAAAGAAAACAGGCATTAAAATGTGGGTTAGTCATAATCAACATCTGGATTTGCAATATTCTGCAATAGTATCAGTTACATTTTTTTCCTGATATAGTGAAATATTTTGACCTGAACCTGGTTAAAGCTGCACAGGAATAACAGAGTCTAAAGGGTTTCTCAAACTTGCCAAATCCCAACCCACAGCACCCAGGAGAACCAGCTCCTGTTGTCCCAGAGCCTAACACCTCAGAGCTCTGGATCTTGGTGTTTTGGGGTTTCTGTATTTTGTTTGGAGGGCTGTGCTGATGTCCATCTAGGCGTCAGATGAAGAAGATCTTCTGGTTCCCTTGTTTGCTCCATGGCTGTGTGGGAGCTCTGCTGAACATCTCATCCTGTTATCCTCTGACTGACGTGTGATGGTGGGAGCTCTGGAAACTCTGCTCCACACATACACACTCTTATATCTCCTAAATAAACACGTCTGCATGATTCATGGTAGCTGAAGCAGAATGGAGGAACTCTGTGTTTTTGAGATTTTTTTCTATACAGTCACAGACATAGCTGTAAAACTGTGTATTGTCGTCTTATTTTAACCAGGAAACATATGTAATATTACTTAATATAAGAATAGTTTACATGCCTGATATTTTATCTAGTTGATTAAAACGTCTCCACCTTCCTTTTCAAACTAAATGAACATGACTTTTTTAAGACTAAGCTTTTCTTTATGAGCCTGCTGACATTTCCCGCCAGCACTCCTGCCGGATGATTCTCTACTCACACCTTAACTGCAGAGCACTCCATTCATGGCCCTGTAGAGCTCAAATCAGAAAGAAATGATTGTTTATTCTGTGTCGGCAGTGCCCCAAGTCCTCAAGAGCTGCACAGAGTTCATTGAGAAGCACGGTGTGGTGGACGGCATTTACCGCCTCTCTGGGATCGCTTCAAATATCCAGAAATTGCGGTAAGGACACATTTCCTTCAGAACAGATTTGAGCACATAGTGTTCCAAAGATCTCCAGGCTGCTCAAGAAAGGTTCCCCTCTCAAGCTGATAGGGGGCACAGTTTAATTATGATACATCATTAAGTTTCTGAGAGCAATGCTCTGCTTGCATGCAGCCATGCAGAATGGTCTCCTCCTTTAAGTTTGTTGGTCCAGCTGCCAAATTTCAGTAAACTCACTTTATAGAAGCTAGATCTCTGCATATGGTTCCCTCCCAAGTGTGTGTGTGTGTGTTTTAATTATTATTGGAGTTAACTGAAGAGTAGTGGGGGTTTTTTGTTTAGCGCAAACCTGGGTCAATAATAGTTTTTCATTTCCTGAAGCCATAATCCATTTTTCAGCTATGAACTAATCACAGGGTTCCTGCACAGAAAGGTTTACAACTTGTTCTGACCATTTTCTGGGTCTGAATTGGTAAACAGTATAGAGAAATGTTTCTACATTTCTAAAGAATACGGTGCTTCTTAAATGTATTTAATCATTATTTGTTTCATCTTAATTTTCTTTGCTTAATTCGAATTTTTGTCAAGCTTATTGATAACATCAGTCTATGAAGTCTATTTATTTATTTTAACATAACATAACATTAACGTGTTTTTGGGGGGATTTTTCTATGTTCTTTGTTTTAGGATGTTTATTTAAAAATAATTAAAATAAGAAAAAAATAAAGTTTTCAGGTAGAAAAAATAGATTCTAAAGAAATGAATGTTATGGACTTCATAGAAACCTAATTTTAGAGTTACCAAGTAAGAGAACTCATAATAAACATGCATGTAAAATCTCTTTAAAAAGGCTCTTTCATTGCCTTTTTGGTATGTAGACTTTTCCTAAGTTTAGAGTTTAGACATCAAATCAGAGACCCAGTTTTAAAAGCCTTACAGGACCCAGTTTTTGAACTTTTACAATGTGAAAAAAAGTATCAGAAATGTACAAACTGCTTTAAATAGCTGCATTTGACAAATCTACATGTTGTAGATGTTAAAGGAGGGCTAACTGAGCCAGAACTAACTAAACAGATAATCCAGTTTTCTTTTCCACATTGCTGGATTTGACGCTGACCTCAGTATCATGATCTAGAACAACTAGGCACATTTATTTGCTCATAAACATCCAAAACATGTTTGACATTTAAGTTTGGAAAAGTATTGCAATATTGTTGTTTTTCTCCCACATATCTCCTAGATTCATAAATGAGTCATAGTTGCATGTTTTATTTTCAGTATTAGTTAGTTGACTGTTGCTCTTTGTGTCTCCTTCATCAGGCATGAGTTTGACTCGGAGCAGATCCCCGACCTGACCAAAGATGTTTACATCCAGGACATCCACTGTGTCGGCTCGCTGTGCAAGCTGTACTTCAGAGAGCTGCCCAACCCGCTGCTCACCTACCAGCTCTATGAGAAGTTCTCTGTAAGCAGAGTCTTCCCATTCATCACTTTTTTCTTGTGTCTAGAAAGTTTTCTTCTTCCAGTGTGTAACAGGACTGCCTTTGGCCTTCATTCTAGAGTCAGACTAGCTGTAACTCTTTCTTGCTGTGCAATTGTAGTAGAAAAAACTTGAAATTCCTAAAAAGTGATGTCATTATAAGCCACAGACACCCCTAGAATATTAGCATTTTACCTGACACGCCCTGTCATTGGAAATGCTGCAAACCACACTTTGTGACTTGGAATAAAAACCTTCTCCAAGCACAACAGAGCCATCCCTGGGGCTGAGGTAAATGTTTTCTGGTTGTCATGGCTGCACTGGGGAAGCTGGGGCTTCATGGTTGCTGACTCCACTCAGTGCTTTTTATACCAGCATAGAGTAACAATGTGATTATTATTGATAGTGTTGATCTGTCCCCTCCCCCATTCATCTCTGACCTTGTTTTCATTGTGAAGGAGGCCGTATCAGCAGCAACAGATGAAGAGCGACTCATCAAAATTCATGATGTCATTCAGCAGCTTCCTCCACCACATTACAGGTCAGTGTGGTAGCACACTGCCATCTGTTGGCAGTTTGAGGAAAAGCTTGGTTAAAGCTACGTTGGACGTTCACAATAGTTGTGTATGTTTGCTGCTGATAAACATATAACACAACGCTACACTATAAGGCATCACTTAGCACGGTTCAGCTGAATCCTCCTGTTCTTTGTGTGACACGAATGTAAGTGAGTCAACACATTTTAAAGGATTTATGGAGCTAGTAAGATGGTGGCCAAGAAGTGTAAGGATCATTAGTTTGAACATTGCCAATTTAATCTGGTTTTATTTGTTATGATTGCATTTCTAGGACCCTGGAGTTCCTCATGAGACACCTTTCACGCCTGGCAGCATTCAGCTACATCACCAACATGCACACAAAGAACCTGGCCATCGTCTGGGCTCCCAACCTGCTACGGTAAGCAACATTCTGCTCCATGCTTTCTTCATCGTGGTTTACATTGTGCTAAATCCACTACAGCATGAAGCAGACATGAAAATCCCTCACCTTTCGGCGCAATTCGCTGTTTTGAATCCAAAATAGGTGACCTATGTGATTCGTGTAGATCCGATTAGAAAAATATTGTGGGGGTGGGGAGTGGGGGACTGGGTGATGGATGGCTTTATAGATGATAGAGAAGGTTTCACGGATTAACCAGTTTGACTATTAACTACGGGGTGAAACATTGCGCAGGATCTTTAATCCGTTAAGACTTCCCCACCAGAAGTGTTTTAAAAAAAAGAAAAAAATCAGCTGGAACCAGTGACATATAATCTGCACGGACACAGCAGTGAGTGGCAAGCCTTCAGGAGAGCAGTCTTTGTGTGACCGACATTTTTTTACACCCTGCTGAGTTATTTAGGACTAAAATCTGTTTAGACCGCATGTCTACAGTTTTATTTTATTTTGGCTGCCCGATTTCATATCACGGTGGCTTCGACATACGAATAGAGCAGAACAGTCTGTGCTGCACTCATAGGAAAATAGAAATGAGCAGATCTTGAAGCCCGAGAACGCAGCCGGTTGTTCTTTTGGTCCGGTGAAACACAGTTATAGCGTCAAATCCACAGACTCGATGCTGTGCTGCAACCAAACGGCACCACAAAAGGGAGGACAAATGCTTTGTCCTGAATCAGAAAGTAACACAGATACTCCTGAGTTTTTTTTAATGATTGACTGACTATTCCTAAATGTTCAGTGCTGCTGAGCAGGGGTGTATCTAGGAGGTTTATAAAGAGGGGCTAATAGGGGCCAGTGTGGGTCTCCGGCTTTTGTACCAAAATAAAAGCAGATCTGTTTTTTTTTTTAGTGGGACCCAATCTGAACTGGTCACAATTTAGATTTTTCATCTGTTAAAATTACATTTAAACAGTAATTTTATTTTGCTCGGGTTTGTGTGACAGTGTAGCCTCTTAACTCGGCTAATTATTTAACATATTTATTGATTTTATTACTAAAGTACCAAAGTAATAATATATTTATTCTAAAAAAATAGTTGCAGCTCTAGAATGTAAAAATAATGTAAAACTACATTTATTTGGACTGAAATTGATATTAACTGATGTAGCAAAAATCTGAAAAGGCACATGTTCAGTATGAAACACATACATGTGAAACAAAACATACTTACATATTTGTGTACTGCATATATATTACATATCAACACTACTGAGATAAGCCTGTTCTTGTTTTTGCTCTAATTAAGATTAAATGTTTGAGAATATGTAAATCTATTCATTCATTCTTTGTGCATTAGGTTAATTTCTATTGTTCGAAGTGTGTTAAACTGCATTACATTTGGTTTGTAAAGGTAGTAATTTACATTTTATGCTCATGCTACATGCTCTGTGCTACAAAACCATTGACCTCTGTAGCACCAGTGCCACAAACACTTATTATATATTTTATACACTTTTATAAAGTTATCAGTAATTATCTATTGATCATTATTTATTTTTTTAATTGATAGGCTCTTTTCTCTATATCACCCACCCCAAGAATAGATGCTTTAATATACATTCATCCAGGCCTGTAACTCTCCTTGATTTTTTTTTACTTCCTCAAAGTACACCAGATTGATGCTTTTATACATAAAATGTCAACATTTTTCTTACAATACCCCCAACCAGGGTTGTGTCGACACCTTTTTCAACACGGACCCGTTTTCATGTCTGATGAAGTCTTCTTAGTTAATCTTTACTTTTTCCATTAACTGAAGGGTTCATTTCTCTTTTGGGGCAGTATTTGGTATTGCTGTTTGTTCAGGAAGCTGTAGCTGTACCACAGCCTTTGGTGCTTTGGTCCAGCTGTGGAGCTCCGTTAATTTTCCACATTAAACATGATATCCAGGAAAAAATAGACTTAGAGTCCCATGAACCTATAGAAATGACATGAGCCAGACAGGAGGTGAGACATTGGCCAGCGAGGAGCATCATTTTGCACACTATTGCTAAACATTCACTGCTTTCAATCTGTGTTTTCCACAGATGTTTGTCATGGAAAGAAAATATCTTCTTCCTTCCATTAAGATGAGGCTGAAGTCTGAATCGGTGTTTCTTATGTTTTATTACGTCCAGTCTAGTACATGAGCCCGTCTGGGCCAACACTCAAACTCTCTCACACCCCAGATCATGTCTGCCTTTTCTGTACACACCTTCTGCCTTCAGTCTCTCAATGTTACGTCTTCATTAGATCAGACTAGGTGAAAGGCCTCTTCACTGACTGTAATGAGCTCATATTATGCCATATTCCCTAGATGCCTTTACTAATATGTAATTCATCAATTAATTGACATAACCTTAAAATATCGCTGTAACACTTTCCACACACGATCTGCAGTTGGGGTGAATGGCAGTCTGTATGGAAACTGTACTGCATCCGCACCACACCCGGTGTGAATCAGGCGTAATAGTACTGTCTACATGTCTGCTCATTATTTTGGGGTTTTTAGTGCATCTTAGTAATTGTATAATTTTTCTGCCTAACGATGCGTTCACACCAACGTGTCAAAAACGCGCCGCTCGCCAAAGTTTGACGCTTGAACATTCGCCCCGCGATGCGTGTCCAAATTGTATATTTAATCTGATTTTGACGCACGTAAAGCCGGAAATATACAACTTGTGGGAGGAAGTAGTGCCAGACGGTCTGTTTGCAAGATGGCAGCTGTCGATGTAGCCTTTGAAGAGAGTCTCACTTCTCTATTTACTGTACATCAGCGGGAAAATCATTGTAAAATAGCTGGACAGTAGGCAGGCTTGCTGGCTTCTGCACGGGTTCGCAGCAGCTGTGGCAAATGCATCATTCGCGCGAATTTGACACGCGAATGAGGCAGAAATGCGGTTTCGCAACTCAAAAACCCTGACGCGCGTTACTTTACATGTAAACACGTTTGGTGTGAACCGTCAGTGTGGCGCCCTCTACAGGTTAAAAGTCTGCACTACATTTGAATTTGAATTTGAATCTGCCATTGCTATTGGCTAAGGGGTTATATGTGGTGTTAGCCAGTACGTGTTATGTCAGCTGTACTGCCGCTGTGGAGTATTAAAGCAGCTGAGTCTCGGCCACGCCTCTGTAGTGAGTTGGAATAGCAAGCAAGTGTTTCAAAGGTTTTTTCTTTTTTAGCTTAGCATTTAGTCAGTCTATAGCATCTCTTTAGAATGTCCATCTGTCCCACTGTCTGTGTCTTCAAAATGTCAGTCACAGCCCCGCCCTCTCCCCCGCCAGGCAACGCCTCCTTTTGGTGCATTTTTTAACCAGGAAACGTGGGTGGAGTCCTAGTAGGGGGGTGACTTGCTCTTTAAAGTTGCATTTTTGACTGCATGATTTGATAACTAGGATCCACTTGGAATGTATGTGAATGACTTGGAATTTGTCTGTATGACTGGGTTGAATTCACTTTTTTGTGAAGTCCCTAGAAACAGAAATTCAATTTGATCTGGGAATGACTTGGGATTCCCCCGAGTAGCTGGACATGAGGGAAGTCTGGGTCCCATTGCTTAGGCTGCTGGCTCCACGAGCTGATCCTGATTAATGGATGGATATTTACATGATACAGTAGATGTGACGTGTGTCCACAGGTCGGCTGAGGAACTCCTCTGTGCTAACCACACTTAAGATTACATCAGGTTTAATGGGTTTGTGAATTTGTTGCACAGTTTTAAAAATGAAATCATTGCTCTTAAGTGATAAAGAATACAATTATTGATCTGTGAACTATGTAAAAGCTAGTTTTTTTGTGTTTGTGTCAGTATACATTGTGGTGTTTTGTACTACAAGTCTACTGTAAAAAACTGTATTTTGGTTCATTAAAGGGACAAAATACATATAGATTGGATTGCATTTTCAACTGTATCATTTTTAACAGTGGTAAGCAGCTCTAACTGCTGACACATCGGTATACATTTCCTTTATCCTTGATTTAAAGTCTTTGTTTCTGCTACCTGGACTCATCTCTTGATAATATAGTACAGCCTTCTATAGTGAGCCTTTGTTTTACACAGATCACAACATACAGCCTTATTTTTTGTTTCAACAAAAATATTTCTAAATGAAGGGCACCTCATGGTGGAATCAGTCATCTGTTCTATCTGTTTGTGGTATTGGACAGTTAATTTGGTCAAATCAAGCAATTCAATTCAGTTTATTTCTATAGAGCCAGTTCACAACAAAGTCAATTCAGTCCAACAGAATCACATTCCAGTTGATTTTAGTTATCAAACAGTGCAGTCAAGTTCAATGTATTATTCAGATTGGTTAAAAAGTTTTCTATCTAAGGAAACCCTGCAGATCATATCGAGTCATTGACCTGCAGCATTCACTCCTCCTGGACCAGCATGTAGAGACTGAATATCCACTTGCATTGTGTTGTTGGGTCGTAATCAGCAGAACAAAAGGTTATTTTTGTACTTTTGTTAATAAAACAAGCTTATTCTATACTTCTTTGTTGTTTTAGGTCAAAGCAGATTGAGTCTGCCTGCTTCAGCGGCACAGCAGCCTTCATGGAAGTACGAATCCAGTCTGTAGTGGTGGAGTTCATCCTCAACCATGCTGATGTGCTCTTCAGCACAAAACTCAGCTCACTAATAAGAGAGGGCACAGGTACACACCACCATCTGACTGCTGCACATACAGTGTGAGCTGCATGAAAACATTACCACCATTCAGTTCCTAATAACTGCATCAACAGGACACAACTCCTTATCTCGACCTAAATCCCTGCTGGTTTCATCACCTTCCACCAAACTTCTGAGCCTGGAGGAGGCCCAGGCCAGGACTCAGGCTCAGATCAACTCACCTGTGACTGAAGACAGCAAGTACATCGAGGTGGGCGAAGGTCCGGCGGCCCTGCAGGGGAAGTTCCACACAGTCATCGAGTTTCCCACTGAGAGGTTTGTTACGTCAGTCCTTCATGTAAAATGGACATCATTTAGGATGAAGCAGTGGAACCCTGGAATATTTTTATTATTAGCTTCCACATTTCAATCAATAATCCGATTTTTTAAATTATTTTTTTTCATTATTTCATCTTTAAAAATCTGTATGGAATATGTCGTAATGTTTACTCATGCTCCACAATTTTGTCACAGGAAAAGGCCCCCTATCAAATCCAAAAAATCACCAGTGGGTAGTTGGCGCTCTTTTTTCAACCTTGGCAAGTCATCTTCTCTGTCCAAACGTAAGCTGCAGCGCAACCCCAGTGAGCCCAGTGAGCTAAAAGCTATGGCTCTCCCTGGTGAGTCTGTAGTGACCAGAGCACAGCAGCCGGTATGAACTTAGAACTGTACATTACTAAACATGATGTCATGTTTCAGGAGGCCGAGGGGACACAGCCACATTAAGGTCAGCTAAAAGTGAGGAGTCATTGAGTTCACTGCACAATGTTGAAGGTAATTATTTGTCCTCCAGTGCACTTTGACTCCCTTTGGCTGCTTGTAATGTTCTACCTACGGCCAAAACACTCATGCTTTTTTGCACAGTACTCTACCTTTACATGGAGATTATTTCACTGTAATTTGTTTTCCTCCTTCAGGGGAGTCTAAAGTGTACCGACCTCGACGTCCTCGCTCCAGCAGTGACGCTCTGTCAGCATCCTTCAATGGAGAGCTGCTGGACAGCCGGCAGCACTGCAACTCGTACGATAACCTCGATGCCACTGAGGACAGCGATGGAGATGACGGGCCCATCTGTGTGCCTGCTCTGATCTCTCCTCCCCGCTCAGCAGGTGAAGATGTGGACCTCAGCCCTCCAGACATCGGCATGGCCTCGTTGGACTTCGACCCGATGTCTTTCCAGTGCAGCGTGCCAGACACCACCTATGCCTTTCCCTTAGATGACTCATCAGCTGGTGCTGAAGGCTCCACATTAAAGAGGAGCTCTAATAGCAAGAGCAACGGCTCTGACCTCATCATGGCCTCCTTCCCAGGCAGCATGACCTCCCCGCTGCTTTCTGCAGACTGCAGCCTGGCTGCTACAGAAAAAGCAGAAAGCAAGAAACTGACCACCTGCTACTCCTTTACTGATAAACCAATGCAGGCTGTGTCACCTATTAAATGTGGAAAGGCCAGCAGTCTGACACCGTTTGCCACTTTAGAGCTTTTCTCTCCAGAGATGGCTGACAGGACTGGAGCTGGACAGCCTGTCTCTAAGCAGCCGATATCGCCTCCTTCAGAGGAGAGCCATCCCCTGATGGGCAGCATGCTGCTTAGGGGAGTCGAGCCATCACTCACTGAAGCCTTTCAGAGGGAGCTGCACTCTAAGCTGGCAACCTTTGACCTTTTGGACAGTAAAGATGTTGGAGCAGATGATGCTGTAGAGAAGGAGCCATGCGCCAGCAGCCAGGAGCATCAAGGTAAGGAGCAGAGAAGGATCTCTGTAGTTTGGAGGCATGCTTCTATTTTTTTCCAGTTTTAGCTTTATTTAGTGATTCAACATGAATCTCTCCCTATCTTACCAAAGCACCTTGCTCAACATTCCCGCTGTCCTTGTCTTGAAGCACCTTAGAGCTGCCTCCCTGCTGTTACCTTCACATAATCTTCTCTTGCTTTATGGTGATTCAGCTGCACATCCCTTCTGTTTTTGTGTTCCTGGTAGGAGTCCTAACTCCAGACTCTTCAAAGGACCTCACCCCTCGTTCCCTCAGCTCTGCAGCTCCCACTTCTGCCCCTCCCCCCCCTCCTCCCCCTAAAAACGCTGCCCGCATGTTGGCCCTAGCTCTGGCTGAGTCAGCCCAGCAAGTCTCCGTTCAGTCTCCGTCACACTCCTCTGGGCCCCCCACACCGGTGTCCTCTGTCCAACCACAGGTCTCCAACGTTCAACAATTGTCACATCCACTGGTTCCACAACTCCAGACTGAACCTGAGGAAGGAGAGGGAACAGGAAGTTCCCCACCACCAAACAGCTCTGCTCCCAGCCCCTATGATCTAACCTCTTCCAGTCCATCAATCAGCATTAAGCCATCAGAGAGTGCCACTGCTGCTTCAGTCCCATCTAGACCTCAGCCAGAGACAGAATCCACCCCACCAAACACTCCGCTATACAAATGTGTTCAACTTCCCAGTTCAACCAGCATGACCTCTCCAACCAGGAAAAGTCCTGAAAGACATCAGCCGGCCTCGAGACAGTTCCCTGGTCACAACAGCTCATCTGGTGCCACTGCAGCCACAACCCCAAGACGCAGCAGCAAAACGGATCAGATGTTACAGCAGTCTGTTCCTGAGGTAAACGTTTGAGTTTTAGGATTGTGTCTATGCTACAGTATATATGATGTAGAAACAGCCAGACTTTAGTTTGTGAAAAAATATGGTTGCATTTCAGAGACTGCCCAGCTCTCATGTCAGCTAATTTCAACAATAAAGCTGTAAAAAAGCTGGTAATTATCAGATATACATGCCTTGTGTGTGTAGGGTGCATTTGAGACTTTTGCCTTTTACCTGACCAAAATGTCCAGTCAGCATTTGTCTATCAGTGCAGTTTGATATGTGCTTGGAGAAAACGGCAAGCAAGAAGAAAAAGCTCAAATAGTGTGTTTCCTTTCTTTCTCAACTACATATAGATCCTTACAGCTGGGAATAGTCAAAGTATCTACCATTTAGAAACCCATCATGTAGGTTATCAATGTTCTTACAAATACAAATGTGAAAAGTAGGTGTGGTATGCAGCCCCCCCCCCCCCCCCCCCACCACCACCACCACCGCCACCACCTTTCTGTGCAGTTACAGCAGTAGAAAAATGTGCTGAGCAGCTCTGCTTGGGGAAGTGGTTCAGGTTCAATGGAGAAAGTCAGTCAGATTTACTTCTGGACTTTGACAGGTGCCTTTCTAACATCTGAATCTGCTTTGATCTAAACTATTTTACCTGTGGCTCCATGTTTTGGAACATTGTCCTGCTGGAAGGTTAACCTCAACTCATCTGCAGCCTTTAACTGGTTTTTCCTCCTCCAGGATTGTCCT
Source organism: Valencia hispanica (assembly GCA_963556495.2). Taxonomy (NCBI): domain Eukaryota; kingdom Metazoa; phylum Chordata; class Actinopteri; order Cyprinodontiformes; family Valenciidae; genus Valencia; species Valencia hispanica. The sequence continues at coordinate 47,961,084 of OY747715.1, forward strand.
CTAGTTAGCTTCATTAATCTGCTAGTCAGCTCAGACCAGCTTTCCTGACCCTTGTGTAGAAAAGCATCCCCACAGCATTATGCTGCCATTACCAAGTGTAATGACTGTGTGTTCAGAGTGATATGCCGTGTTTGACTTATTTGTCAAAAGCCCTTACTTCCTCATTTTGATGTCTATCCTACATGGCTTGTGGCTTCTTCTTCTTCTTCTTGCAACTTTTCCATAAAGGTGAGATTTCAGGAAAGTGGATCTGGTGTTGACAGATATTTCCCCCTGATCTATATTGAGATTAATTTGCACACAGCTGGACTATATTCACCGAATAGGGAACTTCTAAAGGCAATTTCTTACAGTGGTATTCATTTAGGGTATCAAAGTTAAAGGAGCTGCATACAAATGGACACCACTCAGTTTTATTTGCAAACAGCTTTGGCAACCATCCCTAATGTTCCATCCACTTCACAATGAGGCACTATGTTGTTGGTCTGTCACAGGAAAGAACGGAAATGCGTTGAAGTTTGTGGTTGTAAATTGACAAAATATTGTAAAAAATGTCCAAGGAGTATGAATACTTTAACAGGGCCCTGTTGCACGAGGCATTACAGTATGTAGGTCAGCCTGGTTTGACTGGAAAATGTTTTGCCCAACTGGAATGAATCCTATCTTGTCGTTTCTTCTGTGCTCTTTTAATCTTCAGATCAAAGCTGAGGAGTCTTCATCAGCTCCAGTCCTTCCAAAACCAGCAGAGCAACCTCCTCCAACAGCTCAGAAACCCATGAAGCAGCCAGTCTCTCTTCCCCAGAACCAACCACAAGCTCATACGCAGCCTTGTCTTCCACCACAGCCTTCCTCAGTTTCCCAGACACAAACCCACTCACAGGCCCACCTGTCCAAAGCCAGCGCCAGAATAGCCCCCACCTCAGCTGAACCTGTTGAGAGGCCATGGGAAGCCATTAAACCTGTGCAGCCATGTAAAGAGTCAGCCAAACATAATGACTCCTATGGACCCACACCTCCTGCTCCTCCAGTTCGCACCTTGGAGAGCAAACTGGCCACAGCAGCTCTCAGTCAAAGTGAAGCTTCCTACCAGATCTTCAGTGAAGGACCTTCAGCTGGCCACCTGACAGAGGGCCTTCCTCATCATCCACTTTCTCCTCGTAAATCATCCTCACACCAGCCAGCCTACATTTACCACATTCAAGGGGAGCCAGTCCTCATTGAGGCTCCAGGAGCAGCATATTACCACCAGAGGTCCATTCCTCACCATTACCGACCAGAGGGCACCGCCCCACACTCCTATGTGTCCAAGTCTGAGCCTCAGATACCCTACAGCGCCCGAACAGACAACAGGTACAGCACTTTAGGTCCCAGGTCGTACCACCACTCCATGAAGCTGAGAGGAACCCCCCGAAGTGTGCATGTTTCTCCTGGGCCAGAACACCAGGGCTATAGCCATGATAGAACCCACGGCTATCCGACCATCCGCAGAGTCCACTCCTTCCATGTTCCTCCAACCATTCGCTCTGTGCCTGTTCAGAGGACTGAAGTTCCACCAGAGGATGACATGTTTTTCTACCATCGGCCCGTTTATCAGTGCAAATCTTACCAGCAGCCTCCTCAGCAGTCCTCCCAGACAGACTACCACGTCACCCAGCTGCAGCCTTACTTTGAGAATGGCCGGGTCCAGTACCGCTACAGCCCCTACTCGGGCTCAGGCCCATTGGAATCCAATGTCTATGACATAGACCCTTATGGCACAATTCGAGTCAGACACTTTCACTCCTACGGAGGCCGGGATGGTGGAGCCGCTGCAGGGCGACCAGGTGGGAAGGCGCCTGGGTACCACTACCTCTCACGCCATGTTCTTCCCCCTGGCAAGGAGCATAGCTTTGTCAGCAGAGACATGCCCCCGGGACACGGGAGCAAGGAAGCTGCCGTTTTCCTGCCTTGGGACCAGGAGGAAGCAGAAAGGCTTCGCATGCACTCGATCCGCAGGGAGAGCAGGGCCAGGCTGAAGTTGAGAGGCCCTGTCCTCTCACAGTATGACAACGTTGGCCTTTTTACACCAGCAGACATATCAGGCTATGAAACCCTGCACCTGCGGAGTAAGTCTGACCCAGGCAAAGCTGTGCTGGTACCTGTGGACAGCAAAGACGGACGCTACCTTCCCAGGCACATGGTGTCTGATCCTGACGGCCTTGTGTACATGGAGACCGACAAGCACCTCCATGGCAGCGGAGTGGGTGACACGTCAGATGTTCTTTCTAAGCAAAGTGTTTCTAAGAAATGCCAATCTTCTTACTCCCTTCCTGCCTCTCTGAGCGACAATGTTTCTCACCAGCAGGAGAGCAGCCGCGGAGAGGACAAGCTGTGTGGAGACGGCAGCAGGTCCAAACACCGGCCGGAGCATCAAAACAAGAAGCCCTTTCAACCACGCTACGAGTGCCCTGATTCCGACCACCATCACAACAAACTGAAACCTTCTGGTGGCTACCACAGCACAGACGAGCCGCCTCCCCGGGAACAGCTGGCCCGTTCTAAACCAGAGCGATTCCACAGCGTCCGAGACGAACAGCCCTTCAACCAGAGCAAAGCGGACTCGGACAGGGACTACACCTATCAGAAACACAGCAGCAAACCTGTGCAGTCCCACTACGACAACTTGGATGATTACCACCCGGTACCTCAGCCTCAGGCCTCTGTCCAAAAACACACTGGCTCCAGCTCATACCCAGCCCCGGGTTTCTCAGTGAAGCCAAACAGCAGGGCTTACTCCACCGCACTGGGCCAGGGAGCCTTCATCCAGACCGACCTGGCCCTGCAGAGGCCGGAGACAGAAATCCACACAGAATGAAGCGTTTGGGAAGGAAGGGAGGGGCGTAGAAGTCTCTTTAACTGTAGAAGAAACCTGTTGAGGTTTGGGTGAGCAGCCTCTGCAGGACAGTGGGCTGCTGGAACACTCATATCTTTGCTTTTCTGTATTTTTTATGAAGTGTAAAGAATATTGCAAGGCTTTTTACTAAGAGTCCTGAATGTACCTGAAATTATTGTCCATGAGGTCACAGTATTGTGATTGATTGAGACTGTAACCAATTATAAATGTGTATAAGAAAGACGTAAGGTACTTTTAGCAGGAACCCCAAAAATGTAAAATATATTCTATAAATATATAGATATATAAATATACGTCTACAAATGAAATCAGTAGTTAAAAGGGATTTTTAGTTCAATTGTTTTAGGTGTGGCTCTGGGCATGAGAATCAACTGGAACTAAGGTTTGCATTTTAGAAATGCATGCAGTCTGCCCCCTACAGGTCAGTTCTATGTAGATCTGTTGTGTTCTGTCTGGATGTTACAGAGGAGGGCATAATAAGGTCATCACACCCTCCTGGCACCATCACAAGAAGACGCATCTGTGTGTCCATGTTGGCTTTGATGAGAGGAAGATGTGATATGGAGCTACATTGGGGTGACTTGGCTTGTTGCCGTGGTTATCAATGTCTTACTCTGTTGCTGTGCCATTTTTAGGTCATGTTACTCTAAACCGTTTTCAGTGGCTTTTATTGGAACCGTTGAGTACTTGTGTGTTTTTTGTTGGAAGAGGGACCAAAGACTTGGCACAGTTCTTGCACATATGAGATAAAGATGGGGAAGTGGATGAAAACTAGCTGCTAAAGTGTAAAGGGGTGTTTCCTTCTTTATTCATGGTACTTTCAGGTACTAGACTAAATGATTAAAGCTGAAAAAATGTCGTCTCATACAACATGATGAAAAATGTTGCTGCTGCTTTGTGGGAAAACCAACTTGTTGATGAGCCTTAAATGTTCCTGGAGATGGCACATTGTTTACTGATACTGTTAACTGCAGAAAGGATTTTCACCACTTTGAAGCAGGTTTAGTTTTAGGACATTTTAGTTGGTTTTGGATTTAAAATAGTGAGGGAGGGTTTTTCTTTTTACTTTTCTTTTCTTCAAATAGTGTGTGGGTCCATCGTTTTCAGGCCAGAGATAGATGTATAGTACATCCATCCATTACTCTAATACAAGACCTTCTGGGTCAGCATAGTGGATGGAATCCGGTATAAATCCAATACATTGTTTAAATCCAGGTGTACTCTGTAACAGTTTAACTTCTATATTGCTTGCAGGTTTTGCCCCTCTTGCCTTATCTAAAGCCTCTACCTTCTCAGATGGGCTGTTAAAGTAAGGCACTGTGTACTTGAATGTGAAAAAACTCATTTCAAACTGGAGGAGTCTAAAGTCAGATATAAAATAAATAAAGGTGTTCAGGAATTGCTCAGATTGATACTTTTTACTGTTTAATGCATTCAGTTTTTTTCTGTGGGAGGTTTTTTATCAGAAGAACTAAAAGCTAAATCCATCCTTCCAATGTTTTCTGCTGCGTTGGGAGGTATCAGGCTCTGGAGGAGAAACCTACACATCCCTCTCTTGTTCCCAGAGCAGGTGGAATATACAGCTAACCCAAAGATTATCCATACCACTCTCTCTGGCAGATTAAGGTTTAAAGTAATGTTTGAATTGGCCCAGTGAATCTGATTGAGGTCTGTGGGGGGAACTAAGATAGGGTGATTGCAAGGAGATAAATCATCAAAAAACCAGAGGAAACATGCAAAAAGCTGCTCAGCTGTTATCAGAAGGGTTTGATTTCTGTAACACCCGATTTTACCTTTGATTATTAAGAAGGATGTAAACAGTTTTCTATTTACCATTTTTATTGAAATGTTAAATTTTGGATTTTTTTCTCCAATATGAATACTTTGTTCTAGTTCCCATCAGGAACAAACTTCTTGGTTGAATGAAAATAATTTTTCATCGTAATCTACCTGGAGTATGAATCATTTTGGGTTTGCTTGTGTATGCACCCTAGACCCTAAGTTCTGGGGGGTTTTCTGTGGGTTTTTTTTCCGGGGGTCTCTCTCCAGTCTAACAGGAAGATCTCCAAGCATCCTGATCAGGTGGCTGAACCACCTCAGCGGATTCCTTTACCTCCGGTCCAGACAACAGAGCTCCTCACCTTGCCTCTGAGGCATCACACAAAACCTCATCAATCCATGGAAATGAACATAACTGTTCATACTTGTACTGCTTCCAAAAGAACTAAGACAAAATCTCCACAGACTTTAATCAGTAGATTTTATTGATGTGCTGAACTGTGAAAAGAAAAATAACCAGGCCAGAATTATGAATTATTAGCTCTTCTCTGATCATTCAGTTAGCTTTAAAACCACACCTCAGTAATTAATCAGCATTGAACATTACATAAGGAGCTCTGGTAAGCAGTACCAGTGACACTTGGACTAATCTGACACTTAAGGTAAGAAGCAAATTAACCAAACCTGGGTGTGGCTGTAACTGCAAGACTTGATAAACTTTGGATAGAAAAATATCTCCCCCTCTGCCAAGGTGGTTGATGCTCTGCTGGCCTTTGGAGCTCATTTGTCCAGGAAGACCGTAGTGAGCCTTCATCATGGAGGTCACCTGCCAAGAACAACCCAATTCCCCACTAGTTTGCCCATGAAGGTTTGACAAATGGTGATGTGTTTTGGAAGTCTGTTCTTTGGTCTTTTTAGATTAAATTTAGCTCATTGGGCTCAAGTTTAATCTCTGTAGAGATTTTATCTTTGGAAGCAGTGTGAACAGTTTTTATGGTGATTTCCATTAAAATATTAAGTTTTATGTGATTTCAGAAATGACATTTGGAAATCTGATTTGGCTTCAACATGACTAAAGATCAATATGCAGGTTAGTTGTAAATTAACCGGGTTCAGTTGACCTTTCATGGGATAATGTCTTCTCTTCTGGTTACAAAACATTGTCTAAATAAAATAAAAAATCACACCGTTATAGGAGCAAACTGAAAGGCATCATTAGTTTTATCAGTTCTAAAATAAGGAAGGAAAACCTGAGGTGAAACGGTTGATCTTGTTTTATTCTAAGCATTTTGACAATGAAATGTATACAGGAAAAGCCTTCATGGCTCGAAACAGGTTAAAGCATACAGTCTCATGAAAAATTGCAAACATGAATCCTACCAGACTGTGATGGACTGGTGACGTGTCCAGGGTGTACCCCGCCTCTCGCCCCGTGACTACTGCAGATAGGCACCAGAACCCCCCCATAGGATGGACGGGTACAGATAATGGAGGGATCTTACCAGACATTTTGGTTGCCCAACCAATCAGGATAATGTAACATGGTGATGCAGTAATATAGATCTGGTGGGCTGAAGGACAAAACTGCTGTGGGCGTTATGCAAACTCAGACGGAGCAAAAGCTCAGGTGGGCTTGTGAACATCTTAGTGTCACCTATAGAAACCGCTTGATGGCAATCAGAAGGGAGACTGGTATGGGGCCTGTTAGTGGTACCATACAACATTTGAGTCATTCATGTGGGCAAGCTGGCATGGATTCCCCAAAGAAAATACTCTCCGAAGCACAAGGGGGCCTCTATAAGGTAACCTTCAAAAGGCTCATCTCTGTAGACGGGGCAAATTCTAGGCATTTCTGGGGCAAGCTTCCACTGTGCCATTTAGGTAGAAGCCTCTGGCCCCCACATGGACACATCAAGGGCGTGGTATTGCTGTTCTCCATTTGACCGGATTTGAGACTGGTGTCAAAATGCAAGACAGAAAGCCTGTGGGATGGAGCCAAAAACCTTTAGAAATATAGACAGATAATTATGTATTTCTCAACATTCCATGCATTAATGGAATAAAATTACATATTCACTAGCAGAGGCTGTACTGTCCCGAGACTGATTTAATTAGACAAAAACTGCCAACGGTGCAAACAGGGAAAACTTGCAGCTTACATTACTTTTTACATTTGCTGCAGCCATTTTGGAGTTTCATTGATTTAAGTCAAGACTTTGACTAGGCCAGTCCAAAGCTTTGATTGCATCTTTTCAGCAGTTCAGAAGCAGACTTGCTGTTGCATTTCAGCTGATCGTAATGCTGCATAACTCAGGTGTGTTTGAGCTTAAGATAATTCAATTCAGTTTATTTATATAGCGCCAATTCACAGCAGATGTCATCTCAAGGCACTTAACAAGAAGTCATTTCAATACATTTATACAAACATTCAAATCAGTTAAAAAGTTTCCTATTTAAGGAATCCCAGCAGATTGCGTCAGTCATTGGCGTGAGGTTGGGCCCCGTGGATGCAGACTTTCCAACCACAGCAATCCTTCAGCAATCCCTCATACTGAGCAAGCATGTAGCGACGGTGGAGAGGAAAAACTCCCCTTTAACAGGAAGAAACCTCCAACAGAACCAGGCTCAGTAGGAGCGGCCATCTGCCAAGACCGTCTGGGGGTTTGAGAAGACAGAGCAGAAACACAGAAGGAACAGAAGATCTGATATAAGAGAACTTTCTATGTTACAGAAAGTAAAAAGTTAATAACAGGACACAGTGGATGTTCAGTTACTGAGAGGATCATCCCAGTCGATGCCCCCCGTCCAACAGGGCATTGCAGCCAAGCAGGATACCAGACCAGGTATATCTTCTATGGAGAGAAAAACACTGAGAGAACACAAAGTTAACAGTCGAAATAACAGAATGTACTGTAATACAACTGGAGAGTAGTAGGAGAAAAGGAAGTAGCAGAGTGAAGAAAATTGGTAAGTCTGTCCTCCAGCAGTCTAAGCCTATAGCAGCATAACTACAGAGATAGCTCAGGATAATAAAATGATGTCCCTACATTCTCCTTCAGTATTTTCCGTAGTAAGTAGTAGTAATGTTGATCCTGTTCAAAGATTGATTATTAAATCAGTCAATAGTTAATGGTTTTTCTCTATTATTTGAGAGAAACTTTGTTCATGACAATGATCCCAACTCATTCATTCTATCCTTTAATCCGCAGCGCTGCTCTATTCGACATAAAGTAACAAAATGAACATAAAAACCTCTGGTTCCTGTTGATTTTCTCTTTTTTTAATCTGTCCTGAACATTTTTGACCTGATGGGCCCACTTTCCTGAAATCGTCTAGGGAAACCAAGATGGGTGCACAAACGGTTAGTCTTATTAGACCTTGGAGCAGCCTTTCACACTGTCAGTCATAATGAACAGACTGTGGGAAATGCTGCTTGAAATCAAATCTGCCCGACTAAATTCATGTCTACATCAAGTATTTATCTGTATTTACAATTATTGCATAGTCTAGAATAATGAGTGATGGACTGAATAAAATCTTTTCAGTTGTACATTGCATAATGTACTAATCAAAAAACAAGCTTTGACCCAGCTAAAATGTAGGCCTAAACAATCATTTTAGGCTTCTATGGTAAATAGTAGTTTTAATCTTTAGAAACCACAGCAGAATCCTGCTTTAATATAATCCTCTATTTTAATATCCAACTTAAAAAATGGTTTAGGGATATGATGGTCATCAATCAGGATGCTTTCCTCCTCCTCCCACATTAGAATATTAAAGAGAATAACGCATCATAAAGATGTCTCATATCTCTGTGGTGACCCTGAGCATAGATCTGAACCTGGGCTCCAGTCCTGTATAAGGCCACACTAAAACATTGCTGAGGTTAGGATAAACTATGAATATATATAAATAGTCCTCCAGCAGGTTTCTATGAAATCCTGTGAAAATGGAGTTTGTTGAATGAGGAAGAAAAGGAGTTCTTCACCAATTGCATATATACAGTATTTGTGACAGTGCAGAGAATGTTAAGTAAATTAAAGGATGCTGTGATGCGTAATAATTTATGAGTTAACATGAACATTGATGTGGTGTAAAGATTTTTATTCACACACGTTGCATCACACAGCTCTGCAAAATGAATTTGAACGTGTACAATCCTTGCCTGAGGCATAGTGTCTGACATTCTATATAAAATATCTCATTCTGATTATAGATTTTTACATCACCCACCTTGTTGAGGACCTGTGAAATGTCTGATAGATCTGAGGTTTGTGCCTAGTTGTTTCAGTTCAGGACTTTTCACGGATGAATACCGTTGTGAAAATGTCATGTCAGCCAGCTACTTCAGGTGGGAGGGGAGTTTTAGGGCCTCTGGGTTTCCTGGTTTCTTTAATGTCTTCCCAGGATACTGTACGCAGAGTAAGACTTCTTTCTGGAACAGAAAACCCACTTTCCCTGATTTCAGGGTCAATATACTCAAAAGTTTTCACATAAACTGCCTTCTGTTATAACTCCTAGCTTCCCAGAATAAGTCACCATGATTGAAAGATAGGTTAAGACGGGATTAGCTGGAAATCCTGGCTTAATACTTGATTTTTGTTTTGTGAAACAGACCACAGAAGAGTGAGAAGTGGGAGCCCAGGATATTAAAGCAACTTCACATGTAGACAACATAAACAAGAAAACAACCCCTGAGCTATTCAGACACAGGGTCATTCTATCAGCAGCTTCCTAGTCTGTGCAGATGTTGATTTGACCAATCTTTTAGCTGCCTTAAATATCAATATGATATATCTGGGGGTATCTGCTATTTTATCTTCTGGTCTCACATAGAGATATTAAAACTTCACTAATTTATTACTGAGCCCACTCACACCACTTTTTACACCAAACCTCTACTTAAAAGTTCAAAAACTGCTTATTTATGACATATTGTAGGCTAATAGTTTGTTTTAGCCACATTCTAATGTCTTTAGGACCTATAAAGAGTTTTTGTTTTATGTCTATACTAAACTATACCACGATTTGTTTTCACCCTCTCCGCCATGATTTAGGTGAAAACGTTTCAGTGTTTACAAATGTTGGCATTGCATTGTGGGAGTAAAGCTGATGGACACCGGCGCCATTTTGCTCCTGCTTCTTCTGCTTCCATTGTGTGAGAGATAGTAAATATCTGACACTGCTACAGAATCTCAACACACGGAAACGCTACGAAGTTCAAGCGGAAAATTCAGCCCCGGTAAGTAAACATTTCCACGGACTTTTTAAGCGTTAGAATAGAAATCACTGTTTTGACTTAGAAGTGGAGGCTGAGGTTATTTGGGAGCTTAAATAGTGTTTAAATTCGACGCTGAGGTGAGGAGAAAAAGCAGCTGCCTCGATGCTCAGACTGGGAGAGAAACGGCTCAGGACTTCCACCGCCGAGCTGCTCCACTTTCAGCGTTCTCTAGAATACAGCGTCTGTCTCCCCCACGCCTCTGTCAGTGTCCTGCTACATCGATATTTATATTTCCTATGATTTTCAGGCAGTTTAATGTGCCCACATTGGGAGTTTCAAAATATCCTTCAAGTTTACATCCTGTCCGTTGGCTCTACATTGGTAGGCTGGTTCGTTTCAGGCTGCGGCCATAATCCTGCGGTATGAGGCGGGTCTATAACTGTTAGTCCCGCCTTGTAACCATTCAGTCTCAAACACTATTGGTCCAGGAATACGGCAGCGGCTCACCGGATAGGTCCATTGTCATGTATGAGCTGGTTTCAGTTTGTGATTGGTTATTGGACTTTTGAGTTTCGTGTTCTGATTGGTTGGGTACGATGTTTGGGGTAGCTGCCAGAAATTGAGGCAGATGGTTCCGAGGAGACGTCGGAACTGAAAGGAGGAACAAAAAAACCCACTGAGTGGAAGTGGAGGGAATAAAACCACAGATGGATCTGATTTGGCTCTGAGCTGTAGCTGTAGATATCCGGTTATGGCTCCAACAGGGACGAACAATCCATAGAAACAATTCTGAAAAGTGTCTTCTGAGCTTTTGTTACCAGCCTCCTCTCACAAAGGCACAACATTGGCATTCATTTCGAGATCTAACAACATGGCGTAACACAGATAGAGGGGTAAAAACGTTTTTCCACTAGCAAGATAATGTTTAGAAAGTCTATATCTAAGCTGCATGTGCTGCGTGGTCATCACGGTTGAGGAAACTGGACAATAGAGGAGAAACTAATACAATATGTTTGGGAAAATGGAGAAAGAATTTGAAGCAGTACCTGAGGGATGTCTAAAATCTGTCTATATAAGGTTGTGATGACAAAGTCCAGACCAAAATAGCACCAACAAAGAAAAGATGTCCTCCAAGAAGCCTGGAGAATGTCCTGATGACTGCTGACCTAATAAAGTTTAGGCTGGACTAAAGACTTTTCAAAACTAAATAGTCACACCAGACATACGTTTTTTAGCTGTTTAAGGATAAAATTGTGTACACTGTTAAATACGCTGCACATCAAATGATGTTGGCATAGAACGATATATTCCAAGAATAATTCTTGTATTTCCATTTTCCTTTCAGGTGATACTTAGTAGTAATGGCTCGTACCAAGCAGACAGCTCGTAAGTCCACTGGAGGAAAAGCTCCTCGTAAGCAGCTGGCCACCAAGGCCGCCCGCAAGAGCGCCCCCTCCACCGGCGGGGTCAAGAAGCCCCATCGTTACAGGTGACCTTCATGTCAGGCTCCTTCTGTGTGTTCATCTACAGTATGAGGATGGTGTACCAGCACTACAGACCAGCTGCACCTGGTCCCTTTAAATGAATCCACTTCAATCCAGGAGGTGTAAGGAGGGAGGCGCTGTCTCTTAGGGTTCTGGTGGAACTGATAGCAATCAGATCTGTGGGGCATTTCTGATCTCTAGTTTTGTAAAGAGATGAGCTAACTTTGAGACTTCCATAGTGAAGAATGTGGGTTTTGGTGAGACCTGGGAAGGCTTGGGTATGATGCTTTCACTTACCAAAAAAGAAAAAAAGGTCTGATTCTTTTCATTTGCAACCAATGGCTCACTGAAGGCCAGTAGAGTCTCCAGCTAGTGTCTAATAATTCTAAGCATTAAACATCTTGTGTGAGAGCTAACATGAGGAATAAAGTTATTGTTCATTAGAAAGAAAATAATCAGCTATATTTAGCAGTGGAAAGTTTCGACCTAGGCTTGGTTCTGGTTGAGAACCCAGCAGATCAGATTGTAAATAACAGAGAGAAAAGCTGATTGTAAGCTGCACAGAGGAATAAAACAGCTGGTGGTTCTGTCTGTCTGTCATCATTGGTCAGTTAGTTCCCCTAAGAACCAACAAACTCTTCCTAATGAGCCTCTCTGGCTGCATGTTTCAGGCCCGGTACTGTGGCTCTAAGAGAGATCCGTCGGTACCAGAAGTCCACTGAGCTGCTGATCCGTAAGCTGCCCTTCCAGCGCCTGGTGAGGGAGATCGCTCAGGACTTTAAGACCGACCTGCGCTTCCAGAGTGCAGCCATCGGAGCTCTGCAGGTGTGAGAGAGAAGGCGCTGAATACTGGCCACGTGGGTGGAACTTCTGCTGCTCAGACATGTTGTGTCTCTTTGTTCCTGCAGGAGGCCAGTGAGGCTTATCTGGTGGGTCTGTTCGAGGACACCAACCTGTGTGCTATCCATGCCAAGCGTGTCACCATCATGCCCAAAGACATCCAGCTGGCACGCCGTATCCGCGGAGAGCGCGCTTAAATGCCTTTCAGGTGTTTCTGTGCAGTCCTTTTCCTGCCCTCACCGCTTCATCCTGCCCCCCCCCCCCCCCAACTTAGAGATTAGGGTAACCCTGATTAGGAGCAGATAGAAACATGTTGAAGTCTGGTCTTTGTTAGAAGTTTTTTTTGTCTTCATAAAATGTTTTTAGGGTACCTGTTTTTGTGCATGTAAAAAGTTTTGTGGATCAGATGCACATGTGCACACATACTCAAATGTGTATCAGTGGATTTTACAGGTGCTTCTTCACATGGAGCCCACCATTGAGCTCACCTGTGTTGTTTTAGTGTCAGCCGGTGCAGGTTGTGTAGCAATCAGAGCTGAAGTACAGGGACTGGGCCGAGGGACTGGTCTGCTTAAGGGGAGCTGCAACTTCCACAGCAGGGTGCTATTAAAACTAGTCCTGAGGCCCCTCTGAGCACCCCCCCCCCACCACCACCACCACCCAGTCCTCCCCCTGACTCCTGACTCCCAGCTATAGAGGTGGACTGCTGCTCTGGTTGTTTGAACCTGACAGTCCTGATCTTCCAAACCATCTGTACTCGACAAGCAACAATCTCGAGGTTTGCTTTTGGATTATTGTCATGGATATGGTCTCAGTGGTTTTTTTTATACACATGAAATTAATCATTTACGGAGTATGTCTTATTTTACCACTTTCTAAATTATCAAAATAAGGAGAAAAACCAGTTGACATTATTTTGCTGTAGAAATTCTGGAGTACCTTCTGTTACTTCCATTATAACCACACGGGGGCGGTAGATTTCTTTTAGTTTCTCATCGCAGGTCTGGAATCACCTTCATGCTGCTGGCGCCCTCTGTGTCTCCACAGATCAGCATTAGATTGGACACAGTGAAAGTTCTTCTCTGCATGTTTCAGGTCTTTGTCCTTCCTGCCGTCTCTAAGCATAAACTGTCCCTTTCTTGAAATTTCTGATACAGAATATAACCTCATAATTGTTTTCTTTTATATTTTTCTTATTCCTTGAAATTTTCAGACGTATAAATAAGCTGATCTTTGTATTTTCCAAATGTCTCATATTATGGTGGTAATAAATAGATGTTAAAAGGAGCTTCATTGTGTTGTATTCTTTTAAGTATCTCACAAATGCACCTTGATACACATAAAATGTTGATATGGGGAAATTTCTTTTCTTTTGATATAGTATCAATTCAAGGCTAATGTCATCTAAACAAACTTTACCAAAAAAAATCTATCCAATCATACAAACTGACTCCATACATTACAATTGATCCTAGTTATTAATGCATAAAGTTCAGTTTATTATTCAAATTGGATAAAAGGTTATCTGAGGAATCCCAGCAGATTGTATCGAGTCATTGACTTGCAGCATTTATTCCTCCTGGACCAACATGTAGCGACAGCAGACAGTCGCCTGTGTTGTGTTGTTGACTTCACAGCAATCCCTCATACTGCACTGCAAAAAAGGATTTTCAAGAAAGTAAAAAAGCTTTGTTTCTGGAAATGTTTTCTTATTTTTTGTCTAAAGAGAAAAATTTTTCTTAACAAGCAAGTTTTGCACAAGAAAATGAAGCTTATTTAAGATTTCTTTTCCAGTTCTAAGAATTCTAGCCAAGCAACTTTTGCTCACCCCATTGGCAGATTTTTTTATTTCTTTTTGCTAAAGAACAAGAAAATTTGACCCTTTTTAAGAATATTTGGCTTATTTCAAGCAGTGCTGTTTTTGCAGTGTGAGCAAGCATGTAGTGACAGTGGAGAGGAAAACTCCCCTTTAAACAGGAAGAAACCTCCACCAGAACCAGAACCAGCAATAATCCCAACTAATTCACTTAGGGCATTGCTGAAGGGAGGCTAAGAGGATTGGGACACTCCCAGAACCAGATCAACTAAAATAACCAAGATGGAGCAGCATGATATCTGTTGTGAATTGGCGCTATATAAATAAACTGAATTGAATTGAATCCACCTACCCACCCATCCATCCATCCATCCACCCATCCATCCACCTACCCATCCGTTCATCCATCAATCCATCCATCCATCCACCCACCCACCTTCCCATCCATCCATCCATCCAGCCATCCACCCACCCATGGATGGGTGGGATGAATGGATGGATGGATGGATGGGTAGCATCCATCCATCCATCCAACCATCAACCCACCCATCCATCCATCCACCCACCTACTCATCCAACCATCCATTCATCCATCCATCACACCCACCTACTCATCCAACCATCCACCCACCCACCCACCCATCCATTCATCCATCCATCCATCCATCCATCCATCCATCCATCCATCCATCCATCCATCCATCCATCCATCCATCCATCCACCCACCTACTCATCCAACCATCCACCCACCCACCCACCCATCCATTCATCCATCCATCCATCCATCCATCCATCCATCCATCCATCCATCCATCCATCCATCCATCCATCCATCCACCTACTCATCCAACCATCCACCCACCCACCCATCCATTCATCCATCCATCCATCCATCCATCCACCCACCTACTCATCCAACCATCCATCTATCCATCCATCCATCCATCACACCCACCTACTCATCCAACCATCCATCCATCCATCCATCCAGTCAACCACTTAAAGTAGAAAAAAAACAATGTTTCTAAAATGTGAAATCTTCACTTTGATTCCATCTCCTATCCATAACTCAGAGAGCAACCAGTGCTATTTTCTTTCATAACACCAGCCACAGTGGAGAGAAAAAACTTCCAGCAGGACCAAACTGTTCATCTGTCGACACCCCAAGACAAACAACCCTACACACAGACCTTAAGGCCTTCTGGAGGCAGTAGTCAACCTAACATGCCTGTTTCTGGTCGTTGAACTCCTGAGCCGGAGTACCTGGAGTGAACACACACATGCAGGGGGAAAACATGCAAGCTCCACATCTTGCATCAAGACCACCGTGCTAACAACTGTGTGACCATGCAGCCCCCAATTTCCCCAGCAGAATGAATGCAATGACTGGCAGAGCAAATGTGTTGATGACTTGGACTGTGGTCGACCCATTAGCTGGCTATTCAGGACAGACCT
This sequence comes from Valencia hispanica, assembly GCA_963556495.2. Classification (NCBI taxonomy): domain Eukaryota; kingdom Metazoa; phylum Chordata; class Actinopteri; order Cyprinodontiformes; family Valenciidae; genus Valencia; species Valencia hispanica. The sequence continues at coordinate 47,976,573 of OY747715.1, forward strand.
CACTGTCGGTACCTATTGTCCCTGACGTCATGGTTGCTGTTCACCTGGAATATGCCAGAGCAGTTGGAGTTGTCCTGAACTTCTGCATGGTGACCTTGCTATATCTCAGTCCTTCTTTGGAGATCACTTTACCATCCTTGGATACTATTCCACAACAATTTGACTTTCCTCTGATTTGTATCCAGGAATGGTGGATTAATCTGCCACCTCCTCCTTATCTTATAGGATGAATCTGATGATTGCTTCACTTATAATGATGTTCCACTTGTAGTACGCTGATATAGTTCAGGGTCCTGGTGATGTGTAGTTTTAAACATTCAGTGGTCACACTGGACTCACTGTGAGTCCTAGACTTTCTGATAGTCAGTCCATGTGGTCCACAGGTTTCTGGTCCTGGTCTTACAGTCTCCAGATACTGATCTGTCTCCTCTGTTCCTACTGCCACCTCCTTTCCCTGGCTGAGATCATGTCAGAAACGTTTTTTGGACCATTGCATTTATTATTTAAACTTCTATTCCATTATGAATATTGTCTTCTTTGATTATTATTTGATAGAAACAGCCCCATGCTTAGTCAGGAAGGTGATGATGCAGGTAAACAACAACTTAGGATAGATTTTGAACCCAGTGAAATGTTTTGATTCCCATGGTGGAAGAATGTTTTGTAATATAGATTTCTGTTTCTGATTTGTCCTGCTCCATCCTCATCCTTTGCCTCTGATTGGGCAAGAATCACCATAGTTACCACTCAGCAGGTGTTGGTCTGATTGGAGGCCTTCTAGCATCCATGATGGCTGTGGACATGGCTGATGTATAATGTTGTCATTGCGTAATTTTTACCAGAATTCTAACAGGACACACATCAAATCTGTTATTAATGTACCTCCTTCAAATAAAGAATTCTTTTTTTTATTTCTACTCATGTTTCATTTAGGGATGAAATGTTCCCTCTGAGTGGGTCTGATGCTACTTATGCAAAATGGAATGCCTACAAACCAATGGGACACTATTTATACTTCCACCTGTCAACATTTCTCACATTACAACCCAAAACAGAAGGGTTTTTCTCTAATAGACCAAAACAAGGTGGAGCATGATAGATGAGTGTGAGAAAAAGGTGAAGCATGATGCTGCCACCACCATGTTTCAGGATGGGGATAGTGTAGTAGGGTGGTTTACCACATATAGTGTTTAGCATGTAGCTCAGAAAGTAATCTGACTAGAAGGTCTACCTTTGCTTTCTGTTTGACCAGATTTGTTGAGTACATGCCATTAGAACCTCCTACCTGAGCTGTGGATCTCTGCATCTCCTCTAGAGTTACCATGAGCCTCTTGGCTGTTTCTCTGATCAAGGCCAGGTCCTGAACAGAGCAAAGCTTGGCATATTGTTCCATAACGTAACTCTGCGTTTAACTTCTCCATAGCTTCTTCCATGACCGGTCTGCTGTGTTCCTTGGTCTTCATTATGCTGGTTCTAGCTACTGTGCTTAGCTTAGTTAAATTCTCAAGGCAAGTGGTACACTAGAATTTATTTAGGGGCATCAAAATAAAGGGTCTGAAAACAAATGCACACTACAACTTTATTATTTGTATTTGTAAAACTTTGAAACTTTAAAACTGTGAAAATCATGCATAGAGACCGACACACAGTCTAGTAATGAATTAGACTAATCTCCTTTTTTAGGTCAGTTATGGATTCCACATTTGTTACTCTTCACCAGTTTATATACACTTAGATTACTGTGCCTAGATAGTCCAGATGATGGTGCCATGGCTTTGTAAGCTTCTTAGACATCTGCAGATGTAAACGCACTGCTTCCTTCTTTTATTCCATCATGGGAATATCAAACAAAATAAATATATATAGATAACAGTAAGAGTAGTTGTGGATCTCCGTTGCCCAGCTGCTCTTCCAGATGGACAATGACCCTATGCATAGCACTAAATTAGCTTATTAGTTAAAATAGGTTGCTGCTGGACAACGCCAGTCTTTTGGAGTGACCATCACAATGTTCTGATCTCAGACCCATTGAACCTAACTCACTTCAACCAGGTCTGTCAGGAAGAATGGACCAGAAAAACCACAGTGGGAACCTTGTAGAAGGAAACCTGAAACACAAAAGTCAGTTCTACTAAATACTAAAGTAAAGGCATGTAAACTTGTGAATTTACATTTAAAAAAAGAATCTCTCTCATTATTCTGGTATTCAGCTGATAGAAATACAGTCATTTTGGTCAAGTTTGATTTATTGTCCGAGTGAGTAAAGAGTATTAGTATGTAGTTGTCTGAACTAATTATGAAAAGTTAGAGATGTATCCATGTGTTCTCAGTTTCCTCAAAGGAGGTTGTGGTTGTGATGAGACAACCGTTAAAACGACTCACAGTGGAGCAACACTTTGACAAATGACGAATAACTACACTCCAGATTAGTTTGTGGAGCTGCTGTTCACATGGCGTTTTGATGTTCCCTCTAATTCATGTTTGGCTTCTGTCTGGATAGTCCAGCTTCCTCTCACAGTCCAAAACTATGCATGTCATCTGAATTTGTAAACTGCCCTCAGGTTGTTGGTTGTCTGTTACCCTGTGATGGATGGATGGATGGATGGATGTGTTATTTATAAGCAGAAAAACTGATATTTATACCAAATCTACATCTTAAACTTTTCTTTTGGAATTTCTGGACTTCAGTGCTGCATGTGACAGAGTTCCTCATAACAGACTGGTTGATAAACTGGGAAAGAGGGAGGGAATTGCTACTGTGTTAAGTGCTAAGCTACCTAAAATCCTATTTAGCAAACCCTGTGAATCTGAGCAAAGGTAATGTGGAGTCCCTCAAGGCTGAATTCTTGGGACACTTTAATCATTGTCTCCACACGCCCTCTTGTTCAGATGATAGAATATTAAAACATATCTTACCACATCTATACTGATAACACACAACGTTATAAAATGAGCAGAAATTATCTTTAAACAACTTGAAATCTTCTATTGTTTTATCCTTATATTTGTTTTAAACCCACAGTGTTCATTTCAGTGTATTTTTTTGCCTCTGTAAATCACTCAGAAATGTGTGATGTATTAATGGTGCCCTACAAATAAACTTCCAGGATGGCCACTCCAGCAAGTTGTGTATGCAGATGATTCACTGTAGTTGACCAGTGAATCATCTGGATATAACCTGCAGCAGGGGCGATCCTGGAAGCTGATTTGTTTGACACTGTTAACACGTCACTCATTTCTCTCTCTGTGTGTATGTGTGTATGTGTGTATGTGTGAGAGAGACACAGAGAGAGAGAATGTGTGTTTGTAGTTGTTAAAATATCTCAGTGAAAATTCTTCCTGACCTCTGTGACCTGCAGGTAAGATACTAACAGCTCATGAGAACATCACATAACCCCACTTTATACAAGAATGTAGAAATATCTCCTAGAACTGTTCCCCTGTGAATCGTCCTTCTCTGGCTGCATGTTGTGTTTGTTCTCCCCTACATCACCTTTGTGAAGGTCTGCTGGGTGCTCTCCACCCCCATCACATCTGCTCCTCCCTGGGATTACAGTGCAAATGTTTGTCTGAAACACACAGTGCTGAGAGGGGAGATTATGACTGTACTGCCCTCTCCAAGAAGGGCTAACCAATCAGAACACCCAGGCACAGGGATTAACCAATCACGCCACAGAGAGGGAGGCTAGATGGATTAAGCAGAGTGCAGAGTGGGATTAGATCAATGTGGACCGTAAAAAAGTGCTTTGAAATGTACTTTGTTAAACACACACTCTAACAGTTCAGCAGATGGATCAGATCTACATCTACAAGAAGCTTCATTTCTACATGTTTAAATCAGAATAGATGAGGTTTCTATTTATTATGCCATATTCCTGATCTTACACCTGAAATCTTTGAATTAAATTGCTTTTGACTATTTTGTGATATCTGAGTTAGTATGGAAGATGAGCTTTACATTTAAAACCACACACCAGCCTTTAATTAGACAATAATTTATTGCGCTGTTATGGACTAAATAAAACTGACCTTTAACAAAGATCCTTGCATACACTATTCTACACTCTTTTGGCATATTTGATGTCATAGCTATGTTTATGTAGTATTCAGGTCAATAGCGGATTACCAACTTGTCCGAAGAGCTGTGGAGGATGGAGTAGAGATGGGGAACCTACAGAAACCCTAAACAGGGATCTGAATGCTTGATAAGGACAGTCTATTATTTAACTCCATCACTGTCTGTTCATACATGTTCCGGGCTGGAAAAGCCAGAGTGTTGAACCTTAGCCCAATGGAAAAAGTAACAGAAGAGGTGGAAAGATAAAAGGAGCGAGGCAGGGGTGGATGAGGTGGAAAAGGTTGAGGCGGGTGAGAGACAGAGGGGGATAGGGCAATAATCCCAACTAATTCACTTAGGGCATTGCTGAAGGGAGGCTAAGAGGATTGGGACACTCCCAGAACCAGATCAACTAAAATAACCAAGATGGAGCAGAGAGAGACATGCAGGCCAGGCCGTTTGATAAACATGACAACTTCAGACTGGACAGGAGCACACTTCACTGACTCTGGATCAGTTTCTGTCTCTTTCAGCCAAAGCCCTGAGAAACAAGAAGACTTCCAAGCTAGAATTCATCTTAATGAGCATCAGTGCACACATGTAAAGAATAAACCACTTTAATATGTCATACAGCTAAAACAGATGATCTTTTTCTATCAAACAGATTAGAATGATACAAAACACTAACACTGTAATAATTAACACAAATGCCCCAAAAAGTATCTAAATAAAAGCAAACGATGGAGCTAAATGTAGCATTAAATAATAATAATAATAATAATAATAATAATAATAATAATAATAATAATAATAATAATAATAATAAAATAGTTGAGAAAACCCTTAAAGGAGGGTGCAGCCTGTAGTTCCTTCATGTTAAACTGACTCTCCCCTCCCAGCTACCACAATTCAAGTTGAAAACACACAGGAAGTGTTATGTGTGTGTAACTTTTAACCCTGCACGCTTTTCATCGGCTTTAGTTTTTGTATTTAACCCAGCATGAGGAGGACAGATTCATGGATCGGTCAAACCCTTCCAGTTTAGACCAGTCTACAGAACTCCCTCTCAGAGATATAAATACAAAAAGCCTACAAACAAGACACTCAGAATCAGCAGAAACAAGTCCTCTTATGCTGGACTAAGTCACACACTTCAACACGCTCATGAAGGACATCACTCCTGCTTCCTAGAGGACCTGGAATTTCCAGGAGTTTTGGTCCTTGTGATCCAGGCAGTCCATTGTAGTGAAGCCCAGTTTCCAGGCCTGCTGGTCTTTGTAGTCCAGGCAGTCCACGGAGGTGAAGCCCAGGGATGAGGCGGTGCTGTAGCCCTGCGAAGACAGTGAAGCTGGTGACTGGCTCAAAGATCCCCCCATTGAGGGGACAGTGATGGGACTGAGAGCACCTCCGGTGCCTGACAGCTGCGAGTGCATGGGGGACAGGTAGGCGCTGCAGTCCAGGCCAGTGAAGTAGGAGGTGGTGCTGGCATAGCCCTGGGTGTAGGCCGAGGGCTGGCCGTAGCTCATGGGGTAGGGTGATGGTCGCTGCATGCAAGGAGCAGAGGAGGCCAAGGGGTCGGGCAGGGGAGAGATGGCTGGGCTCCAGATGGACACGGCCGTGTTTCCGGTGCTGGAGCTGGGCGCCAGGCTGGGCCCGGCTGACTGAGCTGAAGAGGGGCTGTAGGAACCGGACGGGTTGGGAACTGGATCAGGAGCACTGGGCTCCTGCACTGGTGATGCCTTTTTTTTTGGAGGGCGAGGCTTGGACTGGCCACTGCTCTGCTGCTGCTGCTGCCGGCATTTGGCACGGCGGTTCTTAAACCACACCTGAGGGTACAGACAAAAGGTCAATATTTTAGACACAACGATCCGTCGATACAAACAACAGCTAACCTTCAGCTTTTTTTCTTATTGCAAACAGTCAGTAAAGATCAAGCCAAGGTAGATGAGTCTGGCTGTGTACCTGCACCCGGGACTCTGGCAGATTGATCTTCAGGGCCACCTCCTCCCTCATGAAGATGTCCGGGTATCGGGTCTTGGAGAACAGAGCTTCCAGGATGTCCAGCTGTGTACGAGTGAAGGTGGTGCGCTCCCTGCGCTGCTTCCGTGGAGTTGCTGCAGACCCAGGAAACACAGATATGAATATGTTGACAACGACACAAATGTGATATTAAATAGCATCACAACTCAGTGAAGCCAGCGTCTGAAACACGCTGGTGGCAGTGTAAGGTCCATATGTAGAGCCTAGTGTCAGGGTGAAAACACTATAGGTGGAAAAACTTTTTGACTCGGACTCTTTCTGTCTGTGTAATCATTGAATCGTGTGTGAAGAAAGACAGTAGACAGTTTTATTTAGCGCCCCCCCCCCCCCATTATATTTCCTGGAGTATTTTTCAATCTAACCTGTCTGCTCTCCATGAAGCACAGAGCAAACTCAGAGGGACTATTTCACTTGTTTCCTCCACATTCCTCCACTCATTTGTGACATTAATAAGAGGTGAATACTTAAAAATTCAGAGGATTTTGTTTTAATTGTGTCCAATGCTGTTTTCAGAATGCAATAATAATCTTTAAAACCCAACAGAAACAGAGTAAATTTAGCATTCTTAAGTTTTAAAACAGCCCGAGTTCTACTGTGGAAATGAGAAGACCCTGAAAGCATCATATAACACAAAGATTACATTCCAAAGGTTGTTTCATCTTTATGAATCAACGGTATACCAATTACATACATGTACATTATTCAGATAAACCTTCCAGCAGCACAAACATCACGCATCTTCTTCTTTTTTTATTCTGGCTGAACCGTTACGCACCAACCTGTGCGCTTTTACGCATCATAGGGAGCTCACACTCAACTAATACAGACCAAGAATCTTCTTTAAATGTTAATAAACATTTAAAAACACGAAACTAAATGTTCAGATTGTACTTACGGGGATACGCGACTGTGGTGTGGAGAACATCCATCCCGGGACCAGGCAGGTTTAACCCGTTCATGGTGTAATGTGGTTGTTTAATGTAGGACATCATCCTCCCAGCAGCCTTTCTGAGTCCTGTCGCTGACTTGAAGGTCGGACACGCAGCACAGAGCAGCGCAGCAGCTGTGGGACCCTGGGAGCGACGCGGGACCAACCAGTCGGTGCGTCTGCTTGGAGCGACGCGGGGACGCGCAGGAGAAACGTAAACTGGGATTTCTTTTTAAACTGCACTTGGAGCTGAGCGTGGGCTCAGCAGCGGAGGACGAAGGGACGCGCTGAACATCCGGACTGAGAGGCGCCACAGGTGAAGTGGCCCCCGGATCCTCTGCGCTTTGGACACGTCGCTGCTTTGAGTTTCTTCTCCAGGACGCGCTGCTAATTAGAGGGAGCAAGTGACAGCAGCAAACCCCTCCCACACTTACACACACGCGCGCACGACACGCACACACGGTGAAGTCTAGTGTTTCAGCATCACATATGGATACGTCTCTAACTTTTCATAATTAGTTCAGACAACTACATACTAATACTCTTTTCTCACTGGGACAATAAATCAAACTAAACCAAAGTATTTCTATCAGCTGAATACCAGAATAATGAGAGATTCTTTATTAAATCTAAATTCACAAGTTTACATGCATTTACTTTAGTATTTAGTCCCAGACCCAAAAGTCAGTTTTACACTCAGTTTGGGTACAAATAATGATTCACCCCTTAGTAAATGTAACTGTGTAGTTCTGTATCTGGCATATTTGGTAAATATGTTCAAAAAGTCCTAAAATGAATTCATCTTTTGCAACCCTCGTCCTCAAGGCACACAGTCCTGCATATTTTAGATGTTTTGTTGGTTTAACAGCCTGATTCAGATGAAACCCTGTTAATCATCAGGTTGAAATCAGTGGACTGAAGCATGAAAACATCTAAAACATGCAGGACTGTGCCTTGAGAAGAAAAACACTGACCTATCATATCCCTTTACAGTGAGAAGTATAGAAATCTGTCAAATAATTTAATTACACTTATTCAGAAGGAGAAAACAAATTCATATTTTTTCACAAAATTCTTGGTTTGTCTTTTTTAAATTGACCCCCCCCCCCCCCACCATGAACAGTGAGCAGGCAGCGAGAAAGGTAAAAGAAAATCTCCAAAGCTCACTGTTAGAGACGTGCAGCAAAGAGTGGCATCTGCAGACCACCAGGTCTCCATAGCAACCATTAGAAGCTATTCACACACAGGAAAACCCCGTCCTTATCATGTGGAATTTGCTACACTCTGCTGGGACTTTACTGGAACTGTGAGCTTTGGTCACATGAGAGTAAGATGGAGGTTTTTAACAACAAACTCTTCAGGTGGGTTTGGATTTAAACAATGGGTAGGAGTCTGTTTCCCTTCTAAAGGCCGTGGAAACATTATTAAAATGCCTGACTTCATCGACTCTTACCAGTAGCTGACAGAAATTAATTCACCTTTAAGCAGGATAATGATCTAAAAGAAATAAACGAATCAAGACAGAAATCCACCTCCTTCCAATGAGCACCTAAGTCCAGGAGACAACCTTTGACCTGAGCTGAAGCGAAGAGAGAACCCAGGGCTCTGGTCTGGATGATCAGGAGTAATTGTACACAGATGAGTGCTCCAAGCCTGTAAAATGTTACAGAAAAAAACAAAGTGCTGCTCTGATAGTATAATAGGGTTGTACAAAGCATTAAAAGCAAGGGTTCCAATAATGGAAGCTCCAGTGATTTTGCTCAAATATTTTATTTGTTCATGGGTTGTTGTTTTTTTACACTACCAACAGGAAACGTTCTCAAGACATCAAACTCACAGTACAGTTATCCAGAATATGGGACACTTCAGTTCACTCAAATACATCTCTAGAAGTATAAATAAATATGAGGGTAAATCAATAATTCAGGTTTCAACATGAAGATTTTTGGTATATATTTTCCTGCTGGTTTACCAGAAAGTATGAAATAACGATCCTGTTCCACAACCGCAGCAGTGCCAGCCCACCTTACACACGCACACACACGCACACACACACACCCAGATGCACCAAAGCAATAAAGCTAATTTGATTTATCATAATATGGTTTATCTGAAAACTAAGTATCTTATCTCCAGATAAAGGGAGGAAAGACAGAGCAATCCGTTCAGTTGGTGGAGCAGGAAAGAGGCAGAAAGGATGATGGCACCCATAGCAGAGGAAGAGAAAACAGACGGGTTAGTGTGGAGAACGAATGGGAAGGAAGAGAGAGGAGAGGAGAAGAAAAGGATCTGTGGATGGAAGGAGATCTGGAAAAGGGATTCAGGGTGAAGACACAGCTGATGGGAAACTGGAAACAGGATAAAGAACAGTAATGCTGCAGTGTAGAACAGTGAGAAAATGACTTACATGGGCGTTTGCTATTTTTATGTGTGTGTGTGCGCGCGCGCGCGCGCGTGCGTGCGTGCGTGTGTGTGTACATGTATAGCTATACTTGTGAGGACCAACCTTTGACAGCCCACCACCCTTGTGTGGGCATTTGTAGTTGTGAGGACATTTTGCCTGGTCCCCACAATGTTTAACTAGCTATTAAACTCTACTAGTTAGGATTAGAGGTATGGTGTGAATTAGGTTAAGGTTAAGGTTAGGGTTAGGCATGTATCAGTAATGGTTAGGTTTAGGGAAAGTGTCTGGGTTAGGCATAGTAAAATCAATGGAAGTCAATACAATGTCAACACAAGGATACTAAGACGTGCGTGTGTGTGTGCGTGTGTGTGTGTGTGTGTGTGTGTATGCGTGTGTGTGTGTGTGTGTGTGTGTGTGTGTGTATGCGTGTGTGTGTGTGTGTGTGTGTGTGTGTGTATGAGAAGGTGGGAGATTTATGTATATGCATGTACTGTTTTAAGTTCAGCCTGCTTTAAAATGTGACAATTGGTTACATTTTGTTTTGAATGAACTAATTTGGGGTTTTTCTTTGGCTTTTTTCATTTTTCCCAACCTTAGCTCACCCTGAGCTAAGGTGAGATTTTAACAGGGGTGGGTAGAGTTCCCAGAAATTGTACTCAAATAAAAGTAGCACTACTTCAACAACATATTTTTACTCAAGTAAAAGTAACAAGTGCCTGTCCAAAAAATTACTGGAGTAACAGTAAAAAAGTATTTTAGAAAAGGCTACTTGAATACTGAGTAACATCTGTAATCATTATTTTTAAAAGGAAAAGCAGAAGAAGACAGTTTTCTTCAATATAACACACACACACACACACACACACACACACAGGTCTATGATTTCCATCATAGTTACACTTCAACTGTAAGACGCAGAATGTAAAAGAACTATCAAGAAAATTACATTGTACAAATTTTTATATGTATAATCGTGCAGAAAATAAGTATTTAGCTCCTACAACCAAGCAAGAATTCTGGCCCTCACAGACCTGTTACTTCTTCTCTAAGAAGCTCTTCTATCCTCCACTCCTTACCTGTATTAATGTTTGAACTCATTATCTGTATAAAAGACACCTGTCCACACCTTCAAACAGACTCCAACCTCCACCATGGTCAAGACCAGAGAGCTGTCCAAGGACACCAGGGACAAGATTGTTCATCTGCACAAGACTGGGATGATCCAATCTACAATAGGCAAGCAGCTTGGTGAGAAGAGATCAACTGTTGGAGCAATTATTAGAAAATGGAATAAATACAAGATCACTGACAGTCTCCCTCTACCTGGGGTCTGTGAAAGGTGTAAATATTTTTTAAGTGCATTTTGCACAATAAATATTCTTTAAATGGCATTGTAAACGTTTTTGATGTTCTGCTGTAATGTATCTGGAAAGTGAGAATGTCATTTTGACATATATAAAAAATAATATATTGCAATAAATATTGTTACCGCACATGGTGTAGATTATATCGCAATATTAATTTGAGGCCATATTCCCCAGCCCTACTTCATAATAATATTACTTAAGTAAAATGTAGGGTGTAGGAAAGCTAACTTATTAGACTTATTTTTGTTTGATTAAAAAAATGATCATAAATGTTGGAGAAACCCTGTGCACTTTGATTACACCAGTGAAATCCATGCTTAATTGATCCTAACAGCAAATAGGGAAGTAGGAGAAGACAGAATGGGTTTAATCCCAGTCCGACTGCCCTTCCCCCATAAAGCTGGACTCAAACAGACACAATCAGAATGATGCAGCTGAGCATTTCAGTTTTTAAGACCAAACTTGAGATCACCACATCGGAGCCCTGGGCTGAGTGAGGCCTGAAAACCTCCAGATCCCAGCAGCACCAGCAGCTGGGTGGATGGAATGAGAGGATGGAGGAGCAGGACAGATACAAGGAAGGGATGAGAGGGGAAGTGAGAGGGATGGAGGAAAAGCGGTGAAGGGGCAGAGGCTGGAGGTAGAAGGTGGGGGTGGGGGACCTCTGGTCCTCGTCCCCACTGACACACTGCTGCAGCTAATCCAGATTAGAGCGTCTAAAACAGGTCGGCTAAATCTGCAGGCCAGCCAGCAATACAGAGGCTGCTGTCAGCCCCAATCACTCACAGTGCGCGCAAACACACACACCCACAGACACACACACACACACACACACACACACACACACACACACACACACACACACACACACACACACACACACACACACACACAGAGACACACACACACACACACACACACACACACACACACACACACACACACACACACACACACACACACACACACACACACACACACACACACACACACACACACACACACACACAGAGACACACACACACACACACACACACACACACACACACACACACACACACACACACACACACACACACACACAGAGACACACACACACACACACACACACACACACACACACACACACACACACACACACTGGCACAGACACACAGACAGACAGTAATCTCTTATGTACAAGCCTGGTGCCGCCCCGCAGCCCGTACCCCCCCCCATCCAGGCCAGTAAGGACTAGCACCAGTCAGACCTGTTGCAAGAAAAGCTGCAGCTAGTAGCAATCAGCATCATAAGGAAGTCAGTCCTACAATGTGATGGAGTGGATTATTTTGATGATGAATATGTCCCACTGCATGTCTAATCTGATGAGTCATCAAAGATCTCCACATGACGTGCAGATTTACCACCGTCAATAAATCTGCTTCCATGAGGGAGAGGCTGCAGCTGTACAGATATCAAACGGTTCCTCTTTTGTATGACCTGAAGCTGCTGTCCAGCCTCACCTGCCCATAACATGGCTCCTCACTACAACACGGCTCCTCACTACAACACGACTCCTCACTACAATACGGCTCCTCACTACAACACGGCTCCTCACTACAACACGACTCCTCACTACAACACGGCTCCTCACTCCAACACGGCTCCTCACTACAACACGACTCCTCACTAAAACACGGCTCCTCACTACAACACGACTCCTCACTACAACACGGCTCCTCACTCCAACACGCCTCCTCACTACAACACGACTCCTCACTACAAAACGGCTCCTCACTCCAACACGCCTCTTCACTCCAACACGACTCCTCACTACAACACGACTCCTCACTACAACACGACTCCTCACTAAAACACGGCTCCTCACTACAACACGACTCCTCACTACAACACGGCTCCTCACTCCAACACGCCTCCTCACTACAACACGACTCCTCACTACAAAACGACTCCTCACTACAACAGGGCTCTTCACTACAACACGACTCCTTACTACAACACGGCTCCTCACTACAACACGACTCCTCACTACAACACGGCTCCTCACTACAACACGACTCCTCACTACAATACGGCTCCTCACTACAACACGACTCCTCACTGCGACTCCTCATTACAACACGACTTTTCACTAAAACACGACTCCTCAGTACAACATGACTCCTCACTACGGCTCCTCACTACAACACGACTTTTCACTACAACACGACTCTTCACTACAACACGGCTAACGGCTCCTCACTACAACACGACTTCACTACAACACGGCATCTCACTACAACACGACTCCTCACTACAACACGACTCCTCACTACAAAACGGCTCCTCACTACAACACGACTCCTCACTACAACAAGACTCCTCACTACAACACGACTCCTCACTACAACACGACTCCTCACTGCGACTCCTCATTACAACACGACTTTTCACTAAAACACGACTCCTCAGTACAACATGGCTCCTCACTACGGCTCCTCACTACAACACGACTTTTCACTACAACAAGACTCTTCACTACAACACGGCTAACGGCTCCTCACTACAACACGACTTCACTACAACACGGCTCCTCACTACAACACGACTCCTCACTACAACACGGCTCCTCACTCCAACACGCCTCCTCAATACAACACGACTCCTCACTACAAAACGACTCCTCACTACAACAGGGCTCTTCACTACAACACGACTCCTTACTACAACACGGTTCCTCACTACAACACGACTCTTCACTACAACACGACTCCTCACTACAACACGACTCCTTACTACAACACGACTCCTCACTACAACACGGCTCCTCACTACAACACGACTCCTCACTACAATACGGCTCCTCACTACAACACGACTCCTCACTGCGACTCCTCACTACAACACGACTTTTCACTACAACACGACTCTTCACTACAACACGGCTAACGGCTCCTCACTACAACACGACTTCACTACAACACGGCATCTCACTACAACACGAATCCTCACTACAACACGACTCCTCACTACAAAACGGCTCCTCACTACAACACGACTCCTCACTGCGACTCCTCATTACAACACGACTTTTCACTAAAACACGACTCCTCAGTACAACATGGCTCCTCACTACGGCTCCTCACTACAACACGACTTTTCACTACAACACGACTCTTCACTACAACACGGCTAACGGCTCCTCACTACAACACGGCTTCACTACAACACGGCATCTCACTACAACACGACTCCTCACTACAACACGACTCCTCACTACAACACGGCTCCTCACTACAACACGACTCCTCACTACAACAGGACTCCTCACTACAACACGGCTCCTCACTACAACACGACTCCTCACTACAACACGACTCCTCACTGCGACTCCTCATTACAACACGACTTTTCACTAAAACACGACTCCTCAGTACAACATGGCTCCTCACTACGGCTCCTCACTACAACACGACTTTTCACTACAACAAGACTCTTCACTACAACACGGCTAACGGCTCCTCACTACAACACGACTTCACTACAACACGGCTCCTCACTACAACACGACTCCTCACTACAACACGACTCCTCACTACAACAAGACTCCTCACTACAACACGGCTCCTCACTACAACACGACTCCTCACTACAACACAACTCCTCACTGCGACTCCTCATTACAACACGACTTTTCACTAAAACACGACTCCTCAGTACAACATGGCTCCTCACTACGGCTCCTCACTACAACACGACTCTTCACTACAACACGATTCCTCACTACATCACGGCTCCTCACTACGGCTCCTAACTCCAACACTACTTCTCACTACAACACGGCTCCTAACTAAAACACGGCTCCTCACTACAACACGACTCCTCACTACAACACGGCTCCTTACTACAACACGGCTTTTCACTACAACACGACTCCTCACTACAATACGGCTCCTCACTACAACACGACTCCTCACTACAACACGGCTCCTCACTACAACATGATTCCTCACTACATCACGGCTCCTCACTACGGCTCCTCACTACAACACGAATCCTCACTACAACACGACTCCTCACTACAACACGACTCCTCACTACAACACGGCACTTCACTACAACATGACTCCTCACTACAACACGGCTCCTCACTACAACACGACTCCTCACTACAACACGACTGCTCACTACAACACGGCACTTCACTACAACATGACTCCTCACTACAACACGGCTCCTCACTACAACACAGCTCCTCACTACAACAGGACTCCTCACTACAACACGGCTCCTCAATACAAAACGACTCCTCAGTACAACAACACGACTCCTCACTAGAACACGACTCCTCACTACAACACGCATCTCACTACAACACGATTCCTACCTACAACACGCCTCCTCACTACAACACGACTCCTCACTACAACACGACTCCTCACTACAACACGATTCCTACCTACAACACGGCTCCTCACTACAACACGACTCCAAACTACATCACGGCTCCTCACTTCGGCTCCTCACTACAACACGACTTCTAACTACAACACAGCTCCTCACTACAACACGATTCCTCACTACACCACGATTCCTCACTACAACACTTCTCCTCACTACAACACGGCTCCTCACTACAACACGACTCCTCACTACAACACGGCTCCTCACTACAAGACGATTCCTCACTACAACACGACACCTCACTACAACATGGCTCCTCACTACAACATGACTTCACTACAACACGGCTCCTCACTACAACACGATTCCTCACTACATCACGGCTACTCACTACGGCTCCTCACTACAACACGACTCCTCACTACAACACGACTCCTCACTACAACACGACTCCTCACTACAACACGGCATTTCACTACAACATGACTCCTCACTACAACACGGCTCCTCACTACAACACGGGTCCTCACTACAACACGTCTCCTCACTACAACACGACTCTTCACTACAAAACGGCCAACGGCTCCTCACTACAACACGGCTCCTCACTACAACACGACTCCTCACTACAACACGGCTCCTCACTACAACACGACTCCTCACTACAACACGGCTCCTCACTACAACACGACTCCTCACAACAACACGGCTCCACAATACGGCTCCTCACTACAACACGGCTCCTCACTACAACACGACTCCTCACTACAACACGGCTCCTAACTACAACACGACTCCTCACTACAACACGACTCCTCACAACACGACTCCTCACTACAACATGACTCCTCACTACAACATGACTCCTCACTACAACACTTCTCCTCACTACAACACGGCTCCTCACTACAACACCACTCCTCGCTACAACACGGCTCCTCACTACAAGACGATTCCTCATTACAACACGAGACCTCACTAAAACATGGCTCCTCATTACAACACGACACCTCACTACAACACGACTCCTCACTACAACACGACTCCTCACTACAACACGGCTCTTCACTACAACATGACTCCTCACTACAACACGGCTCCTCACTACAACACGGCTCCTCACTACAACACGGCTCCTCACTACAACACGACTCTTCACTACAACACGGCCAACGGCTCCTCACTACAACACGGCTCCTCACTACAACACGACTCCTCACTACAACACGGCTCCTCACTACGGCTCCTCACTAAAACACGACTCCTCACTACAACACGGCTCCTCACTACGGCTCCTCACTACAACAGGACTCCTCACTACAACACAGCTCCTCACTACAACAGGACTCCTCACTACAACGACACGGCTCCTCACTACAACACGGCTCCTCACTACAACACGGCTCCTCACTACAACACGGCTCCTCACTACAACACGACTCCTCACTACAACACGGCTCCTCACTACGGCTCCTCACTACAACACGACTCCTCAATACAACACGGCTCCTCACTACAACACGACTCCTCACTACAAAACGGCTCCTCACTACAACACGGCTCATCACTACAACACGACTCCTCACTACAACACGACTCCTCACTAAAACACGGCTCCTCACTACAACACGACTCCTCACTACAACAAGGCTCCACAATACGGCTCCTCACTACAACACGGCTCATCACCACAACATGACTCCTCACTAAAACACGGCTCCTCATTACAACACGACTCCTCACTACAACGACACAGCTCCTCACTACAACACGGCTCCTCACTACAACACGACTCCTCACAACAACACGGCTCCTTACTACAACACGATTCCTACCTACAACACGGCTCCTCACTACAACACGACTCCTCACTACAACACGACTCCACACTACATCACGGCTCCTGACTACGGCTCCTCACTACAACACGACTTCTAACTACAACACAGCTGCTCACTACAACACGATTCCTCACTACACCACGATTCCTCACTACAACACGGCTCCTCACTACAAGAGGACTCCTCACTACAACACGACTCCTCACTACAACACGGCTCCTCACTACGACTCCTCACTACAACACGATTCCTCACTACAACACGGCTCCTCACTACAACAAGACTCCTCACTACAACACGACTCCTCACTACAACACGGCTCATCACTACAACACAACTTCTCACTCAAACACAACACCTCACTACAACACGACTCCTCACTAAAACACAACTTTTCACTACAACACGACTCCTAACTACAACACGACTCCTTACTACAACACGACTCCTCATTACAACACGGCTCCTCACTACAACAGGGCTTCTCACTACAACACGACTCATCACTACGACTCCTCACTACAACACGACTCCTCACTACAACACGGCTCCTCACTACGGCTCCTCACTACAAAAGGACTCCTCACTACAACACAGCTCCTCACTACAACAGGACTCCTCACTACAACGACACGGCTCCTCACTACAACACGGCTCCTCACTACAACACGACTCCTCAATACAACACGGCTCCTCACTACAACACGACTCCTCACTACAACACGGCTCCTCACTACAACACGGCTCATCACTACCACACGACTCCTCACTACAACACGACTCCTCACTACAACACGGCTCCTCACTACAACACGACTCCTCAGTACAACACGGCTCCACAATACGGCTCCTCACTACAACACGGCTCATCACCAATACACGACTCCTCACTAAAACACGGCTCCTCACTACAACACGACTCCTCTCTACAACACGACTCCTCACAACACGACTCCTCACTACAACATGACTCCTCACTACAACACGGCTCCTCACTACAACACGACTCCTCACTACAACACGGCTCCTCACTACAACACAACTTCTCACTCAAACACAACTCCTCACTACAAAACGACTCCTCACTACAACACGACTTTTCACTACAACACGACTCCTAACTACAACACGACTCCTTACTACAACACGACTCCTCATTACAACACGGCTCCTCACTACAACAGGGCTCCTCACTACAACACCACTCCTCGCTACAACACGGCTCCTCACTACAAGACGATTCCTCATTACAACACGAGACCTCACTAAAACATGGCTCCTCATTACAACACGACACCTCACTACAACACGACTCCTCACTACAACACGACTCCTCACTACAACACGGCTCTTCACTACAACATGACTCCTCACTACAACACGGCTCCTCACTACAACACGGCTCCTCACTACAACACGGCTCCTCACTACAACACGACTCTTCACTACAACACGGCCAACGGCTCCTCACTACAACACGGCTCCTCACTACAACACGACTCCTCACTACAACACGGCTCCTCACTACGGCTCCTCACTAAAACACGACTCCTCACTACAACACGGCTCCTCACTACGGCTCCTCACTACAACAGGACTCCTCACTACAACACAGCTCCTCACTACAACAGGACTCCTCACTACAACGACACGGCTCCTCACTACAACACGGCTCCTCACTACAACACGACTCCTCACTACAACAAGGCTCCACAATACGGCTCCTCACTACAACACGGCTCATCACCACAACATGACTCCTCACTAAAACACGGCTCCTCATTACAACACGACTCCTCACTACAACGACACAGCTCCTCACTACAACACGGCTCCTCACTACAACACGACTCCTCACAACAACACGGCTCCTTACTACAACACGATTCCTACCTACAACACGGCTCCTCACTACAACACGACTCCTCACTACAACACGACTCCACACTACATCACGGCTCCTCACTACGGCTCCTCACTACAACACGACTTCTAACTACAACACAGCTGCTCACTACAACACGATTCCTCACTACACCACGATTCCTCACTACAACACGGCTCCTCACTACGAGAGGACTCCTCACTACAACACGACTCCTCACTACAACACGGCTCCTCACTACGACTCCTCACTACAACACGATTCCTCACTACAACACGGCTCCTCACTACAACAAGACTCCTCACTACAACACGACTCCTCACTACAACACGGCTCATCACTACAACACAACTTCTCACTCAAACACAACACCTCACTACAACACGACTCCTCACTAAAACACAACTTTTCACTACAACACGACTCCTAACTACAACACGACTCCTTACTACAACACGACTCCTCATTACAACACGGCTCCTCACTACAACAGGGCTTCTCACTACAACACGACTCATCACTACGACTCCTCACTACAACACGACTCCTCACTACAACACGGCTCCTCACTACGGCTCCTCACTACAAAAGGACTCCTCACTACAACACAGCTCCTCACTACAACAGGACTCCTCACTACAACGACACGGCTCCTCACTACAACACGGCTCCTCACTACAACACGGCTCCTCACTACAACACGGCTCATCACTACCACACGACTCCTCACTACAACACGACTCCTCACTACAACACGGCTCCTCACTACAACACGACTCCTCAGTACAACACGGCTCCACAATACGGCTCCTCACTACAACACGGCTCATCACCAATACACGACTCCTCACTAAAACACGGCTCCTCACTACAACACGACTCCTCTCTACAACACGACTCCTCACAACACGACTCCTCACTACAACATGACTCCTCACTACAACACGGCTCCTCACTACAACACGACTCCTCACTACAACACGGCTCCTCACTACAACACAACTTCTCACTCAAACACAACTCCTCACTACAACACGACTCCTCACTACAACACGACTTTTCACTACAACACGACTCCTAACTACAACACGACTCCTTACTACAACACGACTCCTCATTACAACACGGCTCCTCACTACAACAGGGCTTCTCACTACAACACGACTCATCACTACGACTCCTCACTACAACACGACTCCTCACTAAAACACGGCTCCTCACTACGGCTCCTCACTACAACACGACTCCAAACTACATCACGGCTCCTCACTATGGCTCCTCACTACAACACGACTTCTAACTATAACACAGCTCCTCACTACAACACGATTCCTCACTACACCACGATTCCTCATTACAACACGGCTCCTCACTACAATACGACTCCTCACTACAACACGGCTCCTCACTACAAGACGATTCCTCACTACAACACGGCTCATCACCACAACATGACTCCTCACTACAACACGACTTTTCACTACAACACGACTCCTAACTACAACACGACTCCTTACTACAACACGACTCCTCATTACAACACGGCTCCTCACTACAACAGGGCTTCTCACTACAACACGACTCATCACTACGACTCCTCACTACAACACGACTCCTCACTAAAACACGGCTCCTCACTAAGGCTCCTCACTACAACACGGCTCCTCACTACAACACGACTCCTCACTACAACACGACTCCACACTACATCACGGCCCCTCACTACGGCTCCTCACTACAACACGACTCCAAACTACATCACGGCTCCTCACTACGGCTCCTCACTACAACACGACTTCTAACTACAACACGACTCCTCAATACAACACGGCTCCTCACTACAACACGACTCCTCACTACACCACGGCTCCTCACTACAACACGGCTCATCACTACCACACGACTCCTCACTACAACACGAATCCTCACTACAACACGGCTCCTCACTACAACACGACTCCTCAGTACAACACGGCTCCACAATACGGCTCCTCACTACAACATGGCTCATCACCACAACACGACTCCTCACTAAAACACGGCTCCTCACTACAACACGACTCCTCACTACAACACGACTCCTCACAACACGACTCCTCACTACAACATGACTCCTCACTACAACACGGCTCCTCACTACAACACGACTCCTCACTACAACACGGCTCCTCACTACAACACAACTTCTCCCTCAAACACAACTCCTCACTACAACACGACTCCTCACTACAACACGACTTTTCACTACAAAACGACTCCTAACTACAACAGGGCTTCTCACTACAACACGACTCATCACTACGACTCCTCACTACAACACGACTCCTCACTAAAACACGGCTCCTTACTACGGCTCCTCACTACAACACGGCTCCTCACTACAACACGACTCCTCACTACAACACGACTCCACACTACATCACGGCTCCTCACTACAACACGACTCCTCATTACAACACGGCTCCTCACTACAACACGGCTCATCACCACAACATGACTCCTCACTAAAACACGGCTCCTCACTACAACACGACTCCTCACTACAACGACACAGCTCCTCACTACAACACGGCTCCTCACTACAACACGACTCCTCACAACAACACGGCTCCTTACTACAACACGATTCCTACCTACAACACGGCTCCTCACTATAACACGACTCCTCACTACAACACGACTCCACACTACATCACGGCTCCTCACTACGGCTCCTCACTACAACACGACTTCTAACTACAACACAGCTGCTCACTACAACACGATTCCTCACTACACCACGATTCCTCACTACAACACGGCTCCTCACTACAAGACGACTCCTCACTACAACACGACTCCTCACTACAACACGGCTCCTCACTACGACTCCTCACTACAACACGATTCCTCACTACAACACGGCTCCTCACTACAACAAGACTCCTCACTACAACACAACACCTCACTACAACACGACTCCTCACTAAAACACAACTTTTCACTACAACACGACTCCTAACTACAACACGACTCCTTACTACAACACGACTCCTCATTACAACACGGCTCCTCACTAAAACAGGGCTTCTCACTACAACACGACTCATCACTACGACTCCTCACTACAACACGACTCCTCACTACAACACGGCTCCTCACTACAAAAGGACTCCTCACTACAACACAGCTCCTCACTACAACAGGACTCCTCACTACAACGACACGGCTCCTCACTACAACACGACTCCTCACTACAACACGGCTCCTCACTACAACACGGCTCATCACTACCACACGACTCCTCACTACAACACGACTCCTCACTACAACACGGCTCCTCACTACAACACGACTCCTCAGTACAACACGGCTACACAATACGGCTCCTCACTACAACACGGCTCATCACCACAACACGACTCCTCACTAAAACACGGCTCCTCACTACAACACGACTCCTCACTACAACACGACTCCTCACAACACGACTCCTCACTACAACATGACTCCTCACTACAACACGGCTCCTCACTACAACACGACTCCTCACTACAACACGGCTCCTCACTACAACACAACTTCTCACTCAAACACAACTCCTCACTACAACACGACTCCTCACTACAACACGACTTTTCACTACAACACGACTCCTAACTACAACACGACTCCTTACTAAAACACGACTCCTCATTACAACACGGCTCCTCACTACAACAGGGCTTCTCACTACAACACGACTCATCACTACGACTCCTCACTACAACACGACTCCTCACTAAAACACGGCTCCTCACTACGGCTCCTCACTACAACACGGCTCCTCACTACAACACGACTCCTCACTACAACACGACTCCACACTACATCACGGCTCCTCACTACGGCTCCTCACTACAACACGACTCCAAACTACATCACGGCTCCTCACTACGGCTCCTCACTACAACACGACTTCTAACTACAACACAGCTCCTCACTACAACACGATTCCTCACTACACCACGATTCCTCATTACAACACGGCTCCTCACTACAACACGGCTCCTCACTACAACACGACTCCTCACTACAACACGGCTCCTCACTACAAGACGATTCCTCACTACAACACGGCTCCTCACTACAACACTACTTCACTACAACACGGCTCCTCACTACAACACGATTCCTCACTACATCACGGCTCCTCACTACGGCTCCTCACTACAACACGACTCCTCACTACAACACGACTCCTCACTACAACACGACTCATCACTACAACACGACTCCTCACTACAGCACGACTCCTCACTACAACACGGCTCCTCACTACAATACGACTCCTCAGTACAACACGGCTCCACAATACGGCTCCTCACTACAACACGGCTCATCACCACAACACGACTCCTCACTAAAACACGGCTCCTCACTACAACACGACTCCTCACTACAACACGACTCCTCACAACACGACTCCTCACTACAACATGACTCCTCACTACAACACGGCTCCTCACTACAACACGACTCCTCACTACAACACGGCTCCTCACTACAACACAACTTCTCACTCAAACACAACTCCTCACTACAACACGACTCCTCACTACAACATGACTTTTCACTACAACACGACTCCTAACTACAACACGACTCCTTACTACAACACGACTCCACATTACAACACGGCTCCTCACTACAACAGGGCTTCTCACTACAACACGACTCATCACTACGACTCCTCACTACAACACGACTCCTCACTAAAACACGGCTCCTCACTACGGCTCCTCACTACAACACAGCTCCTCACTACAACACGACTCCTCACTACAACACGACTCCACACTACATCACGGCTCCTCACTACGGCTCCTCACTACTACACGACTCCAAACTACATCACGGCTCCTCACTACGGCTCCTCACTACAACACGACTTCTAACTACAACACAGCTCCTCACTACAACACGATTCCTCACTACACCACGATTCCTCATTACAACACGGCTCCTCACTACAACACGGCTCCTCACTACAACACGACTCCTCACTACAACACGGCTCCTCACTACAAGACGATTCCTCACTACAACACGGCTCCTCACTACAACATGACTTCACTACAACACGGCTCCTCACTACAACACGATTCCTCACTACATCACGGCTCCTCACTACGGCTCCTCACTACAACACGACTCCTCACAACAACACGACTCCTCACTACAACACGACTCCTCACTACAACACGGCTCCTCACTACAACACGGCTCCTCACTACAACACGGCTCCTCACTACAATACGGCTCCTCACTACAACACGACTCCTCACTACAACAGGGCTTCTCACTACAACACGGCTCCTCACTAAGACTCCTCACTACAACACGACTCCTCACTACAACACGGCTCCTCACTACAACACGACTCCTCACTACAACACGACTCCTCACAACACGACTCCTCACTACAACATGACTCCTCACTACAACATGACTCCTCACTACAACACGACTCCTCACTACAACACGATTACTCACTACATCACGGCTCCTCACTACGGCTCCTCACTACAACATGACTCCTCACTACAACACGACTCCTCACTACAACACGACTCCTCACTACAACACGGCTCTTCACTACAACATGACTCCTCACTACAACACGGCTCCTCACTACAACACGGCTCCTCACTACAACACGGCTCATCACCACAACACGACTCCTCACTAAAACACGGCTCCTCACTACAACACGACTCCTCACTACAACACGACTCCTCACTACAACACGACTCATCACTACAACACGACTCCTCACTACAGCACGACTCCTCACTACAACACGGCTCCTCACTACAATACGACTCCTCAGTACAA
Source organism: Valencia hispanica (assembly GCA_963556495.2). NCBI lineage: Eukaryota > Metazoa > Chordata > Actinopteri > Cyprinodontiformes > Valenciidae > Valencia > Valencia hispanica. The sequence goes on from OY747715.1 coordinate 48,001,334, forward strand.
CACGGCTCCACAATACGGCTCCTCACTACAACACGGCTCATCACCACAACACGACTCCTCACTAAAACACGGCTCCTCACTACAACACGACTCCTCACTACAACACGACTCCTCACAACACGACTCCTCACTACAACATGACTCCTCACTACAACACGGCTCCTCACTACAACACAACTTCTCACTCAAACACAACTCCTCACTACAACACGACTCCTCACTACAACACGACTTTTCACTACAACACGACTCCTAACTACAACAGGGCTTCTCACTACAACACGACTCATCACTACGACTCCTCACTACAACACGACTCCTCACTAAAACACGGCTCCTCACTACGGCTCCTCACTACAACACGGCTCCTCACTACAACACGACTCCTCACTACAACACGACTCCACACTACATCACGGCTCCTCACTACGGCTCCTCACTACAACACGGCTCCTCACTACAACACGACTCCTCAATACAACACGGCTCCTCACTACAACACGACTCCTCACTACAACACGGCTCCTCACTACAACACGGCTCATCACTACAACACGACTCCTCACTACAACACGACTCCTCACTAAAACACGGCTCCTCACTACAACACGACTCCTCACTACAACACGGCTCCACAATACAGCTCCTCACTACAACACGGCTCATCACCACAACATGACTCCTCACTAAAACACGGCTCCTCACTACAACACGACTCCTCACTACAACGACACAGCTCCTCACTACAACACGGCTCCTCACTACAACACGACTCCTCACAACAACACGGCTCCTTACTACAACACGATTCCTACCTACAACACGGCTCCTCACTACAACACGACTCCTCACTACAACACGACTCCACACTACATCACGGCTCCTCACTACGGCTCCTCACTACAACACGACTTCTAACTACAACACAGCTGCTCACTACAACACGATTCCTCACTACACCACGATTCCTCACTACAACACGGCTCCTCACTACAAGACGACTCCTCACTACAACACGACTCCTCACTACAACACGGCTCCTCACTACGACTCCTCACTACAACACGATTCCTCACTACAACACGGCCCCTCACTACAACAAGACTCCTCACTACAACACGACTCCTCACTACAACACGGCTCCTCACTACAACACAACTTCTCACTCAAACACAACACCTCACTACAACACGACTCCTAACTAAAACACAACTTTTCACTACAACACGACTCCTAACTACAACACGACTCCTTACTACAACACGACTCCTCATTACAACACGGCTCCTCACTACAACAGGGCTTCTCACTACAACACGACTCATCACTACGACTCCTCACTACAACACGACTCCTCACTACAACACGGCTCCTCACTACAAAAGGACTCCTCACTACAACACAGCTCCTCACTACAACAGGACTCCTCACTACAACGACACGGCTCCTCACTACAACACGACTCCTCACTACAACACGGCTCCTCACTACAACACGGCTCATCACTACCACACGACTCCTCACTACAACACGACTCCTCACTACAACACGGCTCCTCACTACAACACGACTCCTCAGTACAACACGGCTCCACAATACGGCTCCTCACTACAACACGGCTCATCACCACAACACGACTCCTCACTAAAACACGGCTCCTCACTACAACACGACTCCTCACTACAACACGACTCCTCACAACACGACTCCTCACTACAACATGACTCCTCACTACAACACGGCTCCTCACTACAACACGACTCCTCACTACAACACGGCTCCTCACTACAACACAACTTCTCACTCAAACACAACTCCTCACTACAACACGACTCCTCACTACAACACGACTTTTCACTACAACACGACTCCTAACTACAACACGACTCCTTACTAAAACACGACTCCTCATTACAACACGGCTCCTCACTACAACAGGGCTTCTCACTACAACACGACTCATCACTACGACTCCTCACTACAACACGACTCCTCACTAAAACACGGCTCCTCACTACGGCTCCTCACTACAACACGGCTCCTCACTACAACACGACTCCTCACTACAACACGACTCCACACTACATCACGGCTCCTCACTACGGCTCCTCACTACAACACGACTCCAAACTACATCACGGCTCCTCACTACGGCTCCTCACTACAACACGACTTCTAACTACAACACAGCTCCTCACTACAACACGATTCCTCACTACACCACGATTCGTCATTACAACACGGCTCCTCACTACAACACGGCTTCTCACTACAACACGACTCCTCACTACAACACGGCTCCTCACTACAAGACGATTCCTCACTACAACACGGCTCCTCACTACAACACTACTTCACTACAACACGGCTCCTCACTACAACACGATTCCTCACTACATCACGGCTCCTCACTACGGCTCCTCACTACAACACGACTCCTCACTACAACACGACTCCTCACTACAACACGACTCCTCACTACAACACGGCTCCTCACTACAATACGACTCCTCAGTACAACACGGCTCCACAATACGGCTCCTCACTACAACACGGCTCCTCACTACAACACGACTCCTCACTACAACACGACTCCTCACAACACGACTCCTCACTACAACATGACTCCTCACTACAACACGGCTCCTCACTACAACACGGCTCCTCACTACAACACGGCTCCTCACTACAACACAACTTCTCACTCAAACACAACTCCTCACTACAACACGACTCCTCACTACAACACGACTTTTCACTACAACACGACTCCTAACTACAACACGACTCCTTACTACAACACGACTCCACATTACAACACGGCTCCTCACTACAACAGGGCTTCTCACTACAACACGACTCATCACTACGACTCCTCACTACAACACGACTCCTCACTAAAACACGGCTCCTCACTACGGCTCCTCACTACAACACGGCTCCTCACTACAACACGACTCCTCACTACAACACGACTCCACACTACATCACGGCTCCTCACTACGGCTCCTCACTACTACACGACTCCAAACTACATCACGGCTCCTCACTACGGCTCCTCACTACAACACGACTTCTAACTACAACACAGCTCCTCACTACAACACGATTCCTCACTACACCACGATTCCTCATTACAACACGGCTCCTCACTACAACACGGCTCCTCACTACGACACGACTCCTCACTACAACACGGCTCCTCACTACAAGACGATTCCTCACTACAACACGGCTCCTCACTACAACATGACTTCACTACAACACGGCTCCTCACTACAACACGATTCCTCACTACATCACGGCTCCTCACTACGGCTCCTCACTACAACACGACTCCTCACTACAACACGACTCCTCACTACAACACGACTCCTCACTACAACACGGCTCCTCACTACAACACGGCTCCTCACTACAACACGGCTCCTCACTACAATACGGCTCCTCACTACAACACGACTCCTCACTACAACAGGGCTTCTCACTACAACACGGCTCCTCACTAAGACTCCTCACTACAACACGACTCCTCACTACAACACGGCTCCTCACTACAACACGACTCCTCACTACAACACGACTCCTCACAACACGACTCCTCACTACAACATGACTCCTCACTACAACATGACTCCTCACTACAACACTTCTCCTCACTACAACACGGCTCCTCACTACAACACCACTCCTCGCTACAACACGGCTCCTCACTACAAGACGATTCCTCATTACAACACGACACCTCACTAAAACATGGCTCCTCACTACAACACGGCTCCTCACTACAACACGATTACTCACTACATCACGGCTCCTCACTACGGCTCCTCACTACAACATGACTCCTCACTACAACACGACTCCTCACTACAACACGACTCCTCACTACAACACGGCTCTTCACTACAACATGACTCCTCACTACAACACGGCTCCTCACTACAACACGGCTCCTCACTACAACACGGCTCCTCACTACAACACGACTCTTCACTACAACACGGCCAACGGCTCCTCACTACAACACGGCTCCTCACTACAACACGACTCCTCACTACAACACGGCTCCTCACTACGGCTCCTCACTAAAACACGACTCCTCACTACAACACGGCTCCACACTACGGCTCCTCACTACAACAGGACTCCTCACTACAACACAGCTCCTCACTACAACAGGACTCCTCACTACAACGACACGGCTCCTCACTACAACACGGCTCCTCACTACAACACGACTCCTCAATACAACACGGCTCCTCACTACAACACGACTCCTCACTACAACACGGCTCCTCACTACAACACGGCTCATCACTACAACACGACTCCTCACTACAACACGACTCCTCACTAAAACACGGCTCCTCACTACAACACGACTCCTCACTACAACACGGCTCCACAATACGGCTCCTCACTACAACACGGCTCATCACCACAACACGACTCCTCACTAAAACACGGCTCCTCACTACAACACGACTCCTCACTACAACGACACAGCTCCTCACTACAACACGGCTCCTCACTACAATACGACTCCTCAGTACAACACGGCTCCACAATACGGCTCCTCACTACAACACGGCTCATCACCACAACACGACTCCTCACTAAAACACGGCTCCTCACTACAACACGACTCCTCACTACAACACGACTCCTCACAACACGACTCCTCACTACAACATGACTCCTCACTACAACACGGCTCCTCACTACAACACAACTTCTCACTCAAACACAACTCCTCACTACAACACGACTCCTCACTACAACACGACTTTTCACTACAACACGACTCCTAACTACAACAGGGCTTCTCACTACAACACGACTCATCACTACGACTCCTCACTACAACACGACTCCTCACTAAAACACGGCTCCTCACTACGGCTCCTCACTACAACACGGCTCCTCACTACAACACGACTCCTCACTACAACACGACTCCACACTACATCACGGCTCCTCACTACGGCTCCTCACTACAACACGGCTCCTCACTACAACACGACTCCTCAATACAACACGGCTCCTCACTACAACACGACTCCTCACTACAACACGGCTCCTCACTACAACACGGCTCATCACTACAACACGACTCCTCACTACAACACGACTCCTCACTAAAACACGGCTCCTCACTACAACACGACTCCTCACTACAACACGGCTCCACAATACAGCTCCTCACTACAACACGGCTCATCACCACAACATGACTCCTCACTAAAACACGGCTCCTCACTACAACACGACTCCTCACTACAACGACACAGCTCCTCACTACAACACGGCTCCTCACTACAACACGACTCCTCACAACAACACGGCTCCACACTACATCACGGCTCCTCACTACGGCTCCTCACTACAACACGACTTCTAACTACAACACAGCTGCTCACTACAACACGATTCCTCACTACACCACGATTCCTCACTACAACACGGCTCCTCACTACAAGACGACTCCTCACTACAACACGACTCCTCACTACAACACGGCTCCTCACTACGACTCCTCACTACAACACGATTCCTCACTACAACACGGCCCCTCACTACAACAAGACTCCTCACTACAACACGACTCCTCACTACAACACGGCTCCTCACTACAACACAACTTCTCACTCAAACACAACACCTCACTACAACACGACTCCTCACTAAAACACAACTTTTCACTACAACACGACTCCTAACTACAACACGACTCCTTACTACAACACGACTCCTCATTACAACACGGCTCCTCACTACAACAGGGCTTCTCACTACAACACGACTCATCACTACGACTCCTCACTACAACACGACTCCTCACTACAACACGGCTCCTCACTACAAAAGGACTCCTCACTACAACACAGCTCCTCACTACAACAGGACTCCTCACTACAACGACACGGCTCCTCACTACAACACGACTCCTCACTACAACACGGCTCCTCACTACAACACGGCTCATCACTACCACACGACTCCTCACTACAACACGACTCCTCACTACAACACGGCTCCTCACTACAACACGACTCCTCAGTACAACACGGCTCCACAATACGGCTCCTCACTACAACACGGCTCATCACCACAACACGACTCCTCACTAAAACACGGCTCCTCACTACAACACGACTCCTTACTACAACACGACTCCTCACAACACGACTCCTCACTACAACATGACTCCTCACTACAACACGGCTCCTCACTACAACACGACTCCTCACTACAACACGGCTCCTCACTACAACACAACTTCTCACTCAAACACAACTCCTCACTACAACACGACTCCTCACTACAACACGACTTTTCACTACAACACGACTCCTAACTACAACACGACTCCTTACTAAAACACGACTCCTCATTACAACGCGGCTCCTCACTACAACAGGGCTTCTCACTACAACACGACTCATCACTACGACTCCTCACTACAACACGACTCCTCACTAAAACACGGCTCCTCACTACGGCTCCTCACTACAACACGGCTCCTCACTACAACACGACTCCTCACTACAACACGACTCCACACTACATCACGGCTCCTCACTACGGCTCCTCACTACAACACGACTCCAAACTACATCACGGCTCCTCACTACGGCTCCTCACTACAACACGACTTCTAACTACAACACAGCTCCTCACTACAACACGATTCCTCACTACACCACGATTCCTCATTACAACACGGCTCCTCACTACAACACGGCTCCTCACTACAACACGACTCCTCACTACAACACGGCTCCTCACTACAAGACGATTCCTCACTACAACACGGCTCCTCACTACAACACTACTTCACTACAACACGGCTCCTCACTACAACACGATTCCTCACTACATCACGGCTCCTCACTACGGCTCCTCACTACAACACGACTCCTCACTACAACACGACTCCTCACTACAACACGACTCCTCACTACAACACGGCTCCTCACTACAATACGACTCCTCAGTACAACACGGCTCCACAATACGGCTCCTCACTACAACACGGCTCCTCACTACAACACGACTCCTCACTACAACACGACTCCTCACAACACGACTCCTCACTACAACATGACTCCTCACTACAACACGGCTCCTCACTACAACACGGCTCCTCACTACAACACGGCTCCTCACTACAACACAACTTCTCACTCAAACACAACTCCTCACTACAACACGACTCCTCACTACAACACGACTTTTCACTACAACACGACTCCTAACTACAACACGACTCCTTACTACAACACGACTCCACATTACAACACGGCTCCTCACTACAACAGGGCTTCTCACTACAACACGACTCATCACTACGACTCCTCACTACAACACGACTCCTCACTAAAACACGGCTCCTCACTACGGCTCCTCACTACAACACGGCTCCTCACTACAACACGACTCCTCACTACAACACGACTCCACACTACATCACGGCTCCTCACTACGGCTCCTCACTACTACACGACTCCAAACTACATCACGGCTCCTCACTACGGCTCCTCACTACAACACGACTTCTAACTACAACACAGCTCCTCACTACAACACGATTCCTCACTACACCACGATTCCTCATTACAACACGGCTCCTCACTACAACACGGCTCCTCACTACAACACGACTCCTCACTACAACACGGCTCCTCACTACAAGACGATTCCTCACTACAACACGGCTCCTCACTACAACATGACTTCACTACAACACGGCTCCTCACTACAACACGATTCCTCACTACATCACGGCTCCTCACTACGGCTCCTCACTACAACACGACTCCTCACTACAACACGACTCCTCACTACAACACGACTCCTCACTACAACACGGCTCCTCACTACAACACGGCTCCTCACTACAACACGGCTCCTCACTACAATACGGCTCCTCACTACAACACGACTCCTCACTACAACAGGGCTTCTCACTACAACACGGCTCCTCACTAAGACTCCTCACTACAACACGACTCCTCACTACAACACGGCTCCTCACTACAACACGACTCCTCACTACAACACGACTCCTCACAACACGACTCCTCACTACAACATGACTCCTCACTACAACATGACTCCTCACTACAACACTTCTCCTCACTACAACACGGCTCCTCACTACAACACCACTCCTCGCTACAACACGGCTCCTCACTACAAGACGATTCCTCATTACAACACGACACCTCACTAAAACATGGCTCCTCACTACAACACGGCTCCTCACTACAACACGATTACTCACTACATCACGGCTCCTCACTACGGCTCCTCACTACAACATGACTCCTCACTACAACACGACTCCTCACTACAACACGACTCCTCACTACAACACGGCTCTTCACTACAACATGACTCCTCACTACAACACGGCTCCTCACTACAACACGGCTCCTCACTACAACACGGCTCCTCACTACAACACGACTCTTCACTACAACACGGCCAACGGCTCCTCACTACAACACGGCTCCTCACTACAACACGACTCCTCACTACAACACGGCTCCTCACTACGGCTCCTCACTAAAACACGACTCCTCACTACAACACGGCTCCTCACTACGGCTCCTCACTACAACAGGACTCCTCACTACAACACAGCTCCTCACTACAACAGGACTCCTCACTACAACGACACGGCTCCTCACTACAACACGGCTCCTCACTACAACACGACTCCTCAATACAACACGGCTCCTCACTACAACACGACTCCTCACTACAACACGGCTCCTCACTACAACACGGCTCATCACTACAACACGACTCCTCACTACAACACGACTCCTCACTAAAACACGGCTCCTCACTACAACACGACTCCTCACTACAACACGGCTCCACAATACGGCTCCTCACTACAACACGGCTCATCACCACAACACGACTCCTCACTAAAACACGGCTCCTCACTACAACACGACTCCTCACTACAACGACACAGCTCCTCACTACAACACGGCTCCTCACTACAACACGACTCCTCACAACAACACGGCTCCTTACTACAACACGATTCCTACCTACAACACGGCTCCTCACTACAACACGACTCCTCACTACAACACGACTCCACACTACATCACGGCTCCTCACTACGGCTCCTCACTACAACACGACTTCTAACTACAACACAGCTGCTCACTACAACACGATTCCTCACTACACCACGATTCCTCACTACAACACGGCTCCTCACTACAACACGACTCCTCACTACAACACGGCTCCTCACTACAACACAACTTCTCACTCAAACACAACACCTCACTACAACACGACTCCTCACTAAAACACAACTTTTCACTACAACACGACTCCTAACTACAACACGACTCCTTACTACAACACGACTCCTCATTACAACACGGCTCCTCACTACAACAGGGCTTCTCACTACAACACGACTCATCACTACGACTCCTCACTACAACACGACTCCTCACTACAACACGGCTCCTCACTACGGCTCCTCACTACAAAAGGACTCCTCACTACAACACAGCTCCTCACTACAACAGGACTCCTCACTACAACGACACGGCTCCTCACTACAACACGGCTCCTCACTACAACACGACTCCTCAATACAACACGGCTCCTCACTACAACACGACTCCTCACTACAACACGGCTCCTCACTACAACACGGCTCATCACTACCACACGACTCCTCACTACAACACGACTCCTCACTACAACACGGCTCCTCACTACAACACGACTCCTCAGTACAACACGGCTCCACAATACGGCTCCTCACTACAACACGGCTCATCACCACAACACGACTCCTCACTAAAACACGGCTCCTCACTACAACACGACTCCTCACTACAACACGACTCCTCACAACACGACTCCTCACTACAACATGACTCCTCACTACAACACGGCTCCTCACTACAACACGACTCCTCACTACAACACGGCTCCTCACTACAACACAACTTCTCACTCAAACACAACTCCTCACTACAACACGACTCCTCACTACAACACGACTTTTCACTACAACACGACTCCTAACTACAACACGACTCCTTACTACAACACGACTCCTCATTACAACACGGCTCCTCACTACAACAGGGCTTCTCACTACAACACGACTCATCACTACGACTCCTCACTACAACACGACTCCTCACTAAAACACGGCTCCTCACTACGGCTCCTCACTACAACACGGCTCCTCACTACAACACGACTCCTCACTACAACACGACTCCACACTACATCACGGCTCCTCACTACGGCTCCTCACTACAACACGACTCCAAACTACATCACGGCTCCTCACTACGGCTCCTCACTACAACACGACTTCTAACTACAACACAGCTCCTCACTACAACACGATTCCTCACTACACCACGATTCCTCATTACAACACGGCTCCTCACTACAACACGGCTCCTCACTACAACACGACTCCTCACTACAACACGGCTCCTCACTACAAGACGATTCCTCACTACAACACGGCTCCTCACTACAACATGACTTCACTACAACACGGCTCCTCACTAAAACACGATTCCTCACTACATCACGGCTCCTCAATACGGCTCCTCACTACAACACGACTCCTCACTACAACACGACTCCTCACTACAACACGACTCCTCACTACAACACGGCTCCTCACTACAACACGGCTCCTCACTACAACACGACTCCTCACTACAATACGGCTCCTCACTACAACACGACTCCTCACTACAACAGGGCTTCTCACTACAACACGGCTCCTCACTAAGACTCCTCACTACAACACGGCTCCTCACTACAACACGGCTCCTCACTACAACACGACTCCTCACTACAAGACGACTCCTCACAACACGACTCCTCACTACAACATGACTCCTCACTACAACATGACTCCTCACTACAACACTTCTCCTCACTACAACACGGCTCCTCACTACAACACCACTCCTCGCTACAACACGGCTCCTCACTACAAGACGATTCCTCATTACAACACGACACCTCACTAAAACATGGCTCCTCACTACAACACGGCTCCTCACTACAACACGATTCCTCACTACATCACGGCTCCTCACTACGGCTCCTCACTACAACATGACTCCTCACTACAACACGACTCCTCACTACAACACGACTCCTCACTACAACACGGCTCTTCACTACAACATGACTCCTCACTACAACACGGCTCCTCACTACAACACGGCTCCTCACTACAACACGGCTCCTCACTACAACACGACTCTTCACTACAACACGGCCAACGGCTCCTCACTACAACACGGCTCCTCACTACAACACGACTCCTCACTACAACACGGCTCCTCACTACGGCTCCTCACTAAAACACGACTCCTCACTACAACACGGCTCCTCACTACGGCTCCTCACTACAACAGGACTCCTCACTACAACACAGCTCCTCACTACAACAGGACTCCTCACTACAACGACACGGCTCCTCACTACAACACGGCTCCTCACTACAACACGACTCCTCAATACAACACGGCTCCCCACTACAACACGACTCCTCACTACAACACGGCTCCTCACTACAACACGACTCCTCACTACAACACGGCTCCTCACTACAACACAGCTCATCACTACAACACGACTCATCACTACAACACGACTCCTCACTAAAACACGGCTCCTCACTACAACACGACTCCTCACTACAACACGGCTCCACAATACGGCTCCTCACTACAACACGGCTCATCACCACAACACGACTCCTCACTAAAACACGGCTCCTCACTACAACACGACTCCTCACTACAACGACACAGCTCCTCCCTACAACACGGCTCCTCACTACAACACGACTCCTCACAACAACACGGCTCCTTACTACAACACGATTCCTACCTACAACACGGCTCCTCACTACAACACGACTCCTCACTACAACACGACTCCACACTACATCACGGCTCCTCACTACGGCTCCTCACTACAACACGACTTCTAACTACAACACAGCTGCTCACTACAACACGACTCCTCACTACAACACGACTCCTCACTAAAACACGGCTCCTCACTACAACACGACTCCTCAAACACGACTCCTCACCAAAACACGGCTCCACAATCCGGCTCCTCACTACAACACGGCTCATCACCACAACACCACTCCTAACTAAAACACGGCTCCTCACTACAACACGACTCCTCACTACAACGACACAGCTCCTCACTACAACACGGCTCCTCACTACAACACGACTCCTCACAACAACACGGCTCCTTACTACAACACGATTCCTATCTACAACACGGCTCCTCACTACAACACGACTCCTCACTACAACAGGGCTTCTCACTACAACACGACTCATCACTACGACTCCTCACTACAACACGACTCCTCACTACAACACGGCTCCTCACTACGGCTCCTCACTACAAAAGGACTCCTCACTACAACACAGCTCCTCACTACAACAGGACTCCTCACTACAACGACACGGCTCCTCACTACAACACGGCTCCTCACTACAACACGACTCCTCAATACAACACGGCTCCTCACTACAAAACGACTCCTCACTACAACACGGCTCATCACTACCACACGACTCCTCACTACAACACGACTCCTCACTACAACACGGCTCCTCACTACAACACGACTCCTCAGTACAACACGGCTCCACAATACGGCTCCTCACTACAACACGGCTCATCACCACAACACGACTCCTCACTAAAACACGGCTCCTCACTACAACACGACTCCTCACTACAACACGACTCCTCACAACACGACTCCTCACTACAACATGACTCCTCACTACAACACGGCTCCTCACTACAACACGACTCCTCACTACAACACGGCTCCTCACTACAACACAACTTCTCACTCAAACACAACTCCTCACTACAACACGACTCCTCACTACAACACGACTTTTCACTACAACACGACTCCTAACTACAACACGACTCCTTACTACAACACGACTCCTCATTACAACACGGCTCCTCACTACAACAGGGCTTCTCACTACAACACGACTCATCACTACGACTCCTCACTAAAACACGACTCCTCACTAAAACACGGCTCCTCACTACGGCTCCTCACTACAACACGGCTCCTCACTACAACACGACTCCTCACTACAACACGACTCCACACTACATCACGGCTCCTCACTACGGCTCCTCACTACAACACGACTCCAAACTACATCACGGCTCCTCACTACGGCTCCTCACTACAACACGACTTCTAACTACACCACGATTCCTCATTACAACACGGCTCCTCACTACAACACGGCTCCTCACTACAACACGACTCCTCACTACAACACGGCTCCTCACTACAAGACGATTCCTCACTACAACACGGCTCCTCACTACAACACTACTTCACTACAACACGGCTCCTCACTACAACACGATTCCTCACTACATCACGGCTCCTCACTACGGCTCCTCACTACAACACGACTCCTCAATACAACACGACTCCTCACTACAACACCACTCATCACTACAACACGACTCCTCACTACAACACGACTCCTCACTACAACACGGCTCCTCACTACAATACGACTCCTCAGTACAACACGGCTCCACAATACGGCTCCTCACTACAACACAGCTCATCACCACAACACGACTCCTCACTAAAACACGGCTTCTCACTACAACACGACTCCTCACTACAACACGACTCCTCACAACACGACTCCTCACTACAACATGACTCCTTACTACAACACGGCTCCTCACTACAACACGACTCCTCACTACAACACGGCTCCTCACTACAACACAACTTCTCACTCAAACACAACTCCTCACTACAACACGACTCCTCACTACAACACGACTTTTCACTACAACACGACTCCTAACTACAACACGACTCCTTACTACAACACGACTCCTCATTACAACACGGCTCCTCACTACAACAGGGCTTCTCACTACAACACGACTCATCACTACGACTCCTCACTACAACACGACTCCTCACTAAAACACGGCTCCTCACTCCGGCTCCTCACTACAACACGGCTCCTCACTACAACACGACTCCTCACTACAACACGACTCCACACTACATCACGGCTCCTCACTACGGCTCCTCACTACAACACGACTCCAAACTACATCACGGCTCCTCACTACGGCTCCTCACTACAACACGACTTCTAACTACAACACAGCTCCTCACTACAACACGATTCCTCACTACACCACGATTCCTCATTACAACACGGCTCCTCACTACAACACGGCTCCTCACTACAACACGACTCCTCACTACAACACGGCTCCTCACTACAAGACGATTCCTCACTACAACACGGCTCCTCACTACAACATGACTTCACTACAACACGGCTCCTCACTACAACACGATTCCTCACTACATCACGGCTCCTCACTACGGCTCCTCACTACAACACGACTCCTCACTACAACACGACTCCTCACTACAACACGACTCCTCACTACAACACGGCTCCTCACTACAACACGGCTCCTCACTACAACACGGCTCCTCACTACAATACGGCTCCTCACTACAACACGACTCCTCACTACAACAGGGCTTCTCACTACAACACGGCTCCTCACTAAGACTCCTCATTACAACACGACTCCTCACTACAACACGGCTCCTCACTACAACACGACTCCTCACTACAACACGACTCCTCACAACACGACTCCTCACTACAACATGACTCCTCACTACAACATGACTCCTCACTACAACACTTCTCCTCACTACAAGACGATTCCTCATTACAACACGACACCTCACTAAAACATTGCTCCTCACTACAACACGACTCCTCACTACAACACGACTCCTCACTACAACACGGCTCTTCACTACAACATGACTCCTCACTACAACACGGCTCCTCACTACAACACGGCTCCTCACTACAACACGACTCTTCACTACAACACGGCCAACGGCTCCTCACTACAACACGGCTCCTCACTACAACACGGCTCCTCACTACAAGACGATTCCTCATTACAACACGACACCTCACTAAAACATGGCTCCTCACTACAACACGACTCCTCACTACAACACGACTCCTCACTACAACACGGCTCTTCACTACAACATGACTCCTCACTACAACACGGCTCCTCACTACAACACGGCTCCTCACTACAACACGGCTCCTCACTACAAGACGATTCCTCACTACAACACGGCTCCTCACTACAACACTACTTCACTACAACACGGCTCCTCACTACAACACGATTCCTCACTACATCACGGCTCCTCACTACGGCTCCTCACTACAACACGACTCCTCACTACAACACGACTCCTCACTACAACACGACTCATCACTACAACACGACTCCTCACTACAACACGACTCCTCACTACAACACGGCTCCTCACTACAATACGACTCCTCAGTACAACACGGCTCCACAATACGGCTCCTCACTACAACACGGCTCATCACCACAACACGACTCCTCACTAAAACACGGCTCCTCACTACAACACGACTCCTCACTACAACACGACTCCTCACAACACGACTCCTCACTACAACATGACTCCTCACTACAACACGGCTCCTCACTACAACACGACTCCTCACTACAACACGGCTCCTCACTACAACACAACTTCTCACTCAAACACAACTCCTCACTACAACACGACTCCTCACTACAACACGACTTTTCACTACAACACGACTCCTAACTACAACACGACTCCTTACTACAACACGACTCCTCATTACAACACGGCTCCTCACTACAACAGGGCTTCTCACTACAACACGACTCATCACTACGACTCCTCACTACAACACGACTCCTCACTAAAACACGGCTCCTCACTACGGCTCCTCACTACAACACGGCTCCTCACTACAACACGACTCCTCACTACAACACGACTCCACACTACATCACGGCTCCTCACTACGGCTCCTCACTACAACACGACTCCACACTACATCACGGCTCCTCACTACGGCTCCTCACTACAACACGACTCCAAACTACATCACGGCTCCTCACTACGGCTCCTCACTACAACACGACTTCTAACTACAACACAGCTCCTCACTACAACACGATTCCTCACTACACCATGATTCCTCATTACAACACGGCTCCTCACTACAACACGGCTCCTCACTACAACACGACTCCTCACTACAACACGGCTCCTCACTACAAGACGATTCCTCACTACAACACGGCTCCTCACTACAACACGGCTCCTCACTACAACACGGCTTCTCACTACAACACGACTCCTCACTACAACACGACTCCTCACTAAAACAACGCGGCTCCTCACTTCAACACGGCTCCTCACTACAACACGGCTCCTCACTACAACACGGCTTCTCACTACAACACGACTCCTCACTACAACACGGCTCCTCACTACAAGACGATTCCTCACTACAAGACGATTCCTCACTACAACACGGCTCCTCACTACAACACGGCTCCTCACTACAACACGGCTTCTCACTACAACACGACTCCTCACTACAACACGACTCCTCACTAAAACAACGCGGCTCCTCACTTCAACACGGCTCCTCACTACAACACGGCTCCTCACTACAACACTCCGCTTCACCAAACCGTTCCTTCGGGGCTGAAACACAGAACTGATCACTACACTATGTTTCAATTCTATTGTTGGTCAAATCAGGCGACAATGGGAAAAACCACGTTAAAGCTGAGGTCTGCAAGGACTATCTCCTCTTTCCTTTAAGCCATATTGTCATTCGTTAAGGGTTCCCTTAAACCACAGAATCATTCTTTACTGAATGGAACAGTATCCGTATGATTATGGGATGGCTGCAGAACAAACAAAGGAACACCCCCATATAGATGGGGTGATCCTCATTCATATTTCAGGAGGTTGAAACCATACTCTACTGTACAGTTCAAATCAAACTTTATTTATAAAGCGCTTTTCATTTAAAATAACATCTCAAAGTGCTTTACAGATTAAAATGACCATGCATACCCCCCCAGAACAAAAACATGATCACAGTTATACCCCCCTCCTCCCAACCCATCTCCCATGTATGCACACACACACACACACACACACACACACACACACACACACATAAAAGCAACAGTAAACAAGGACATTGGGCTGAGTACAGATGAGCCAGGTAAGGAAACGCCAGATCAACAGCAGCAGCCAAGGCACCGGCCCAGGGCGCCCAGTGGAGGGAAGGCTGAGACCCCTCCTCCCAAGCTCCACCTGGAGCGCTACAGCCGACCACCGCTCCCGAGGCAGAGGGCTCCCACAGAGGAAACACTGGAAAGAAGATTAAAATAACAGGTTAAAATATTGAAATAAAGAGTAGATAAATATGAGATTAAATAGTAAAACACTGATAAAATGTAGAATTATTTAGTGTAAATATTGATAAAAGTTAATCAAGTAAAATATGCAGAGCAATTAAGCGGATATTAATAAATACTCAGTTAAGAGCTAGACTTAAAAGGTGAGTCTTGAGCCTGCTCTTAAAAACATGAACGTTCTCTGCGGCCTTGAGGTTCTCCAACAGCCTGTTCCAGAGGTGAGGGCCATAATCATGGAAAGACGCCTCAGTAGGCCTCTGTGCGTCCTGTAAAAAACAAAGTAGTGATTTACTTTGTGACACGTCATTGTGGTATAACTTTGGCTCACTCTTCTTTAAATGGTTGCTTCAATTCATTTAAGTTTGTAGTCTTGTGTAAAGTACTGCTGTCATATTGCTGCAAGTCCAAATAATCAAGCCACTGTCACTGTGCTCAGCAGGTAGTGCGAGCTGCTGATGTTCTAGGCTTTCTTTTCTCAAAATGCGCCTTGGTTTCCTTTTTTTTTCTCAGAAGTCTTGTGATTTGTCAAATATTAACTTGGTTAACGTTTGTCAATAATGCTGCCTTGTTGTTCTTAGGGAGAAAAAGTTTTTTCCCTAAAATCCTTTCATTTATTTCTAATGCAACATGAGGTAAGGTCTAAAATGGAGCTCTAAGGATTTGGTCATTTTGCTGAACATTGATGTGGTGACATGCATCATGTTCCGTGTTTTCCAGCTGCCCTCTCTTCTTGGCAGCGCTACCAAACAGCCATTCTTAAATTCTACTTTTATTGTTCAAGTTTCCTAAATAATCTTTTTCATTTAAGAATATTGGAGTTTTACACTTGCTGATGATCAGTTAATCAATTGATCAGCAGACTCATGCTTTATAATAGAACCAGAACAGATGGACTTATTTGTCTCAAGACCAGACAGAAGTGGATATCTTTGGGCCAGAGCCTCTGAAAAACAAATTGCTGAGTCATTTAATCTGGATGGCAATAAATTGACCTCCTGCAATAAATTAAATGTAGTTATTTTTGACATGTCATTTAAATCCCATATTAAACAGGTTTCTAGGATTTCCTTCTTTCACCTCCGGAATATTGCTAAAATTAGAAACATCGTGTCCAGGAGTGATGCTGAGAAACTAGTCCATGCATTTGTTACCTCAAGGCTGGACTACTGTAGCCAGGGTTCGAATTATGGGGGAGCTAAAATAGTCCAGCTCACCTTAACGCACCAAGGGGGAGCTCTAAAAATAGTCCACTTTCTATTCATATTACATTCTTTTTTCCACACGATTTATAATGTTTTTTTTAAATCATGCTTTGTGTGTTAAATTTCTCACATTAAACTTTCAGATTACATTAAAAATAACTTTCAATTATGTCCTTCTGTGACCGTACATCAGTGGTCGCGCTGTGGTGATTGACGAAGGGTACATCAATCATGCTAATGCTAATTTGTGTAGGGTTTTTGGTCATCATGCACGTTTGGAATGTTGTGGATACTACCTGCAATTAGACAGGCCAAAGTTTACTTAAGTTTTGGACATTGTGTCTAAACGTAAACTGGAGAATTTCAGTTTTATACGCCAAAAAAAGCGAATAGTGAAGAGGACAGTCAGGTAACAGGTTTTGCTTGTGGTGAGAACTCATCAGCAGGAGCAGGAGGATCAGACTTAACCTTGGTGTCACAGGGTACCTGCAGTTCACTGGGGTCTGAATCTGGTCATAAAACCGTACCTGGTCAACAAAAGCAAAGGAGTGAGTGGAAAGGTAGGAACACCTGGCTCTTTACTAAAAATCAAAAGTTAGGGTTTACAGTGTACATTAATGCAAAAAGTCTGTTGGTGGCTGACATCAAAACGGGGGTGCATCTCTCCAAATTCTAAAGAATAAATAAAAGAAATTCAAGCCACTGTGGTCCCTACTAATTTAAGGTAAGATAATAATCAGGGCTGATATAAGTTCTATTTTACCAGGACTTAGCAATTTTGGGGGTTTTGATGATGATGATGTGTCACGCTGCCCTATTCCTGCCTTATTGTCTTCACCTGTCTGTCTCATCATCCACACCTGATCCCACTCACCTCCTGCCTTTAAGACCCCTCACTTCCTTTCACTCCCGGCCGGATCATTCCTAGTAGTAGTCAGTAGTATTTGTCAATCCCCATGGTGTGTCATTCTTCCTGCTGTCTTCCTTCCCTGCCCGATGTCCAGTGTCTTCATCATCATCATCATCATCACCACGACCTCATCACTGTAATAAACATCCTGCACCTTCCTTCAGCGAGTGCGTTTGGGTCCATTCTCCACACACCACGTGACATGATGATGATAATGTTTCTGAACAAAGTTGGTCCGTGATTTGTTGTTCTTGAATGGCTATGATAAGGCAGAATAATTTGGACTGCATGTGGATCCACAGTTGCTTCTTGTTTGTTCAGAACCTGTTAAACTACCAAAGTCCATGCAGGATTTTCTTTTGTGTGTTTGACCATTGTGCTGCAAAATATATACGTGCGTCCATGTGAATTGGGATATCGAGGTGCACAATGCAAAATTTGGCTCCCCCAAAAGCCCTGTGTAATTCGAACCCTGTCTGTAGCCTAATTCCTTACTATCAGGAAGCCCACAAAATGCTGCCCTGTGATGGTGACCTGTCCAGGATGTACCCAACCTCCCGCCCAATTACAGCTGATAACAGGCACCGTCCCCGATGACCGTGCAAGGATAAGTAGGTAGATGATGGATGGATATTTTGTTTAGTCTTGGGTAAATGTATTCCAACACAACATTGAATGTCACATGTTTCTGGTCATTAAGGTCATTTTTTGCCTAAATTGCACAGAACCAAATGATTTTTTATTTTATTCTCAAAATGCAACTTTAGAACTGAAAGGAGTGCACTTGCTTTATGTTGCAACTTTCTGGCACCTTTTCCAGGCAACATAGAGGGGGACAACACTTTTTAAATAGTTAACGCCTCTATCAACATTTGTAGAGCTGAGTAAACAATTTTATTACCAGATTAAAAACCTTTTAGCTTATGGATGTCACCCTGATCCATCAGACCAGTGAAGGCCACAGGCCAAAAATGATCCGGTCTGTTCATAAAGTTGTTTTCTCCATACCAGTGTTGATCCAGCTTTTCCCCACTTCATATGAAAAGTACACTAAACACAATGTGAGGTTGTTGGACAAAGACGTTCAAACTACTAGTGAGGAAAAAACAGCTTTTTAATAATCAGTTCCGGTCACTTTAGTTCTGACCAGCCAGCCAGTTCCCAACAGCATGGACCACAGGACTATTTACAAGGAAAACGAAGAGCTGTGAGAAGATCAGGTTGTAACCAGGGAATCAGCAGGTGAAGAGCAGACCAGCTTTGCCAGGCGTAAACAACCAAAACATTGATGGAAATCAATATATAAAAAAAACACAAGAAAATCCAAACTAAGGAGGCCTCCTACTGAAAAACTGGAGAAATAACAATGTTCTACAGGTCCTTCTCAAAAAATTAGCATATTGTGATAAAGTTCATTCTTTTCCATAATGTAATGATAAAAATTAAACTTTCATATATTTTAGATTCATTGCACACCAACTGAAATATTTCAGGTCTTTTATTGTTTTAAAACTGATGATTTTGGCATACAGCTCATGAAAACCAAAAATTCCTATCTCAAAAAATTAGCATATTTCATCCGACCAATAAAAGAAAAGTGTTTTTAATACAAAAAAAGTCAACCTTCAAATAACTATGTTCAGTTATGCACTCAATACTTGGTGGGGAATCCTTTTGCAGAAATGACTGCTTCAATGCGGCGTGGCATGGAGGCAATCAGCCTGTGGCACTGCTGAGGTGTTATGGAGGCCCAGGATGCTTCGATAGCGGCCTGAAGCTCATCCAGAGTGTTGGGTCTTGCATCTCTCAACTTCCTCTTCACAATATCCCACAGATTCTCTATGGGGTTCAGGTCAGGAGAGTTGGCAGGCCAATTGAGCACAGTAATACCATGGTCAGTAAACCATTTACCAGTGGTTTTGGCACTGTGAGCAGGTGCCAGGTCGTGCTGAAAAATGAAATCTTCATCTCCATAAAGCTTTTCAGCAGATGGAAGCATGAAGTGCTCCAAAATCTCCTGATAGCTAGCTGCATTGACCCTGCCCTTGATAAAACACAGTGGACCAACACCAGCAGCTGACATGGCACCCCAGACCATCACTGACTGTGGGTACTTGACACTGGACTTCAGGCATTTTGGCATTTCCTTCTCCCCAGTCTTCCTCCAGACTCTGGCACCTTGATTTCCGAATGACATGCAAGTACTTTGGAACACTGAGCAACAGTCCAGTGCTGCTTCTCTGTAGCCCAGGTCAGGCGCTTCTGCCGCTGTTTCTGGTTCAAAAGTGGCTTGACCTGGGGAATGCGGCACCTGTAGCCCATTTCCTGCACACGCCTGTGCACGGTGGCTCTGGATGTTTCTACTCCAGACTCAGTCCACTGCTTCCGCAGGTCCCCCAAGGTCTGGAATCGGTCCTTCTCCACAATCTTCCTCAGGGTCCGGTCACCTCTTCTCGTTGTGCAGCGTTTTCTGCCACACTTTTTCCTTCCCACAGACTTCCCACTGAGGGGCCTTGATACAGCACTCTGGGAACAGCCTATTCGTTCAGAAATGTCTTTCTGTGTCTTACCCTCTTGCTTGAGGGTGTCAATGATGGCCTTCTGGGCAGCAGTCAGGTCGGCAGTCTTACCCATGATTGCGGTTTTGAGTAATGAACCAGGCTGGGAGTTTTTAAAAGCCTCAGGAATCTTTTGCAGGTGTTTAGAGTTAATTAGTTGATTCAGATGATTAGGTTAATAGCTCGTTTAGAGAACCTTTTCATGATATGCTAATTTTTTGAGATAGGAATTTTGGGTTTTCATGAGCTGTATGCCAAAATCATCAGTTTTAAAACAATAAAAGACCTGAAATATTTCAGTTGGTGTGCAATGAATCTAAAATATATGAAAGTTTAATTTTTATTATTACATTATGGAAAAGAATGAACTTTATCACAATATGCTAATTTTTTGAGAAGAACCTGTATGTAGCAAAGCACAGAATCATTACTGAGGAGGAAGGACTGGTAGAACCTTGCAAAAGTGTTCACACACCTTGAACTTTTCACATTGTGTCACATTATATATGCTTATGTTACATACATGGTTTTCAACATTTGATTTTTATTTTACCAATGATGCATTTGTATTCAGCTATGTTTCCTCCAGTGGCACTAAATAAACTCCAGGGCAACCAACTGCCTTCAGAAGTCAGTCAGTTCTTTAGCCAACCTAAAGATCATTTAACATATGTATTAATGCAACCGCTTGTTTGTATAAATGTATTGAAATGACTTCTTGTTAAGTGCCTTGAGATGACATCTGTTGTGAATTGGCGCTATATAAATAAACTGAATTGAAATGAATTAATGCAACCACTCTGTTTCTGGCCACAGATGTTTCTTAAAGAACATTTGTGAGGAACCAGCATCATACAGACCAAGGAACACAGCAGACAGGTCAGGGAGAACATGGTGAAAAAGTTTAAAGCAGGCCTAGGTTCTGAAACAATCTCACAGAGCTCTGTTCAACATATCATCTGAACATAGAGAGAGGATGGGCCAACTGTAAACCTGTTAAGACATGGCTGTCCCCCTGAACTAAGAGGCAAGGCAAGGAGACTAATGAATCAGAAAAGAAGGCCATGGTAACTCTGGAGGAGCAGCGGAAATTCACAGCTCACAGAATCAGTGAGAGACAGCTGAAAATCTAAAGAAGTTAAATCTGCTGTGTGGCAGAAAACCAACACTGCTCATCACCCTCACTAAACCACCCCTACAGAGAAACATGATGGTGGCAGCATCATGCTGTAAAACGGCTTTTATCAGCTGAGACTGAGTAGCTGAGTTGATTGAGCTATGTCTAAGGCATTCTTTGAAAACTGATATTCTCCATCCTGTCTGACTGAGCTTTATCAGAAAGGAGAATGGGAAAATGTGGCCCTAGATGGTAGAACTGGTAGAGAAATACCACGAAAAACCTGCAGCTGTAACTGGATGACAAGTTTTTAAAAGAAAGAACTCAAAGAAGCTGAATTACAGAGATAGAAGTAAAACACAAAGTCAGCATGAAACGGATCCTGTTGAGCTGTCACAGGATTTGGCACCTAAATATGTTGTGGGAAATAGACAGATTTTTACTCTCCTTTTGCAGATTTACTGTAAAAAAAATAGTATTTTTCATCACAATTCCCTTGAGTCTTTCCTTTGAACCCGTTTGTCATGTGCAGGGGTTTTCTGGCTCAGTAATATATTGTGATTTTGGTCCATCCTCTACTTTCTTTAAATGAATTTTATAGGATAGATTCAAATCTCCTGGTCAGAGATTTAGAGGACCTGATATTTTGATGACCATATTAGGCAAGGCAAGGCAAGGCAATTTTATTTGTATAGCACACTTTCAACAGCAGGGTAATTCAAGGTGCTTTACATGATTTGGTGATTTAAAAGAAACACATAAAAGAAACACACATTACACATGATACACAATAAAGCAAGAAAAAAAAAAAAAAGCAAGAGAGCATGAACACATTTCATACATATAACATCAAGCATTTACTCAAAGGCAATTCTAAACAGATGGTTTTTAGTCTCGATTTAAAGCAGTTCAGAGTTTCAGCAGCTCTACACTCGTCAGGAAGTCTGTTCCAGATAAGGGGAGCATAGAAACTGAAAGCTGCTTCTCCATGTTTAGTTCTGAGTCTAGGGATGTTTAGTAGGCTAGAGTTGGAGGACCTGAGTGGTCTTGGTGGTTGGTACCATGACAACAGGTCTTCAACATATTTTGGTGCTAAGCCATGTAATGATTTATAAACTAGTAGGAGTATTTTGAAGTCTATTCTCTGAGCTACAGGGAGCCAGTGTAAGGACTTTAGAACTGGGGTGATGTGCTCTACTTTCCTGGTTCTAGTCAGGACGCGAGCGGCAGCGTTCTGGATCAGCTGCAGCTGTCTGATTGACTTTTTAGGCAGACCTGTGAAGATGCTGTTGCAGTAATCAATCCGACTAAAGATAAATGCATGGATGAGTTTTTCTAGGTCGTGTTGCAAAATCAGTCCTTTAATCCTAGAGATGTTCTTCAGGTGATAGAACGCTGACCTTGTTATTGCCTTTATGTGACCCTGGAGGTTCAGGTCTGAGTCCATTACTACACCTAGGTTACGAACCTGATCAGTAGTTTCTAGCTGTATTAATTGAAGCTGTGTGCTGACTCTTGATCGTTCCTCCTTGGGTCCAAAAATAATCACTTCAGTTTTGTTTCTATTCAGCTGGAGAAAGTTATGGCACATCCATCCATTTATTTGGTCAATGCATTGATTTAGGGTGTGAATGGATTCAGAGTCACCTGGTGACATCGTAATGTAGAGCTGAGTGTCATCTGCGTAGTTATGGTAGCTAATGTTATTGGTCGCTATAATCTTGCCTAGTGGGAGCATGTAGATATTAAATAAGAGGGCCCCAGGATGGAGCCCTGGGGCACCCCACATGTGATTTCTGTTCGTTCTGATGAAAAGTTTCCTATTGAAACATAGAAGTCCCTGTTCTTTAGGTAAGACTCGAACCAGCCAAGTACTGTACCAGAGAGTCCGACCCAGCTCTCCAGTCGTTCCAATAAAATATCATGATCAACAGTGTCAAATGCTGCACTGAGGTCCAACAGAACCAGCACTGTGGTTCTTCCACAGTCTGTATTTATGCGGATGTCATTAAATACTTTGACGAGGGCAGTCTCGGTGCTGTGGTGAGCGCGGAAACCAGACTGAAAAGCATCAAAACGGTTTGTCATTGTTATGAAGCCATTTAACTGCTGAAACACAGCTTTTTCAATAATCTTACTGATGAATGGGAGATTAGAGATTGGCCTGTAGTTCTGCATTAACGTGTTGTCCAGATTTTTCTTCTTTAGCAGGGGTTTAATAACTGCTGTTTTTAAAGCCTGAGGGAAGACACCTGATAGCAGTGATGAGTTTACTATTTGAACAAGATCAGAACCAATAACAGGAAGAACCTTCTTTAGAAAAGCTGTGGGTAGGATATCAAGACAGCAGGAGGAGGAGCTTAATTGGATAATGATTTTTTCAAGGCTGTTCTGGTTTAATTCGTGGAATTCAGACATTTTCTCTACATTGTTGTTGATTGGGGATGGCACTGGTTGTGGGTTCGATATTGAGGTACAGATTGACCGTCTAATTGTTAGAATCTTTTCAGTGAAAAAGCTGGCAAATTCATTGCAGGCCCTGGTAGAGTTTAGTTCAGGGGCTACTGTCACTAAAGGATTAGTTAGTCTTTCCACTGTTGCAAATAGAGTCCGTGCCTTATTAATGTTTCTGTTGATGATTTCAGAAAAGAACGATTCCCTAGCATCTTTTATAGTTAGATGATATCTATTCAGTCTCTCTTTGTAGATCTCACAGTGAACCTGGAGTCGAGTTTTCCGCCATTTTCTCTCGGCTCGTCGACACTCTCTTTTTTCACTACGTACCAGTGGATTACGTGTCCACGGAGACTTCTTTCTACCTGAGACTACTTTCACTTTAGTTGGAACAATGGAATCCATAATGTCTGAGATTTTCGCAAGGAAATTATCTACCAACTTATTTACTGAGTTTGAGTTGGGAGATGAGGGGGATGTGGTGGAAGGATAAATACGTTTAAAGGTTTCTACTGAACTGTCCCCTAGAAAACGCTTTTTTATAGTGGTCTTACTGTGGCTGGATAATTTAGCAGAGATGGTACTTTGAAAGAAAATACAGAAATGGTCAGATAATGCAATATTAATTACTGAGATGTTGGAAATATTTAAACCTTTGCTGATAATTAGGTCCAGAGTGTGTCCTCTATTGTGTGTTGGTTGTTTGACATGCTGGATCAGTCCGAAGTTGTGGAGAGTATCATCTAATGTTTTTGCTTGTCTATCTTGGGGGTTGTCGGTATGGATGTTAAAGTCCCCCACGATGATTAGTTGGTCATAGTCGATACATATTACAGAAAGAAGGTCATTGAAATCATTAAAGAAGTTAGAGTTAAGTTTTGGTGGTTTATATAAACTTAGAAATAATGCTTTGTTAGGCTCATTTATCTGGGTGGCTAGGTATTCAAAAGAATCAAACGTGCCCAGGGTTACCTTTTTAAAGTTCATTGAGTTGTGAAAGATGGTGGCTACACCTCCGCCTCGTTTGTGTTTTCTGTTCTCGCTTAAGAAATTATAATTTGGAGGACTAGATTCTATTAATGAAGTTGTTTCGTTATTTTCATCTAGCCAAGTTTCTGTTAAAAAAAGGGCGTGTAAATTATGCTCAGTGATGAAGTCATTGATAAGAAAAGACTTCCCGGATAGAGATCTGATGCTTAATAAAGCTAACTTAAGTATTGTGATGATGGGCAGCTGAACCTTCTGACAGGTTATCAATTTGAGATTTTGTTTAATATGAGAGCGTGTGGTTAACGGTTTATGTTTCCTGCTGCTGATAATCACTGATATAGCCTCAGGGGTGCCGGGTGAATTCTGGGAGACGGTAGGGGTGGATTTATTGCCCGGTTCCCTCAAATATCAGATATCTGTAATAATCAGTGGGGGGAAGCTCCCAGGCTTATGGACACTAGTCCCAGGCCTTTGGTGTAGTCTAAGTTTAGGTGTTAATTGTGTCCCAAATTTGATTTGCTCATTCAGTCTGTCTGTAAAGTTTCTAAATGGAGACTCATTTGATGTGGCTGAGTCACAGGAAGATGAAGACTTAATCTCTGATGGTTGTTTATCTGTTCGGTCCTGTGGTGTCATCATGACTTGCTGTTTTTGTTCTCTGATATCCATGGGCGCCTCAAGGTCAGCTTTTGTGAGCAAGTGTTTTGCTTTCTGATGTTGATAAGAAAAAATGTTGGCTGCTAACAGCCTTACTCCGGACCTGTTCAAATAGCGCATTCCTGCTTTGAACAGATGATTAGCACTTCCAAATACTTTGAAATTATTAATAAATGTGAACCACTTCTCAGCTGATTGTTTCTTCAACCATTTATGGAGCATGCGGAGTCTGCTAAATCTTTCATCATTCCCTTCAGGGACTGGTCCGCTGATGAGGATGTTTACGTTAAGTCCATCAAGTCTCTGTAGGAGATCAGAAAAGTCTCTCTTCAGAATCTCTGATTGTCTCATCGCGATATCTGCTGATCCAGCGTGAATGACGAGCTTTTCCAAAGCAGGATGTTGGTCCAAGATTTTAGGGATTTTTTCTGATATTTCTCTCACTGTATTTTTGTAGCAGCTATAAACTTTGGTATTCTTGCTACAAAAAGCCTCAATTCCATTAATTGATCCGTCTTGTATGATAACGGTCTTTGCTGGGGGCGCTCTTACTTTATGTGTCCGTTTGATGCGGCTGGGTTTCTCCTGGTGGCTTTGACTGGTCCCGGGGGATGCGTCATCTTTCGGGGAACTCAAGGCTGCGAATCTGTTTTTCAGCGGGATTCCAGGTGGAGAAATATCTCTTGTTTTTGGCTGAAACCTCTTTTGTTTACTTTTAGCAGAAGCGGCAGTTCTGGGTTCAGAGGTTTCTCTGTGTCGGAGTTTCTTTTGTTTTTTCTTCCTCGGAGAACAGGCTGGGGTTGATTTCATGCGTTTTAAAGCTGGCCAGTTTTCATTGTAGTGCGGAGTTCTGCCGCTCAGACGCCTGTGGGGAGTCTCTGTGACACGGTTAGAAATATGTAACACAGGGCTGTTTGTATTCAAAGGTAAAGGTAAAGTTGTTTCATTTTGTCCATAATCAGCGTGGAGATCAAAATTAATTTCCAGACGACGTAGCTTCGTTTCAATGCCCTCAATTCTGTGGAGCAGTTTTTCAAAATCCTCAGCTGAGCAAAAAGCCATGTTGATAAGTCCATAGAAAAGTAATCCAAGAAGAGATCTGGTCCAATACAGTAACTCCAGGGGCTGGGAAAATAAAGTAACTAAGAAAAGGTTAAGAAAGAAAACAAGAAAAGCAAACAGAAAAGAAAATAAGTGAACGGATCTGGAGAGAGACAGAGAGCAGCTGCTCCTCCTTCAGCAGACAGCGAAAGGGGCTGTATTAACAACAAGAATAACATTCTCCATCAGAGGGACTGGATATTTCAAAGAATCCACAGGGCCATTTCTAAGTCCAGACACACAGATCCTTTTGACAGAGAAAAGCTATCCAGCAGATTGAAATCTAGTCCAGGCTGGATTTTCTTCAATTGTGCACTTGAAGTACAATCGATGCATCTCTCCAAATGATTCCAGTGAAGAATTCCATCTTGTTTTCCTGAACATCCGATTCTTCAGGGAAAACAGTTTTTCTTCCATTGCTTTTCACGTTTCTTTCCTGTTTTTGTTTGTCTTGTGCATCATGTTCAGCTCTACCTCCGGGTAAAGTTGGGAAACTCATACCTGATAAAGTTGTTCAACTAAGAAACAGTGATGGATTCCTTGTATGATCCCAACAACAATACACTTCTTATGGAAGATTTGTGTGTGTGTGTGTGTGTGTGTGTGTGTGTAATGACTCAGGAGCTGCCCTGTGAGGTGAGGTGTGTCAGTATGGAGGATGACTGATTATAGTGGACAGTAATCCTGCAGATGGATTAGCAGGTGGTATTAGGAGAAGTGGGGGTGTAGCACACTGCCACCTTTGAACTGTAACAATATGGAGCAGCAGCTCACAGGGCCTCGCCTCCATCTGCCTCACCTCCAGCGACACATGCCTAGGACAGGGTAACCCACAAGGACAGTGGCCCCTGAGATGCTACATGGCTTCTAATGACAACAGCACACAAGATGGCTACCATTAGATTGGAACCATCTTGGAAAGAGCAGTCTGACAAGTCTACCTACCAGATTTGTGATAATAATTTGAATTGAATCATTTAAATTGTATTCTTGTCTGTGTTGAGAATAGATACAGTGGTGCTCAACAGTCTACAGTACCCTGTTAAATTTATAATAATACCTTTTCCAGACACTGTTACATAACACTGTAAAGAATTCAACTGAAAACTGAAAAAAACCTAAAAAAATTGTCTGTTACCTTGGTTGCATAAGCATGCAGACCCTCAAACTAATATTTAGGCAAAGCACCTTTGGCTTTAGTTTCAGCATTCAGTCTTCTTTGGCAGCAGTTATTAAACCACTGCTAAAAAAGAATAATCTGGACAACACATTAATGCAGAACTACAGGCCAATCTCTAATCTTCCATTCATCAGTAAAATTATTGAAAAAGCTGTTTCAGCAGTTACATAGCTTCATAACAATGACAAACCGCTTTGATGTTTTTCAGTTTGGTTTCCACAGCCATGAGACTGCCCTCGTCAAAGTTTTCAATGAAATCCGCATAAATACAGACTGTAGAAGAACCACAGTGTTGGTTCTGTTGGACCTCAGTGCAGCATTTGACACTGTTGATCATGATATACTATTAGAACGACTGGAGAGCTGGGTCGGACTCTCTGGTACAGTACTTGGCTGGTTCGAGTCTTAACTAAAGAACAGGGACTTCTTTGTTTTGATAGGAAACTTTTCACAGAACAAACAGAAATCACATGTGGGGTGCCCCAGGGCTCCATCCTGGGACCCCTCTTATTTAATATCTACATGCTCCCACTAGTCCAGATTATAACAACCAATAAGATTAGCTAACATAACTATGCAGATGATACTCAGCTCTACATTACGATGTCACCAGGTGACTTTGAACCCATTCAAACCCTAAGTAAATGTATCGAGCCAATCAATGGATAGATGTGCCATAACTTTCTCCAGCTGAACAGAAACAAAACAGAAGTAAATACTTTTGGACCTAAAGAGGAACGATCAACGGTCAGCACAAAGCTCCAGTTAATACAGCTAGAAACTACTGATCAGATTTAAATCATTGAATGGCTTAGCATCAAAATATGTTGAAGATCTGCTGACAATGGTTGGGATTGTTTACCAACCCCCCAGAACACTCAGGTCCTCTAATTCCAGTCTACTAGAATTAGAACCAAAACATTAGAACCAAACATAGAGGAACAACTTTCAGTTTCTATGCTCCTCTAATCTGGAACAAACATCCAGAAAACTGCAAAGCTGCTGAAACACTGAGATCTTTTAAATCCCAACTAAAAACGTATCTGTTTAGAGCTGCCTTTGAGCCATGATTTGATGTATCATGTTTTGTGTATGCTTCTTGCTGTTTCTATATTAAATGCTTTGTAATGCCTTGATATATCTGTGTTAGCTTCTTGCTTTATTGCTGTTTTTACTTTATATACTTGATTTCTCTTGTCCACAGTCGATTTGAGGTGAGCCCACAGATTTAGTTCTGGACTCTTCAGAAACTTGATCTTTCACCCATAAACACATTCCTTTGTTGATTCAGATGCATACTTGGATTCACAGCGATGCTGAGAAATCCAGTCCCTTTTCATCTTCAGTGAACCTTCTTGAAGGTTTTGGGTCAAACCAGATTGGTTTTTGTAACTATTCATAACTTCCTTACCTTGAGAAAAACGTCTGTCGTATCTAAAGCGAAGCAATCCCAGAGCATGGTGCTGCCCCCCAGAGGTGTTGTTAGGATCCTGTAACATTGGGGGCTTCTGGTCCAGACAAGAAATTGTTCTATTTTCATATACAGCAGTAACTATTTTGTAAGTAAATTCATGAACATAAAACATGTTGTACCACTCCTGGGTCTACAAGTTGAGTTGAATTAAATAATTATGAATTTTAAAACCTGTGTATAGTCCTTTTACTGGACTGTTTTTGTTGTAAGGAACCAGAGTAAAGGATCTGCTTCCCATTTAAAGGTAAACCTTGTGGTTCTGTTAAAGTTCTCCACTCGTTAACTTCCATGTTCTTTATTATCTACATTATAAAAAGCATTCATTTTTTACAGTAATTAACCTCTGTATTGAATTTCCTGTTTGTCAGATTCTAAAAAATAAACAAATAGATTATTTGATGACAACCCAATAACCACAATGACAAAAACATTTTATGATTGTTAAATCACATTTTAAAAGTGTCTGAGATTATAATAATTTTGCACAGGTTGTAGTCAATTTGTTTTTCCTTATGAAAAGTCTTGTTTGTGTTTATTTTATTTGATCAAGTCAGCAAACAGCTTCAGCGATTACAGGAACTACTGATCAGGCCCAAAATCTGGGTGTAATGATGGACTCAGACCTGAACCGTCAGACAGGCTAAGTCATGTTTCAGCAAGATCCAGAGAAACTCATCCATGCATGTATCTATAGTCAGATTGATTACTGCAACAGTATCTCCACAGGTCTGCCTAAAAACTCAGACAGCTGGAACTGATCCAGAAAGCTGCTGGTTCCTCATTAGAACCAGGAAAGTAGAGTACATCACCCCAGTTCTAAAGTCCTTATACTGGTCCATAAACTTCACTTGACTTATAATTGATATAAGATGGTGCTCATGATAAGATTTGTTAGGTTGATAAGTGCAGAATGTTTTTGTTTTTTTGTTGTTACATTTAATATTGTCCCTACAATATTAAATGTAACAACAAAAAAACTAAAACATTTTAGGGATAACACTGCAACAATAATTAATTTAAGGGGGAAAAACCTCAACATGTTTTTCACTGGAAAGCTGTAAACTCATTGTCCTTCTCAAATCTGAAGGTGACCAGCAGGAAAGTGAAATTCACCTTCCTCTCTGGTCAGTTTAGCTTTAAGAGTTATTGATGACATCTGGTGGACAAGAATCAGCAATGAAATTAGGAGATCCATTTATCTACAGTACAGTGGGGTAAAAAAGTATTTAGTCACCCATCAATTGTACAAGTTCTCCCACTTAAAAAGATGAGTGAGGCCTGTAATTTTCATACCTCAACTATGAGAGACAAAATGAGAAAAAGAAAATCCAGAAAATCACATGGTCAGATTTTCTGACCAGATTGATTTGCAAATTATGGTGGAAAATAAGTATTTGGTCACCTACAAACAAGCAAGATTTCTGGCTCTCATAGACCTGTAACTTCTTCTGTTAGAGGCTCCTCTGTCCTCCACTTTTTACCTGTATTAGGGGCACCTGTTTGAACCCGTTATCAGGATAAAAGACACCTGTCCACAACTCAAACAGTCAGACTCCAAACTCCACTATGGCAAAGACCAAAGAGCTGTCAAAGGACACCAGACAACAAACTTGTAGACCTGCACCAGGGTGGGTAGACTGAATCTGCAATAGGTAAGCAGCTTGGTGTGAAGAAATCAGCTGTGGGAGCAATTATTAGAAAATGGAAGGCATACAAGACCACTGATGATCTCCCTCGATCAGGGGCTCCACGCGTGATCTCATTGTCAAAATGATCACAAGAACGGTGAGCAAAAATCCCAGGACCCCATGAGGGGGCCGAGTGAATGACCTGCGGAGAGCTGGGACCAAAGTAACAAAGGCTACCATCAGTAACACACTACGCCGCCAGGGACTCAAATCCTGCAGGAACTACAAGTAACCCTGCAGTCCTGGAGGTCCTGGAGTGGCCTAGCTAGGCCACTCCAGGACCTTGAGATCTGGAGACCTTGAGATCAACCCCATAGAAAATCTTTGGAGGGAGTTGAAAGTCTGTGTTGCCTAGCAACACCCCCAAAACATCCCAGCTCTAGAGGAGATCTGCATGGAGGAATGGGCCACAATACCAGCATCAGTGTGTGAAAACCTTATGAAGGCTTACAGAAAACGTTTGACCTCTGTCATTGCCAACAACTGTTATATAACAAAGTATTAAGATGAACTTTTGTTATTGAGCAAATACTTATTTTCCACCATAATTTGCTAATAAATTCTTTAAAAATTAGACCATGTGATTTTTTGCATTTATATTCTTATTTTGTCTCTAATAGTTGAGGTTTACCTATGATGAAAATTACAGGCCTCTCTCATCTTTTTAAGAGGGAGAACTTGCACAATTGGTGGCTGATTAAATACTTTCTTACCCCACTGTATTAGTATTTTTTTTTTTGATAATCTAAAATGAATAGAAGGTTCCATCCATTTTCTGTACCCGTCCATCCTTTGCAGGGTAAAACACAAGCACAACTGAAAACCAAAACACCAATGAATCATGCATCTGAAATGTGACTATTTTGTAAATAAAATAATATTTAAACCTCAAAACAACAATAACTACATTTTCTTTTGTCTGTCTACTGTAGACATAACATTTTCACCACCGATATGACAAGATGGACAGAACTGTTAACGTTTAAAGAATCTTCAGAAAAATCAGCAAGGACAGTTTGGTTTGATTATTGACTTTAATCCATTTAATTACACTACGGTCCCATTCTCTTATCATTCATTCCAGGCCAGCCTATTTTATCATTGGTGCTTTGAAAGCAAATTAAAGGTGTACAGAGGCGTACAGCGCCCTCTGTACAGGGCGTGTACAGCGTGTACAGCGCCCTCTGGTGTAAGAATTTGGTGTTACATCGGCAGTGAAGTGATGCATTTAAGGGACGTGTGACTTCTGAATATCTCACAGTGAGCGTAAATGCAACCAACCCACCGTAGTCCATGGTACATGAACGCATCTTGTAACTTGACTTTATTTTTCCGTAGGCTATGTGATATTTGACTAACATCCGATAAACCTGTTAGTCCAGAACTTATTTTCAGTGACTTAATATCTCAGAAAAACACATAGTGTTAAAAACAAAACAATTTCCTTCATAGGTAAATCTAGCACCTAAACGGAACAAAAAAACAACTAAACTAAACTAAACTGAAATAAAAGTAGTCTACCCCACTTTTCCTCTCGCTGAAGAGTTTTTTTTCTCTCCAACTACAGTGAACGGAGCTTTACAAAAACTGTCATGTTATTTATATGGCCCTCCCTTAGCGTTATACATCAAATATCTCCAAAACAAAACAGCAGTTGTCCTCGTACTAAAGCTGTTCGACTGGTTCTTTATTTTGAAGTTATTCTCCGGAAACCGTGTTTTTTATGTGGCCTAACCTAGCTTGACTTTTTGTGCTTGGAGTTGAGTATGAGAACTGCTGAAACGTAAACACATAGGCGCCATTATCCACATGTTTGTTTTAGCATTAAAAGGGCTTGGTTGGATCCTGTAGGATGCTCCGGGAGTCCTATCCCTTCGTGGAGGACAGCTTCAGTCGCTTCCCGTCGCAGAGCAACATTTACGGGCTGTGTCAGGCCGGGGAGCAGGAGCTGCTGGCGGCCACTCTCAAAGGGAAGGTGCTCTGCTTCAGGTACCAGGAGCTGCAGCATAAAGTCCGGCCGGTGGCTAAGGAGGTCCAGTTCACATACATCCCAGGTACTGGTCCTGGTACCGATAAGGAAGTCTGTGTTCTGTTAAGGACTGCTTGGTGCTGCGGAGACTGAATCCTGACTTCTTTATGCAGTTGATGCAGAGATCGTATCCATTGATGCTTTCAACAAGTCTTCACCTAAAAGCGGCCTGGTAGTGGGGATCACCTTCATAAAGGTACTAATAAAGACATAACATGTGCACTGCGCATGTGTAGGTTGTTGTTGCTGCAAAAAGTAGCTGCACTATGATTAGCGGAACATTTCATTAGGATTTTATATGATAGATTAAGAAAAAGTGACGCATCATTTTGAAGTGGAAGGAAAGTCATGGAAAATGTTTCTAAATAAATAATGATATAAATTAAACGACTCAAACATTTTCCCTTTTCATCTTAGTAAATCTCTCCAGCTACAGTTCAGAGATGGACTCCTTCCTTCCTCTGCTCCTCCCCACCTGGACACTGTTGTTTCTCACACCTGTTCTCTCTGTGTTTTCTTACTAACTCTGCTGTTAGAGCTGATCACTGTCATCTTTAGGATTTGCTAGCTTCCCAGCTAGGGAAGCAGCACTGTCTACTTATTTTTAAGGTAATGTTCTCTGTCTCCAACAATGACTGGGTGTATAACTTCTATTCATCTTTTCCCCAGTCCCCAGAATCCACACAGAATGTGGGAGATCCACACTGGTCATGGAACTATTTCCAAGACTATCTCCAGATTTAGTATTCAATTGAATTCAATATTACTTATATAAAAAATCCAGACAGGATAAAGAGCATCTGTGAAGATGACAATTTTCAAGTCTTGCTTATTACAATTTCTTTGGTGGTTGTTTTTGATCTGGACTTTGACTGGGCGATTCTGACACACTGTAGCTCTGGCTGTGTGTTCAGGGTGGTCGTCCTGCTGGAAGCTGAACCTCCACCCCAGTCTCAGGTCTTCTGCAGCCTCCAACAGGTTTTCTTCCAGGATTCTCCTTGATTTACAGTAGCACCATCCATTTTCCCATCAACTCTGACCAGCTTCCCTGTCCCTTCTGAAGAAAAGCCTGAGGCTGCCACCACCATGTTTCACTCTGAGGAGAACAGTTTAAATGTGCTGGGTTTGGGGTGATGTGCGGTGTTAGTTTTCCTACATATAGGCCATAAAGTTATATTTTGGTCTCATAACCAGATCCTCTTCTTTCTAGAGCTGGGTAATATGGACAGAAAAAAAGGAGTTTTTCCGCCTGTATTTAATGTTTTTGGTAATTATCCCAGTACAGTTTCAATGTAAAGGAAACATATTATGCAAATCTCACTTTTTTTATCCTTTGTGTTCTCATTTGGGTCTCTGCTGCCTTTATAAATGCTCCAAATTAGAACAAAGAGCATTCATATATATTCTTGCACATTTTTGATGCCTGAAATTTTGAGTATTGTTTTAAAAATGCTAATATTTTTGAGTAAAACCAGAAAATAATGCAAGTCGAGTTCTTACTACTTTTTGCAGTCTTTTCTTTATCTCCATCTAAAAATACTTATATAACTCTGGTGCCACATACTGCCTGCCTGTTAAGCCACATCTATTGTCTGTTGTGCTGAATTTTATAGCCTTCCTTTAACATTATTATTGACATCTTCAGTTTCTTAAACTGGTTTTATTACCCAGCAGTACTTCCTCCACATGTTTGCTGTGCCCCTTCATGGCTTGAAGCCAACTTCCAGGTTCATGGGGTGAATGTTTGATAGTTTTCATGTTGACGACATATTCTCCCACCTGAGCCGTGGATCTCTGCAGCTCCTCCAAAGCTACGATGGACCTCCTGGCTGGATGGCCATGTCGACCTATTGCCCCCCTCCCCCCCACTCTTTATAATTTTAGATTGAACAGAACTCTGTAAAACGTTCAAAGCTTGGGATATTGTTTTCTAATCTAACCCTGTTTTAAATGTCTCCGTAACGTTCTCCCTGACCTCATGACCTGTATGCTGTGTATCTTGGTCTTCATGAAGCTATATGTTCTCTAACAAGCCTCTGAGACCTCAGAGAACATCTGCATGTATGCTGAGATTCAGTTACAAACATCTGGACTGTATTTACTGTAAGGTGACTTCTGAAGGCCCTTTATTGATCTTAGAGGTATACCAGTAAAAAAAAAAAGTATGAATACAAATATTCTGATGAATATTAAAAAGAGAGATCACATTTCTCCTGTTTTAGCTTCCCTTCATTGGCTCCCTGTTAAATCCAGAATCCAGAATAGAATTTTAGATCCTTCTTCTTACATACAAAGCCCTTAATAATCAGCTCCATCATACATCAGAGATCTAATTGTTCCTTATGTTCCTAAAAGAGCACTTCGCTCTCAGACTGCAGGTTTACTTGTATTTCCTAGGATTTCTAAAAGTAGAATGGGAGGCAGATCTTTTAGTTATCAGGCTCCTCTCCTGTGGAACCAGCTCCCAGCTTTAGTCCGTGAGGCAGACACTCTGTCTACTTTTAAGGCCAGGCTTAAAACTTTCCTTTTTGATAAAGCTTATAGTTAGAGTGGCTAAGGTCATCCTGAGCTATCTCTGTAGTTATGCTGCTATAGGCTTAGACTACTGGAGGACAGACTTACCAATTTTCTTCACTCTGCTACTTCCTTTTCTACTAATACTCTCCAGTTGTATTATAGTACATTCTGTTATCTCGACTGTTAACTTTGTTTTCTCTCAGTGTTTTTCTCTCCATAGAAGATATACCTGGTCTGGTATCCTGCTTGGCTGCAATGCCCTGTTGGACGGGGGGCATCGACTGGGATGATCCTTCCAGTAACTGAACATCCACTGTGTCCTGTTATCAACTTTTTACTTTCTGTAACATAGAGAGTACTCTTATATCAGATCTTCTGTTCCTTCTGTGTCTCTGCTCTGTCTTCTCAAACCCCCAGACGGTCGTGGCAGATGGCCGCTCCTACTGAGTCTGGTTCTGTTGGAGGTTTGTTCCTGTTAAAGGGGAAGTTTTCCTCTCCACCGTTGCTACATGCTTGCTCAGTATGAGGGATTGCTGAAGGATTGCTGTGGTTGGAAAGTCTGCATCAACGGGGCCCAACCTCACGCCAATGACTGACGCAATCTGCTGGGATTCCTTAAATAGGAAACTTTTTAACTGATTGGAATGTTTGTATATATGTATTGAAATGACTTCTTGTTAAGTGCCTTGAGATGACATCTGTTGTGAGTTGGCGCTATATAAATAAACTGAATTGAATTGAATTGAAAATATGTGCAGCACTTACCAGATTATTCAATAAAAAAAAAAAAGAATTAAAGCATGCATCAGTTTCCTTCCACTTCACAATGATATAACTGTGTGTCAGTGTATTCCATAAACTCTTCCATCCATCCATCCATTTTCTTCCGCTTATCCGGGGTCGGGTCGCAGGGGGCAGCAGCCTAAGCAAAGAGACCCAGACTTCCCTCTCCCCAGCCACTTGTTCTAGCTCGGGAGGAATCCCAAGGCGCTCCCAGGCCAGCAGTGAAACATAGTCCCTCCAGCGTGTCCTGGGCCTTCCCCTGGGCCTCCTCCCGGTGGGACGTGCCCGAAACACCTCACCAGGGAGCCGTCCAGGAGGCATCCTAACCAGATGCCCGAGCCACCTCAACTGACTCCTCTCGATGTGGAGGAGCAGCGGCTCTACTCTGAGCCCCCTCCGGATGACTGAGCTTTTCACCCTATCTCTAAGGGAGAGCCCAGACACCCTGCGGAGGAAACTCATTTCAGCCGCTTGTATCCGTGAACTTGTTCTCTCGGTCACCACCCAGAGTTTGTGACCATAGATGAGGGTAGGAACATAGATCGACCGGTAAATCGAAAGCCTCGCCTTTTGGCTCAGGTCTTTCTTCACCACAACAGACCGGTACAGCGCCCACATAACTGCAGATGCCCCACAAATCCGTCTATCGATCTCCCGCTCCATTTTTCCCTCATTCATGAACAAGACCCCCAGATACTTAAACTCCTCCACCTGGGGAAGGGCCTCATCCCTGACCCGGAGAAGGCACCCCACCTTTTTCCGGCTCAAGACCATGGCCTCGGATTTGGAGGTGCTGATTCTCATCCCAGCCGCTTCACACTTGGCTGCGAACCGCTCCAGCGAAAGCTGTAGATCATGTTCCGATGAAGCCAACAGGGCCACGTCATCTGCAAAAAGCAGAGACCCGATCCTGAGGCCACCAAAACGTATCCCCTCAACACCTTGGCTGCGCCTAGAGATCCTGTCCATAAAAGTTATGAACAGGATCGGTGACAAAGGGCAACCTTGGCGGAGTCCAACTCTCACCGGAAACAAGCCCGACTTACTGCCGGCAATGCGAACCAAATTTTGGCACCGGTCGTACAGGGACCTAACAGCCCGTATCAATAGGCCCGGGACCCCATAATCCCGGAGTACCCCCCACAGGGCTCCCCGAGGGACACGGTCAAAAACGCATGTAGACCGGTTGGTGGACCAGAATCGCTTCGAAGCCGTACACAAGTCGTTCTCCATGGCCTCTCCAAACTCCTCCCACGCCCAAGTTTTTGCCTCCGCAACCATCCGAGCCGCACTCCGCTTGGCCTGCTGGTACCTATCAGCTGCTTCAGGGGTCCCACAGGCCAAAAAGACCCAATAGGACTCCTCCTTAAGCCTGACAGCATCCCTTACCGCCAGTGTCCACCAGCAGGTCCGGAGGTTGCCGCCTCGACAGGCACCGACCACCTTGCGGCCACAGCTTCGGTCAGCCGCCTTGACAATGGAGGCGCGGAACATGGTCCACTCAGACTCAATGTTCCCCGCCTCCCCCGGGACGTGTTCGAAGTTCTGCCGAAGGTGTGAGTTGAAGCTCTTTCTGACAGGAGACTCTGCCAGACGTTCCCAGCAGACCCTCACAACACGTTTGGGCCTGCCAGGTCTTTCCGGCGTCCTCCCCCACCATCGGAGCCGACCCACCACTAGGTAGTGGTCAGTGGACA
Organism: Valencia hispanica; assembly: GCA_963556495.2. Lineage (NCBI taxonomy): Eukaryota > Metazoa > Chordata > Actinopteri > Cyprinodontiformes > Valenciidae > Valencia > Valencia hispanica. Next base: position 48,041,121 of record OY747715.1, read on the forward strand.
GCTCAGCCCCTCTCTTCACCCGAGTGTCCAAAACATCCGGCCGCAGATCAGATGAGACGACAACCAAGTTGATCATCGAGCTGCGGCCTAGGGTGTCCTGGTGCCAAGTGCACATATGGACACCTTTATGCTTGAACATGGTGTTTGTTATGGACAATCCATGACGAGCACAGAAGTCCAATAACAAGACACCACCCGGGTTCAGATCGGGGGGGCCATTCCGCCCAACCACACCCCTCCAGGTCTCACTGTCATTGCTCACGTGAGCGTTGAAGTCCCCCAGCAGAACAAGGGAGTCCCGGGAGGAGCACTCTCCAGCACCTCCTCCAAAGACTCCAAAAAGGGTGGGTAATCTGATCTGCAGTTTGGCGCGTACGCACAAACAACAGTCAGGACCCGTCCCCCTACCCGTAGGCGGAGGGAGGCTACCCTCTCGTTCACCGGGGTAAACCCCAACATACAGGCGCCGAGATGGGGGGCAACAAGTATGCCCACCCCAGCTCGGTGCCTCTCAGCGGGGGCAACTCCAGAGTGGAAGAGAGTCCAACCCCTCTCAAGGAGACGGGTTCCAGAGCCGTGCGTCGAGGTGAGTTTGCCGATGTCCAGTCGAAACCTCGCACACCAGCTCCGGCTCCTTCCCCACCAGAGAGGCGACGTTCCACGTCCCGAGAGCCAGCTTCTGCAGCCGAGGATCGGACCGCCAAGGTCCCCACCTTCGGCCGGCGCCCATCCTGTACAGCACCCGACCCCTATGGCCCCTCCCACAGGAGCAAAAAGCCCCCGACAACATAGCTCCTAGGATCATTGGGACACTCAAACCCCTCCACCACGATAAGGTGGCAGCCCACGGAGGGGTCCATAAACTCTTAATAAAACATATTGCGGTTTGTAATGTGAGCAGATGTGAACAGGTTCCAGTGGTCTGAATTGTTCCTGTACCTGACTTACTGCAGGACTCCGGGGACAAAGCAACACCTTTCCTAAACATCTACTGCGACTATGAGCCCGGCTCAGAGTTCAACCTGGAGTCTATTGCACGTGAGTAAAGCTGTGTTCACATGAGCCTGCTGCTCACTGCAACCTTATGATGCTGTCAGCTCATATTAACATTAACATGTTCCTCTGAACAGAAAGCTGTCTGAATCTGGAGCTGCAGTTCACCCCGTTCCAGCTCTATCACACAGAGTGAGTTTATCTCCTTATGGGACAGGAGGTGATACTCAGTTCAGTTGCCATGGTAACGGATCCCTTTTTTGTGTGTCAGGAATTAAAGCAAAAACCCTCAAACCTTTACACCTCAACACAGTTTGGAGACTTTAGTAAACAACTGAAAAATAAGCTTTAAGTTTTGCGATATCAATTCATAGTAGAAGCATCCAGTCCTTTGCAGATCTGATCAGCCATGCTATCACTACTTTGTTCACACTCTGGGATTCTGAATGGGAGTAAGTTTTTCTCCTGTCAGAGTGCAGTGTCCTGATGGAGGACTTGAGACGGTTTTTCTACTCAGCGGTCATGACCAGAGGATCCACCTGTACAAGGAGGTTAGATCATCAAGACATTTCCTTAATGGTCCACTTTGACCCATTTGGTTCAGAGTGCTGGATTTTTTTGGATCTTCATTAAAAAGGCTGAAGCTACTGTTTTCTTTAATGATGTTCTCTGTGTGTTGTGGTCTTAATTAACCCTGACTTCTGGTTCTTCCACAGAATGCCTCCTTACACCAGTTTGAAGAGCAACCAGTGGAGAAACTGTTCCCTGAACTACAACAGCTGCCCAGCAAGTTAGTTATTCTGAGCCTCTCACCTCTCTTTCTACCTGTGTTATTTTGCTTACTGTACGTAATGCATGTACTGCTCTTTAATACTGTTTTTATTCAGCTTTTCTGATACTTAGTTTATTTTATCCTTTTATCCTCTTTAAATGAACTAATTAAACCTGGGTGGCAAACCTTAAGGTACCTTGATGCCATCATCAGATAAATGGATTGAAATTAGAGATGCACCATCAGCACCATGGAGAACATTTTCCTTCTTTGGTTTTTGTAAAGGTTTGACTTGTAAATACAGATTATTGTCAATTCTGATTGGTCTTTAAGAACAATAGTATGAAAAGACATAAGGACCCCATTATTTTTTCTCCTAGCCTTCCTACTATTAGAGGTCACTGATTACCTCTATTGGAGACAGAGAAGCCATGCCATGTATTCGAGAAGACAGTTGCTGAAGAAAAAAGTTTTGTTGTTTTAAAACGAAGACCGCATGATTACATGCTGAACATCCTACCTGTTGTCTCCTGAAAGTCTTGCTCTCTCTCACTCTGTTGCAGCCTTAACAGTTAAGCTAAAAATCGTCCGATTCTGGTCACCAGTTGATTTCTATGTACATCCCTTTGAATGTTTGTGTTTACTGTTACTTTCCCGGTCTCTCCCTCTGTGCAGTGTGTTATGGTTGGATATGGTGAGTGTAGCTGGTGGAAGGCGGCTCTCAGCATATGGCTGTCAGAACGGCTGCATTGGACTTGCTTTGGTCAACCAGAACGAACCAGGTGAGAAGAAATGAACTGAATTGAAGAAATGAGCAGTAGATCAGACCAGAAACGTACAGCTCTGAAGTCAAACACATGAGGGGATGCGATGATTTCAGTAGATGTGATGAAAGGATGGAGCATACCAATTAATACAGACAGTGCACAGTTTAAATGCACTTGGTGCCTCAATGGGGTTCTGTATTAAATCTACATTGTTTTAGGTTCTACTAAACTTTGTTTTTAAAAGTATCATCAATAGTTCTCTAGGCTCTCTGAAGGTACTGGGATACTGGCTGCTTTCTTATTCATTTTTCTTTATTTATCCTCCATTTCTCCTTTTGTTCAGATTATGAAAAGACACACATGAGATAATGCAAACTGTAGGTAGTTCAAATAAATGTCAATGAACACTTATCACTTGGTCATTTGAAGACATGCACAGTTTGATTTAGTCTGGTTTCACTTCTGATTGGACTGCTACCATTAGGACCCCAGTGTAAGCAGTCAACTGAAAATGGTTAGTTTAATTAGAAGTCTGACACACCTACCTGAAGCTGAACATTTATCCATGTGTATTTCATTGTGTTTTTTAATAAGAAGTCCTGCAGAGCTGGCGGGTGCAGTTCGACAGTCCGATTTCCACAGTGCTTCTGTTTCCACTCAGCTGCCAAACCAAGTCAAGTAAGGCCAGCGGAGAGAGATGCTCCCAGTGTGCTGCAGATCTACTCTTGCTAAATCTACAGCGTTTCTCAGGGTTGTTGCTGGGTTTTTTCCCCAGGTGAGGATATTAATGGCTACAATCTTCTAATAACCAGCACCATAGAGATGGCAGTGGTCTACAGGTTTGTGTCTATGAGCTTGGATCCCCCCCCTTAAAATCATCATTTTACTGAGACCATACTGTATGTGTTCCCTCAGAGATGTCCAAGAGTGTGGTTTGTCACGCTCCACGTGTCTCTCAGGGAGTGATCAGTGGGACGCTGTCCTCTGTGCGCTGGTCATTGACCTGGACTTTGATGGGCAGAAGGAGGTGCTGTTGGGAACGTACGGACAGGTCAGAAGCACTCATTACTGATATAAATAGGATTTTCTGTTTGCATTAAGTCCCATCATGGCAAGGCAAAAATGAGTGTATTGACGCCTTCCTCTTTATTCCGAAAAATCTCCAAAAGCTCCATTTAAGAACTGATAAGCAGCTTGGTGATTTATGACTTATATTTTTTGTAGTGATGAAGAACCATTTCAACCACTGCAGCCGTTAAACACACTATGTGTAATTCTAGCATTGTGCTGCACGAGGTGGCAGCTTATTGTACATTCCTTGTAATTTACTCATTAAAAAAAATTCCTTCTCATTTTTCTGGTTGAGTTGTTGCTTCTTTGAAAGATTTTTAAAATTTGTTTGGGATTCTCAGCAGCTAAAAGGATTATGCTGTTAGTTTTTTTTACTTTGGAATGTCGTTATGATTCGTAGCTATAGCAATGAGACAATTTTTCTTTACAACCAGTAGCAGGTTTCAACACCCCAAAAGCTCAAACATTAACTAATCTACAACCTCAAAGCTCAGATGAGTCAAAAAGAGACATCCTGAAGTAAAACAGAGTAAGAGGGAAAAAAATTCAAATAATCTCTTCTGGATTATAACTGGGAACGTGAGATCTCTGGCATAAAAACAAGCAGTGACAAACACCCAGCCAGCGTATCAGCAGGATGGCTTTCACTGAGATGTGGCTGCAGGATGATATCCCAGAATCCAGTTTTCCAACTATACCTGAAGACTGAGATTTCATGGAGTGGCAAAAGAAAAGGAGGTGGATAGGCAGTGCATCAATTGATGGTAGGGGTGTAACAGTCATATATTTGTACGCACATGTACCGAACGAATCCAGCTGTTTACTACCTGAACACATGCAGAATCTTTATGTGGGGAACTCAGAGCGCAGAGACACGTTCTAATCAGCCCAAACTCCGTATTTAGGAGAAAATGCACGTTTGAGGAATCCCTGTTGATGAGAAAGGATGTTCCCGAACAGCCTAGTCTCCCAGCTGCCCATGCTGCATTCAAGTACAACTGGGAGTCTAGGCTGTCAAAATATCATAAAAAAACTCCAAAGTGATTTAAGTATGTTTTATTCTCAAATATGGGCAAAGTATTATTTAAAAATTTCTAAACGTTAACACTGACTGTTTTCAAGTGGTTATATTGTTTTCAACTCTGGCTATGTTTGCTTGTACTATTTTATTCATCAAATCTCCAGTCAGTTCTATACATTCAACTTTTTTAAGTTATAAAACATAACAAAACCAATTTAATTTTAGGAATCGAAAGGAAAGAATTCAGGAAAAAAATCTTTCTTTAACGCTGATCAAAGTAAAAAAAAGTATCTGAACATTTGGATTCATTTTTCTTGAATAAAGTATCCCTAAAGCACACTAAACCGTGATCTTTGTGTACTGTTACACACCTAATAGAAGGTGTAATCCAGAACATGGCTGTGAAATATCATCCTGGCATCCTTGGATCTTGAACTGTTAGCATTAGGTTCTCATCCAGGAGAGTTTAACACTGTTATTTTACCAACAGTCTACATTCCACCATCAGCTCTTCCCAACATCAGGATCGACATCATCAACTAAGATGCAGACACAATAATCCAATGCATCTGCAGTGAAATCTGGTGATTTTGATCACGCCTCATTCTTTGCTACACTTCCAATGTTTCAACAGTTTCTTAGGGATGCAAGAGCTTCTCTAGGCAAACCAGATCACAGTCCTGTTTTCTCTGCTTAGTTCATAAAGCTGATGTTCAGAGTAATAAAAGAACTAGGAGAACTGGTCACAGGAAGCAGCAGAAGCTCTACCGGTTGCTTCCTCCAAACTTTGGGCCATGAGCTGCATGGCTCCCTGTTAGGGAGATGTTTTGACATTAAGAAGAATGTAAAACTCATATCCTGATTAACCTTACTTTAGGATCCCAACTTTGTGAGATTAAACAGGACAGGTAATTGTATCTTTTATTCACTGGATAAGAACTATGAGGCCCTCTCTTTATCATGCAGGAACTACTTTGTTACAAATTCCGGCCGGCAGGTAGTGGACGAGATGGAGAGTTTCAGCTGCAGTGGAGGCGGAGCTTCAAGAGTCCCTTGCTGTCCATCATCTACCTTGACTTGACCGGGGACGGTTTGAGAGAGCTGGCTGTCCTCACATTGAAAGGACTGCACATCCTACAGGTAGCACACTGTTGTCAAGGACACCGTGGCTCTCTGCTGTCAGGCTCCATGTGACTACAGCAGCTCAGCTCAGTCCGAGATATATTGCAGCAGAAGTGTTAATTGCTGACCTCTACTGTTTTTTAAGAGAAATTGCTTCATATTTTTTCTGTTTGTTTTTGTTTACTCAAATATCTCTGAAGGATGAAGGAAGTTCTTATAGATATTACACTGCAGATGCTTAGCTTTATCACCCTCACACATTTAAAGCCCAGCACAGCTGCTTGTGTCCCACATTATGTATCTGACCTGTTGTTATGGGTGGTCTCTGCAGCACAGCCTCACCTGCTCTGCTGATTTGGTTCTGGAGAGGCTCGCCCAGAGGGTATCAGCGCTGGCCGCCAGCTCTGAGCTCCAGCCAGAGGAAGCTGCGGACTCTGAGGACAGCAATGCTTCGGCTCAGATCCAGGAAGTTGGTGATCAGACTCCTACATGTTAACAAAGATTCAGCATTTTATTTACATGTTAGTCCCAGTTGACCACACCGGACAGTTTGTCATAATGAAAGGTGCAGTTTGAAGGATTTTCTCAGCGGTGTTCTGCACTAAGCAGGACTGATTCAATCATCTAACATCACTTTGGTATTCAGTTGACAAACCTCCATATGTTGGTTTCAGTAGCTGCAGGTAACTGAAAAACAAAGGAGCACTGTTCCAGGGTCGAATAAAGTTATGTGAACATGAAATGGTGAATGTATACAGGTTTACAGAAAATAAATAAGAGTTGGATTTATAGACACCTGGTCTTCTTTCTTTGTGTGTTTTATTCTTTGGACAGTGGCAGCGTGCAGAGAGAACACTGATTGTTCGAAAAATACCCAGATGAAAAAAAACGAACTGCTAGTATGAGATTCCAAAGCAATGTGATGGTTTCCTCATTTGATTTTATCTCTAGGTCATACACTGATGTTGGGAGAGGAGGGGTTCATCCACAGACTGTTCCCACAACTTTTGGTGCATAAAATGTCCAATATCTCTTGATATGTTGAAGGATTAAGAATTCATTTCACTGGAAGTAAGGGGCCAACCCCAACTCCTAAAGAATCGCCATACACCATAATCCCATCTGTGTAAAACTTTACACAGCCACAGGGCAGTCAGACAAGCAGTGTTCTCCTAGCAACTGCCAAACCCAGACTTCGTCACTCCAGAGTGTTCTGGTCCAGAGAAAACATCTTCATTACTCTAGAGTTCAGGGGCAGAGTGCTTTCCACCACTGCATCCTACACCTTGCATTGCTGTTGGTGATGTTGGACTTAGAAACAGCAATACTCCATGAAAACGTATTCCATAAGGCTCTCTGTGCGCACTGTTTTTCAGTTAACATGAAGTCTAGGCAGAGGTCTGTAGCCACTGGCTGCAGAAAGTTGGGGAACTCTGCACACCTCAGGATCATCTCACCCTTCCTCTTCTGGCTGAGTTGTTTCCATTCTCAGTTACTTCCACTTTGTCATGAAACCACTAACAATTGACTGTGGAATATTTAGCAGGGAGGAAATTTCACGACTGGAATGAATCCACAGGTGGCATCGAATCATGGTACATCAGTGGAATTCACTGAACTCCAGGGAGGGACCCATGCTTTCACAAATACTTGTAGAAAGATTCCTAGCTGCTGGACATGGAAGTGGTTGGAACATTTGAAGTATAGAATTTGAAATGGTAAGTGCTTGGTTACATCTGGTAGATTACAGGCATGTCTGGAAGACATAAAAACCTGGATGACTCTAAACTTTCTGTTCTTAAATTCTGACAAGACAGAAGTTTCTGTCTTTGGACCAGAAGTTCTTAAACAGAAACTGATTAGTCAATCACTTCATCTGGATGGCATTAAATTGGCCCCCAGTAATAACGTAAAGAACCTCGGGGTTATTTTTGACCAAGACTTGACATTTAAATCCCATATTAAACAGGTTTCTAGGATTTCTTTCTTTCACCTCCGGAATATTGCTAAAATTAGAAACATCCTGTCCAGGAGTGATGCTGAGAAACTAGTCCATGCATTTGTTACCTCAAGGCTGGACTACTGTAATTCTTTACTATCAGGTAGTCCACAAAATGCCATTAAAAGCCTTCAGTTGATCCAAAATGCGGCAGCAAGAGTTCTGATGAATATTAAAAAGAGAGATCACATTTCTCCTGTATTAGTTTCCCTTCATTGGCTCCCTGTTAAATCCAGAATAGAATTTAAGATCCTTCTTCTTACATATAAAGTCCATAATAATCAAGCTCCATCATCCATCAGAGATCTAATTGTTCCAAATTTTCCTACGGAGCACTTCGCTCTCAGACTGCAGGTTTACTGGTGGTTCCTAGGATTTCTAAAAGTAGAATGTAGAAAGGACAGACTGACCAATTTTCTTCATTCTGCTACTTTTCTCTTCTACTACTCTCCAGTTGCATTATTTGCTGTTATTTCAACTGTTAACTTTGTTTTTTCCCAGTGTTTTTCTCTGCATAGAAGCTATACCTGGTCTGGTATCCTGCTTGGCTACAATGCCTTGTTGGACGGGGGGGCATCCCAGTAACTGAACATCCCCCGTGTCCTGTTATCAACTTTTTACTTTCTTTAATATAGAAAGTACTCTTACATCAGTTATTTTGCTCTTTCTGTGTTTCTGCTCTGTCTTCTCAAACCCCCAGGCGGTCGTGGCAGATGGCCGCTCCTACTGAGCCTGGTTCTGCTGGAGGTTTCTTCCTGTTAAAGGGGAGTTTTTCCTCTCCACTGTTGCTACATGCTTGTTCAGTATGAGGGATTGCTGTGAAGTCAATGACACAACACAGGCGAGTGGATTGCTGTGGTTGGAGTCTGGATCAATAGGGCAGAACCTCAAGTCAATGACTTGATGCAATCTGCTGGGATTCCTTACATTATAGCTAAACCTTTAAACTGATTGGAATCTTTGTATTGAAATGACTTTCTTTAGACTTTAGACTTAACTTTATTAATCGCTTTGGGATGACTCCCTCAGGGAAATTAACATTTCCAGCAGCAAACAAAAGGGTGGAGTAAGATAAATAAATAAACATATACAGAACCTTTGATTAAATAAAATAACTATATATATATATACATATATATATGTTTATATATATATATATGTATGTATATATAAACATATATATATATATGTATATATAAACATATATATATGTATAATTATATATATATAATATATTGTATATTGGTAGAATAATATATATATAGTCTTGTAAAGTGCCTTGAGATGAGATCTGTTGTGAATCGGCTCGATTTACATAAACTGAATTGAATTGATTCTAAAGCATTTCTCAACCTAACTCAGAGAGCGCCTCCTGGTGGAACGCTTCAGTCATAACTGAGAAAGACTTCAGTAAATACCTTTAAAACATCAAACACTGATTGCCTAATGTACTTAATAAACTCTACCTTTGACCCTGGTGTTTAAATACCTAAAGACAATGTTCTGAAGATTCCTTTAAAATGCTTTGTTAGGATAATCTGAATGCTGTTCACAATTGAAATCAGAAGTTTATATACACCAAATAAAAACACACACATTTTTTTCTTACTGTCTGAACTTAAATCAGACCGAACCTCTCTTGTTTCAGGTCAGTTAAAATTATTAAAATTATTTTTTATTTGCTTAATCCCATATTAATGAGAGGGAGAACATGTCAGAGATGTGTTTAATAATGTCTTCAAAATCATACAAGTTTACATACATTTCCTCAGTATTTGGTAGCCTTGCATTTGAACTGTTTCAAATGTTTCAGGTTTCCTTCCCCAAGCTTCTCACAACAGTCTGCTGGAGTTCTGGCCCAGTTCTGACAGAACTGATGGAACTGAATCAGGTTTGTAGGCCACCTCGCTCACATATGCTTTTGCAGATCTACCCACAAATATTCCAGGATTGAGATCAGGGGTCTGGTTTATAAAGCTTCCTTTCAACCTGGTCTATAGACTGCATTAGTAACTTTCTACGCCTTTCTATGTGCATTTAAATTGTTTTTAAGAATTATATCACAGATTATCTAGCAGTTGCACTTATTGGTGCATTAATTGAGTGATATACAAATATAAATGTTGCTGTGACACTCCTGCATAATGCTGCACAATGGATGCGCTGGCGCTAATTGAAGATCAGCCATTGGCAGCATCAGGATGTGGGGAGTGATGTAGATTCCATAAAGCTGTCCTATCAGATCGATGTGCTGAACTGGGCCCCGTGTTAAATCTACCGACCCGCTGGAACCGTGCATCCCGGCCCCCCTGCATCACATTCTGGCTGTGGCATGCTGTCTCCCTCTTTGCCTACACCTTCTTTTTTATGTCAGGCACACTGATGCATCAATGCTGTGTTACTCACAGCTCTTCCATTTATTTGTGACGCCCCAAATAATATTTTGCACAGATGATACTTTTTAAAAGTCGACTTAAAGCACAACTTTTCTGTCAGGCTTTAAATATCTAGGAGTGCTGAATCTTATTACGCTCTGCTGTAATTTAGTTTTTATTTGTTTTAATTCACTTTTATTCCAACCTTATTGTTTCTACAAGAAGTAATCATATAATTCACACCTTATATTTATTGTTCGTATTTGTTTTATTGCTTGTGCTGCTGCTTTTATTTTATTTGAATCTTTTTACTCTTGTTTTCTTGTAACACATTTTCTTACTAGCAACTATATTTTCATCTTTTACAGTAAAGCACTTTGGTCAAAGGCTGTCTGAGTAAAGCTCTATATAGATAAAGATTGATTGATTGATTGAAATAAAATGTTTCTCCATCCCTCTACATCACCCGTAAACACCTTGATTTAAGTCTCAATGGAATGAGCTTTCTCTGCCTCCTGGTTGCCATGGTTACCAGTGGACGCCCCATATCAGCCGGCTTAAGTCTATGCAGAATATTCACTAGGCACTTTGCATTGACCGTTTATGGCAGATAGTGGGTGTGTAGGAGGCGGGGTATGACCCAGAATCACCTGAGCTCATTTCTAGGGAGAGTGGGATTTATAAAGCAGACACTGCATGAAGCTGTGCATACTCAAAGTTTGAAAGATCTGAAACTTACTGTAAGTAAAAATGTTTTGCTGAGCTTAAGTACGGTTTTAGTAAGGATTCTACGCAAGGTTTTATAAATGGTAAGGTTTTCAAGATGAACAATGGCCCTCAGTATCCAGCTGGTTACAAAGCTTTGAAAATAGAACGAGTATGGCAGCACATATTTCAGTCTCTAGATGTGCAAACACATGTGCCAGAAAGACCAGAAGCTGTAATTGGAGCAGAAGGTGTTTCCAATAAGTATTGACTCAGGGGGGCTCAATACAAATGAATAGCACACTTTTTAATTTTTAGATGTAAAATATTACAAACCATGCATCGCCTTCAAATTCAATTCAAAAATACTTTATTGATCCCAGAGGGAAATGAAGTGTTGGTATAGCTCATATAATTAATTCTTTAAGGAGTTGTTGTTGTAGATGATGATGGCTGTGGGCAGGAAGGATTTCCTGTAGCAGTCTGTATTGCAGCGAAACTGAAGAAGCCTCCGACTGAAGACACTCTGTTGTTGTATGACTGTCTCATGAAGAGGATGCTCAGGGTTGTCCATATTTTTTTTGATTTTATGAAGAATCGTTCTTTGCATCATCATCTCCAGATTTTCCACAGTTGTCTTAAGAACAGAACCAGCATTTTTAATCAGGTTGTTTAGCCTTTTTAAATCCCTGGTTCTGATGCTGCTACCCCAACAGATGACGGCTGAAGAGATTACACTCTCCACAACAGACTTGTAGAAGATCTGCTGCATCTTGCTCCAAACCTTGAAGGACCTAAGCTTCCCCAAGAAGTACAGTCTGCTCTGTCCCTTCTTGTAGACGGTTTCACTGTTGCACCTCCAGTATTTATACTCCTCAACCACCTCCACTTCTTCTCCCATGATGGAAACAGTGTTTGACTTATCCCTGTTTCTTCTGAAATCTACAATCATCTCCTTTGTTTTGTTCACATTCAAGGTGAGACGATTGTTTCCACACCATGTCACAAAGCGGTCCACCAGCTCTCTGTATTCAGCTTCTTGTCTATCTCTGATACACCCGACAATTGCAGAGTCATCTGAGTATTTCTGCAGATGACAGGTCTCTGATTTGTACTGGAAGTCTGAGGTGTACAGAGTGAAACGGAACGGTGAGAGTACGGTCCCCTGTGGTGCTCCTGTGCTGCTGACCACCTGGTTTGACACACAATTCTTCAGTCTCACAAACTGTGGTCTGTTGGTCAGGTAGTCATTGATCCAGGCGATTGTTGAGGGCTCCACCTGTGTCTTCAGGAGTTTCTGACAAAGCAAATTAGGCTGAATTGTGTTAAATGCACTAGAGAAATCAAAGAACATGATCCTCGCAGTGCTGCCTGCTTTGTCCAGATGACAGTGGGTTGGTTGAAGCAGGTGGATGATGGCATCTTCAACTCCAACTCCACAGCGATAAGCAAACTGAAGTGGGTCCTGATACGTTCTTGTTTGCTTACTCAGGGGTGCCAACAGGAGTCTCTCCAGGACCTTCATGATGTGGGATGTCAGGGCAACAGGTCTATAGTCATTAATGACTGATGGGTCATCATGGGTCTTTGTTTTTAAAGAAAAGTTTAAGAGTTATGCTTGTGCATGGTACTACAGTATATGGAACTATTTTACTTTGGGATCATTTTTCATGATTTCTGTTTAACTTCGTTTCACAAAACATCCATCTATCCATCCATCCATCCTGCCATGTGTATTTGAAGGTCTCATATTCAATTCCTGAACACTCATGAAAAAGCCATTTAAACAGTACTGTGCAAATGTTTAAGGCAGGTGTTAAAAAATGCTGTAAACAAAGAATGTTTTCAGAAGTATAAATAATGATTGCTTATTTTGATCAATTTACAAAATGCAAAGTGAGCAAACAAAAGAAAAATCATATCAATATTTGATATTACTACCTTTTGCCTTCAAACCAGAAACAATTCTTATGGGTACACTTGAACAAAGTCAGGGATTTTGTAGGATTACAGTCAGCTGTATTATCAACCAATTATACCAAACATGTGCTAATAATCATTAATCTCACATGTAGGTTGAAACACAGTCATCCACTGAAACAGAACCAGCTGTGAAGGAGGCTTAAAACTGGGTGAGGAACAGCCAAACTCTACCAAGGTGAGGTTGTGGAAGATAGTTTCATGTCATGGTAATATTGAGCTCAGCAACAAGACACAAGGTAGTTATACTGCATCAACAAGGTCTCTCCCAGACAAAGATTCCAAAGCAGACTGGGGTTTTTAGATGTGCTCTTCAGGCTCTTTGGAAGAAGCACAAAGAAACGGGTGATGCTGAGGATCGTAGACGCAGTGGTCAGTCAAGGAAACTTAGTGCAGCAGATGAAAGATATATCAAACTTATTATCCTTAGAAATTGGAAGATGTCCAGCAGTGCCATCAGCTCAGAACTGGCAGAAACCAGTAGGACCCAGGTACACCCATCTGCTGTCTGGAGAAGTCTGGCCAGAAATAGTTTTCATGGAAGAGTTGCAGCCAAAAAGCCAAAACATCTGACGTGGAAACAATGCAACAGCAGGTGCTCTGAACTGATGAGTCAAAATGTGAAATATTAGCAGAAGGCAGTTTGTTCGTCGAAGGGCTGGAGAGCAGTACAATAATGAGTGTCTGCAGGCAACAGTGAAGCATGGTGGAGGTTCCTTGAATGTTTGGGGCTGCATTTCTGCAAATGGAGTTGGTGGTTTGGTGATTTAATGGTGCTCTCAATGCTGAGAAATACAGGCAGATACTTATCCATCATGTAGTACCATCAGGGAGGCATATGATTGAACCCAGATTTATTCTGCAGCAGGTCAACAACCCTAAACCTCCAGCCAAAGTCATTAAGAACTATCTTCAGTGTAGAGAAGAACAAGAAGTCCTGGAAGTGATGGTGTGACCCCCACAGAGCCCTGATCTCAACATCATGGAGTGTTTCTGGGATTACATGAAGAGACATGAAGTGGGGAAGCAACATTGGCAGATGTCCGCGGGGTGGAAGTGAACTCCTGGACAGCCTCATTGAGGACTGAGGCCTCTGAACATGGGGCATCTGTCTTAACCACTACACTACATGACACCCCCTTATTAAACTTTTCCTTATGTTCACATTTCTGCATTAAACAATGCATTTTTGTGTTTTCATTAGCTGTGAGAGGCAAATCATCATAATTAACAGAAATAAAGGCTTAAAGACATCAGTCTTTGTAAAACTAATCTGCAGTTACACTCAAAAACCTTTTACAATATTGTGAAAAAGTGTAATATTTTTTGGCACTCATTTCAGAAAGTGAAACTCCTGTATTATATAGATTCCATAGACATAAAGATAATGAAACCCCCAAATCCAAAAAATCACAAAAAGTCATTGCTAAACAAGCTGCTGAAACATGTGGTGGTCCAAAGTCCTCTATTCAGATGAAAGTGAGGTTTGCATTTCTTTTAGAAATCCAGGTCCCAGAGACTGAAGGAAGAGAGGAGAAGACCAGAATCCATGTAGCTTGTAAAGTTTCCACAGTCAGTGGTGATTTGTGCCTTGTTATCTTCTGGTGTTGGTCTACTTATAGAGATGCTGATTTAGTTTTTGGTACCAAAAGCTTGTTCAGTAGACATGGTGGTACTGAGTTTGATTGGCCAACAATAGCTACTTTTTACAAGTCTAATATTTCTGTTTAAAAATATCATTTTTTATTGTAGTGTGTTGAGACACAGAGTTTTGGGGTTTCATCTTCTAGAAGTCATAATCATCAAACTTAGAGGAAACAAAGGCTTGAAATATTTCACTTTATATAAAACGAATCTATAAAGTATTTGAGTTTCACTTTGTGAAATGAGTGACAAAAAATATAGAACTTCTTTAAAGATGTCCTGGACAATCCTACAATGTGTATCAGGCAGTGAATTAAGTTACTGAAAGAAATCTATCGCTCAATGACATTTTAATTGATCAAATAATTATATATATAATCTGCATCAGAAAGGTTTATGGACCCTGTTTTACAAATACAAATAATAGCATTGCGCTTTCTTTTTTCCTTAAATTGAAGAATCAAATAGCCTATAGAAATACTAAATAGTAGTAATTCATAATGTCTGATAATTAAAAAACAAGGCATTCATACATTTCCATAAATAATCCGTTTGGGCAGTTGGACGCAGAGTTAAATCAGCTAATGGAGCTGGATCTCCATGTTTTGGTTCTCTGGTTAGTTCAGCCGGTCAGTGGCACTACAGTATCTCTGGAGCCCCCAAACTATTTTCTCCCCTCTTGCTCTACAAAGGCAACAATAATAGCAGCTGCAGTCAACACACCGGACTTAGAAGAGAAACGTGTGGTGAAGAAGAGTTTAAAAGGCTGCTTTTCTCCACGCTGCGCTGCGTGGATCTTCAGCTTTATTTCATCTGAAGGCGCAACAATACGGGATCAACGAACTCAAAGGGCTTTTAGATTTAGTCCTGTGAGAGAGCAGGGAGCAGGATCAGGATCAGGATCAGGATCAGGAGGGGAGAGGAGACCCTGATCCCGGTGTTGTTTAACATCTGAACCCCCACAGAGAGCTTGTGGAAAGCGCAGAGGCCGCGGTGCCGCCGGGGGGATGTGGTGGTGGGAGCTGAGCTGCGTGTTCTGTCTGTGAGAGAGAGAGAGAGAGAGAGAGAGAGAGAGAGAGAGAGAGAGAGAGAGAGAGAGAGAGAGAGAGAGAGAGAGAGAGAGAGAGAGAGAGAGAGAGAGAGAGAGAGAGAGAGAGAGAGAGAGAGAGAGAGAGAGAGAGAGAGAGAGAGAGAGAGAGAGAGAGAGAGAGAGAGAGAGAGAGAGAGAGAGAGACGCAGGGGGAACAGTTTATCGGTGGAAACATGATGATGGCCGGTGGTGGAGATGGTGGTGGAGCAGCAGCTATGGACCTCAACGGGATGTACACAGAGCCGAACCTCCACAGCCTGCAGCAGCAGACCCAAATGGAAGCGGATAATCCGGACTCCCGCAAACGGCCGCTGGAAACTCCGGCTGAAGAGGCCGGCTGTACCAAACGCACCAACACCGGAGGTAAGAGAGCGTCGCAACACGAATCAGCTAGACCGCCGCGTCTCCTCCACATGAAGCCGCAGGTTGCTGTAGGAATCTGTAGCTGATCTGTGCCAAAGTCAGCCGGCCGCTATCAGCCAGAGCGCATGTAAGCTCAGAGAACAGGCTGAGTCTGACTGTTGGCTTCTCCAGCGCAGCGCCTGTACCTGTACCTGTACCTGTACCTGTACCTGGACCTGTACCTGTACCTGTACCTGGACCTGGACCTGGACCTGGACCTGTACCTGTACCTGTACCTGTGTCTGGACCTGTACCTGTACCTGTACCTGTACCTGTACCTGGACCTGGACCTGTACCTGTACCTGTACCTGTACCTGTACCTGTGTCTGGACCTGTACCTGTACCTGTACCTGTACCTGTACCTGGACCTGGACCTGTACCTGTACCTGTACCTGTACCTGTACCTGTACCTGTACCTGTGTCTGGACCTGTACCTGTACCTGTACCTGTACCTGGACCTGGACCTGTACCTGTACCTGTACCTGTACCTGTGTCTGGACCTGTACCTGTACCTGTACCTGTACCTGTACCTGTACCTGGACCTGTACCTGTACCTGTACCTGGACCTGTACCTGTACCTGTACCTGGACCTGGACCTGGACCTGTACCTGTACCTGTACCTGGACCTGTACCTGTACCTGTACCTGTACCTGTACCTGTGTCTGGACCTGTACCTGTACCTGTACCTGTACCTGGACCTGGACCTGTACCTGTACCTGTACCTGTACCTGTGTCTGGACCTGTACCTGTACCTGTACCTGTACCTGTACCTGTACCTGTACCTGTGTCTGGACCTGTACCTGTACCTGTACCTGTACCTGGACCTGTACCTGTACCTGGACCTGTACCTGTACCTGTACCTGTACCTGTACCTGTACCTGGACCTGTGTCTGGACCTGTACCTGTACCTGTACCTGTACCTGTACCTGACCTGACCTGTACCTGGACCTGGACCTGGACCTGTACCTGTACCTGTGTCTGTACCTGTACCTGTACCTGTACCTGTACCTGGACCTGCGTCTGGACCTGTACCTGTACCTGTACCTGTACCTGTACCTGGACCTGGACCTGGACCTGGACCTGGACCTGGACCTGGACCTGTACCTGTACCTGTGTCTTTACCTGTGTCTGTACCTGTGTCTGGACCTGTACCTCAGAAGGCTCCCAGCCCAGTGTTTATGGCTCTTACTCCAGATCCTGACTCAGAGAACGGCCTCCTCAGCTCAGGTCAGCTTTAGGCTCCACATCTGGAGCAGGAAGGAGCTTTAATCTTCTAGCTCTGTTCATTAAACTGCTCTCTGTTATAGGCTCAGATTTATTACACTCACAAAGGTTTTTTCTTTTTTTAATTCTCGAATCAAGAAACAACAACTTTGTTTATGCACAGCATGAATTGTCGTGTTAGAGAAACCAGACTGACTGATAGGGTTTCCTTTAGCAGGTATGTAGAAATAGGATGGGAGTCCCCCACACACAAAAACACACAGGAGGAAGTGGCAAAAAAACAAGCCAAAACACCTTCTCATTATATAACATAGAGCTAAAAACTGACATAAAATTAAGCTGATAAAACCAAACATAGATATGTGCTTCATCTAGAGTTATGATACAGGAGCCTAACGAAGCCTTTCTGTTGGGATTACTGTGTGTGAGACAGAGAATGGTCAGTGTTATACATCTCTGTGGTTATACAGGATTTCACTAATATTATGATACCAAAACTAAATGATTACAGAGTTATCACTTTAAACTGATTTTAGTATCATATATTTAGCATTATAACTGGATACCTTGGAGAGTAGATCAATCCTTTCCTTAACTGGGAGATTTCCAAAACACATCCAGCATGTTCCCTGACTGAAACACTTTGGAAGGATAAAACACAGCGACCTTGCTGTAAGACATTCATCTCCTTGATATTTAATGTTGCCTAACTCTGCTCTGTAACAGTCTGGATGAACAACCGAAAAAACTGCTTCCTTTCTTACAGCTTTTAAGCTTCCACTGACCTCATAGATGCTGAAAGTATCTGAGTCAGGCACTCAGTAGCAGCTTCCACACCAAAGAGTGTTGTCAGCATGACCTGTGAGAGCTGAGATACGGTGTGTTCACTGATTGGAACAGCCGACCATTTCTCGGAGCATCTCTGCTACTGGCAGAAAACTGATAAAATGATGATGAAGCTGGGATTCAGGAATGTGCCTAAACCCTGGATCCTGTCATTTAGAAGGCAGGTCTCCCTTTTCAGCACCTGTCCTACCTATCCTGGTTTTTCTCCTCTTACTATAGGAACTGAATTACTAAAGATTATAATCACAACCAAATGTGCTTCTTTTTAAATGTTTTCCAACAGCATTAATGAGGAACAGCAGAGGTCTGCTTACTTCAGAAAGATCCTTGGTTTTGTGAGTTCCAGAGTTGCTCTTTGTGCTGTTGTGCTCTTACGATGTGAAAACTGAAATCATAAGCTCAGCTAAGCAGGGAACCCATATAGGTAAAATTTATACAAGCCTCTAGGGTTCACACTCATCAGCGGTTGTAGTGCAGATCTCTATCTAGCTATGGTTATTTATAGGGGTGCTGATGAGGCCAATCAGGCTGGAGGGTAAAATTCCAATTTGAAATCATGGAATGCTTATTAAAAAGATGTAAGAGAAGATGTACAGCAGCATAAACAGTCATTTGGTATGGAGGATGTTATATACAGGGAATTATTTGATGCACTGTCAGGTAATGGTTGGACTGAGTGGTGACAAAGAATACAAAGAGCCAGTGCATGAGTTCTAATTTTTCAGTAAGATGTCAGAGAGCTGCAGTCAGGGGATGATGGCTGATTCCAGCTACTGTACATCTTATTCCAGCGTAGGGCTGTTATGCTCTGCAGCTTACAGGGAACACTTACTCAACAACTTAATGTTAATTAGATGTCTGCAGAGAAACACTGTTTTTTCATCATATGCTACTAAGATTTCTCTCTTTGTGCACCAGTAGCACCCCGTTCGGTGACAGCAGCATTATCTCATTTTTCTGACAGCATGAGCACATCCTTTCTGCACTTCACTGCTCCTCAGAAATGAAATTTCAGCAAGGCACGACGGAAGCCCTGATGGCACCAGGCAGTGTTTTAGAACATTTCCAAACCCCATATGTCATCCATTAACACCTCTAAAACAGCTGCAGAAGAAGAATTAATGTGGTGTTCCTGCTACTCAGAGAGTTTTCACCATTTACCTGCAGCACCGACACTCGGCTCTGATTTTCTCATTCAATTACCAGGTGATGTAAGTGTTGGAAGAGCTTGATTAATGTTTTAATTCACACATATATTGTTAGCTTTTTAGTGCTGCAACTTCCATGTCTTTTTGTAGCATCTCTGCAAAACCATCATTTCACAACCTGAAGCGGCATAATTGTGAAGGAGTGACTCTGAGGAGAGAGTCATTTCCAGAACAAGGTCTTATCCTATGTTCAACACAAGATCAGTCAAGGAGCCTGGCACCTGTTCCAGGGGACACTGCAGGAGAACGGGTACTGTACACTAGTCCATCAGAGGACCATCCATCCTTCCATGTTTTCCTTATTCATAGTCACAAATGCCTACCCCAGCAGCCAGAGGTGAGAAGCAGTGTACATCATGGTCTAATCACCAGACTACTCTGGTTATTGGCACCTCCTATCAGTTTCGAACCATCTGCATGTCTTTGAACTGTGTGTAGGAAATAGGCTTGGCTTAGTTACCGGCATTAAGGTATATTCATATTTTATGAAGCTATGTTTCAGAACTGCTAAAATGTTCCACCATACCTTTCCTACTGTGTAAAAGGTGTGATAGAAAGGCTCCAAGATTTCTCAGACTGTATTTAGCATAGCGTCATACAATGCTGCCCCTTCCCAAACTGTTCCTGTGCGCTGTCAGTCACAGAGCAGCATGTCTGTTAAGCACCCAGTTACAGGCTGGCTGAGCAGATAGCAACATGCATGTTGGGTCAAATTACTGAGTCTAAATTGTCCTTTGGTGTGATTGTGTGTCAATGGTTCTTGTAACTGTAACAGACTGGAACCCTGTCCAGACTGTTCTCCCTCTTGTGCCCATTGACTGCTGCAGCCCCTCTGTGACCCAGAAGCTGGTCTGGAGGATGGGTGAACATAAGTTAAAATATAATTTTGGTTAAAAGTGTTGAAAAACAATTTAAATGTACTTTGATAAGTATTTACATTTTTTCTTCAACTTGCATTCGATTTATTTAACAGGGAACATGCTGCCTGTGTTCAGGTACTAAGTGATTAATGAAACTTTGTGCTGTTCTGTTTTAACATCTAATTTTATTTAGAGTTTGGAGTGGTGGTTGCTGAAATTTATATTTTTCCTTATGGTGTAATAGTGTATATAGAGTAAGGTTAACAGTACAATAAGAAGGTACACACAACAGTCTACAGGTAATTCCGAAATGTGTAATAATCTACTGGAATTTGATATTAGGGAACAAAAACAAATGAAGAAACACAAAGCATTTCATCCAATGATCTTTGTATTGTGTTTGAATTCGGCCATACTCTTCTGCAGCCTGTCTGACAACAGTGTTAGACAGCCTGCTAATCCTCAGCCACCCCTGTAATCACCAGCCCCAAGACTACGTCTGATATTGATCACGTTATTCCAACCCAACTGATCATTAACATGACTGGCAGTTACAACAAAGAGAAGAAAGCCTTGGCTCTTTCAAAGCTGAGCCCCCCTCACTGTGCATTAGGAGCCGTGGACACTGAATGAGGGAAAGGACTACTCTTTTATCAGCTACGCCCTTTTCTCCTCAAAATGAACATCTTTCATTCCCTCTTTTTCTTTCTAAATTATCCATAGTGTGAGCCCACGTTACTGGCAAGCAGGCGCCTACCGAAAGGTTGTTTGCTTGGGGATTTTATGATCTCGTTATGTTGCTAATGGAAAGGCTGGCACAGGAATGTGAGCTGTGTTTTTATTTATTTATTTATTTGAATTATTTTTTGGGGGGGGAAGGACACAGGTGCCCTTGCAGAGCGATGTGACGTGAGCGGACTGTGAATTTGCCAGGTGGCAGTGAAACAGAGAATAGGAGGAAGCGAAAGTAATGAGGAGACAGAGCGAAGCAGAGAGAAAGAGGAGCCAGATAGACCCTGAGAGAAAGTGGAGTCCACAGGGAAGCTGAGGCTATGTAGTGGAGCATCTCTGTCAGTGAGACGGCTAGAATCTTGTGGAAGAGGTTTGTTTCCACACTAAAAAAGGGACTACAATGTTACAATGGCTTGATAAAACTGATCAGCATCCAGGAGGAGGGAGTTCATTATGTGCAGGTTCCCTGGAATGCACTGTTAAATAAAGCCGGACCCCCGTGTCCACTAACAGGTACTTGGACACAAGCACACTGCAGTTTTTACACTCATTCGGTCACTTAAGATACCTCTCGGTGTAAGATTTATAGGCGTAGTGATTGGCTTCATCACCCCCCTCCACCATTCTGCGGCACTGCCATTTGCAATGGTTGATGAGCCCCTCCGCCCTCTCAAACATGGCCGTCTCAGGGATTGGGGGTGGGGGAATAGAGGAAGGGAGGGTGGGTGGCGTAAAGCACGCCGTCTTAGATCACTCCTCCTCCACCTCTTCCATCATCTGGCTATGTTCTCCATGCACCTTTTCAGCCACTACTGAAGGTCATTGTGCGAGCCTCCTCATTCGCCGCTCCCGTCCGCTCCTTCAGCCACTTCACCTTTGTCACTTTTCTCTAAAAAGAGTGAGTGAATAGACTGCCGTACTTTATAGTGCTGCGTCAAAAGAGGCGGAGTAGAGGAGAAAATTCAATTTTTTGGGACCGGCGACGGGGGGGGTGGGGACATGACGTCCTGAAGAGAGGAGGCCAGCTATTGGCTCTGTGAGTTGTCAGTCCTGTGTGCTGCTGCAGACGGACAGGCCACTCGATGAATATGGATGAGAGCAGTGAAAAGGGTGATGCGGCAGGGAAGACCCCCCCCCCTTCAAACCGAT
Organism: Valencia hispanica; assembly: GCA_963556495.2. Classification (NCBI taxonomy): domain Eukaryota; kingdom Metazoa; phylum Chordata; class Actinopteri; order Cyprinodontiformes; family Valenciidae; genus Valencia; species Valencia hispanica. The sequence continues at coordinate 48,063,081 of OY747715.1, forward strand.
GCAGGCTTGAACAATGCGTGCCGTCTTTCACTGAAAACACTCAGAGCCTGCATTAGCATTTTCTCAGACAATTGAGGCTCTGGCCAGCTGCAGGCATGGCTCGGATGCTGCGGTGAAATCTCTTTTTCTGCACCCACTGATGAATAAGACCTCGGTGAAAAAAGGTCGACTGGCCGCATTCCTCAACACTACCGTTGCACCTATGCCTAGGCTAATGTTAGGAGCCCCTTTAGAGATTGTGCCCCGGCATTGATGGCGATCTGACGGAGGACTTGAGAAGCAGCAGATCTCAGAATGGGTAAGCTTCAAACTCTGATTGTCTGACTTGTTGAATTTATCCATCATGCTGCACCATGAGTAGTTTCATACATCTTATGGCTCATTTGTTCGTATGGCTCATTTTTGTTCCATCGTCCTTGCTCCCCGTCAGGAGCAGGTTAGTCTATTGAAATGCAGAATGGGTACTTGGAAGCGTTGTGAGAAGGAGGGGAGGACGGTCACAAGGCATTTCCTCCTGACCCACCCCCCTTGAGTGACTTAACTAAACGCATTTGGCTCAGAGATTGTGTCTCTCCTCCAAGCCATCCTTCCAGTACTGGAAGCAAGGGTTTGAACTAACACCCCACTGGCTCAACCTCCCAATGTGCCCCACTGCTCTCGTTCCCTGGCGACAGATTGCCATGTTTACTCTACCACATGACGCCATTAAAACCTGTTACTGTGATCTCAGACACTGGGACAGAATTAATTATTGACTAATGACACCAAACGTGGCTGTGAGGGCGACAGAGGGAATCTTAGCGGCTTTCTCTCCTGCTGGGTTCACTCCGGCTGAAGATGAGCAGAAAGTTACGCAGTGGGTTTGGGCTTGTCTGTCAACAACAGGTCTTGGAATATTGGGATCTTAGAAAAAGAATCCTTCAATGAAATGTTTTCCTGCTGGCAAGCTGTCAGTTATCATGCGATAGAAGTTAAGGCTCGGGAGCTTTTCAGTTACGGCAAACGCCTGTTATTTTATTTTTCCATCAAGGTCATTTAGTGTTTTATGTTAAGAGAAAAACAGAGAGCTGACTGCAACACTGCACAAGATTCAGATATCCAAAAAGAGATCGGACATGATAAACTGCAGGAAATCTGATCAGATATATTTAGTTTTATCCTCTATTTTCTACTCAAAGGACTCATCAGCTTCTACCCACACTTGAAATATCCCGAAAATGTGGTATTTTTAATTGCCAAAGTGAGATTGGAAAGTTTTTTTCAGATCCTAACCACAATTCCACCAGTAATCATAGCACAGAATATGTGGATGTTTGTCAGAGCCATTGGTTACGAGTGATCTTCGGGAAACGAAGCCTATGTCTGAATGGAACATGAGGGGCATATTAATGAAACAAGAAGAAGAGCAACCATGTGTACTGTGAAATTCCCCTATGTCACAGTGCCATGTTCATTGACATCTGAATCTAATGAGTGCCTTATTGAGGCAACAGGTTGGTCTCAGTCCACTTAACCCCCCCCCATCCTCGATGTCGACCCTCCGCACTCCATGTCCTCCTCAAAGTACAAAACACGGTGACAGACTGCAATGCCGGACACTGTCTGATGGCACACTTAAAAGAAGGTAGAGGAAATGTAGTCAGAAAGGTGGACAGTGCTTCGTAACATCCCTGCCCGCTCTGCTGACGTCACCCCTTTTGGCAGTTGAGAAGGCTTGAGCATGACGTAATTGCATCCATATCAGCATGCAGAGGAGATTGTTTGTGTCTGTGCTTAAGTTCAAGTGTGCACCTGTGATGAATGTTCACCATGACATCATCACAATGTTATCTGGTTTTAGTCTCTTGCCGATTAATCAATAACCCATGGGCACAAGGACCAAATGTAGCTGATTGCTCCATCGTAGTTTGCACTCACTGACGTGGGGTTTCTTGGTTTTGACTGATTTCTAAGTAGCACTACAGAAAATGGAGCTCTACCAAGCTAAGAGGAGAAACACATCCTGCTGCACAGTGACACTCTGTCAATCAGTGACTGCTAAAAGCCACTTTAAACCACAAAAGCCCTTCCAAAATGGAGGAGATTTAAACCATTTTGGCTCTATACCCTTTGAACAAATCTGCAGGATTGCTTCCCATATGTTCTCCACGCGTCAGCTAATTACAACGGATAATTCTTTGAGGGTATTCATGAGCTGCTTGGATGAAGAGTTGGAAGTGATTGTGTTTTGTCCTGATAGTTTGCGTCATCTTATTTTTTCAAATTCCGACTTTGGGGTTTCTGGAATTCAGTTCCAGCATAAAGCAGGATTACTGACACTGATCATTGGAAGGGTATTTAAAAGAGATAAGATAAAACTTTTTCTTCCATTTACATGGAAAATTGTCTTGTTGTAAGTCATAAAATACATTAACAATAAAAAATAAAAAAAACCTGAGAAGGAACTCTAATATGGAGAAGACCTTTAAAATGCGTCACCCCAACAGCATGAGACTTCTGATTGAGCAGAACATTGGAATGTGGGATAAAAGAATGTTTAGATTTATTCATTCAGCATTGGGACACTCTAAAGCGTTTGCCTGATGGAAGGCGCTGGTACACTCCATGTAAGACATGAGGAGAGTCTGGAGTCTGTGGGTTTGTGAGGTCCAACCACCAAAGAAACAAATCTCCACATTATTCAGAGTGTTGCTAAAACTCCTTGAAAATGGTTAAAATTAGACCTCTGCAAACTGGAAAGGAGGTCATCATTTACTCTACATGAGAATCTGGGCCAGGACACAGAACATGCCTCCAATCGCTAATAGAATGTGAAAGCTACAAATATTCCTACCAAAAAAACAGGAAACGTTTCCCCTTCAGAAAAATAGAATATATCATTACCTTTCAGTATGTCAAACACATTTGAATGATATTGTGTTTTTTTATGCTCATTTAATATTTTTCTTTTTGAACACATTCAGTGCATATACTGTATATGATGTATATAATGATGTGGCCCTTTTCCCACTTTGTGTGTCTTTCCCCAGAGGAGGGTGAGTACTTCCTGAAGGTGCTGATCCCCAGCTATGCAGCCGGCTCTATAATTGGCAAGGGTGGCCAGACCATCGTACAACTACAGAAAGAGACGGGTGCCACCATTAAGCTGTCCAAATCCAAAGACTTCTACCCCGGTAAGAAGGAACACTCTCTCACTCATTCAGACTGATAAATCAGAAGAGCATATATACATGAGAGGAGTCTTCCAACTCATCAGGCAGCTGGGTGAGAGATGCCTTGGTGAAAGAGGGTCTTTAATATTTTCTCTTCGTTTAGCTTCCCAGGAATAGTTTTTATTCACACAGCCACTGTGAACTCAATCATCTCCACGTCCCAGAGAATAAACATGGATCTGGATGTGTTACCTGTTCAAAGTATGTCTGCTTTCTATTAATCTGGTGACAATTTAAGATGTTAGAGTAATTCTAGAAATATGGAGTTGTGATCTGACTAGATGGAACCTAGAAGCAAGTATGTATCACTTTCAAAATGGTGACTGTCTGAACTGCTGCGGTAACATTACTGGATATACTCTGTATTTGCACAGCAGAGGTTGGTTAATTCGACTTCTAATCAGCTGCTCAGGGGAGTCTGACAGGTCGCTTCATTCTCTTCTCCTTGCTTTCTCCAGTGACAGTTTGTTGAGCGACGGGGCGTTTTTCTAGCATCTGAGCTAAATGTAGGATTGATTGAAAGTCTGGAGCTGAGCTTCAGTTCTCTATCTTAATATATATTGATGTTTCTAACTTCTTCCATCCACTGATGGGTGATCTATTCATTTAACCAGGCAGCAGCTTTGAAATAGCATTATTTTAGTAATAGTGATAGGTGGCAATTTTTCACTTTGCAAACTGACATGACTGTCCATGTTTTTCATGTCTACAAATATGGTCAATCAGCCATCTTTGTTTTCCTTCTAATGGTGCGTTCCATTTACATTGGAAGTCGGAAGTCGGAGCTGGGTTTGTCGTCACAGCCGAGTAAACAGCATTCCAGTAACGTAGTCGATGAGTCAAGATTCCAGTATGGATGCCCAAGGAGCCATTGTTGGTAGTGCCTCTTTGTTCTAAGCTATACTTTCCATATGCAAACAGCACTTTTAGTCAGTTAAGTTTAGAGTTGCATGCTCTACTTGTAACATTGATTTTAGATGCACTCTTACAAGTGGGTCTTGTAAAATAAACATGTTTCCACCACAACTTACTGTTGTTGATGCCATGGGCGGCCATATTGTAAGTCATAGTTGGAGCAATCGAAAATCTCTGACTTTCTAAGTGGAAGTCAGACTTAGTGGAGCATTCCAGTTGATTTCTCCCACTTGGAAGTCGGAATTTCCGAGTTCCAACTACAAATGGAATGCACCTTAAGTGACATAAAAATGCAGGAGCCTTCAGGCTGTGAGATGCAATAGGTGGGGGAGTAGAAGCGCTGCATTACAGTGCACTGAAGTCAAGCAGATAAAATGCCTTTTAATTCCAGCACTTCTGGAATCTCATTAACCTTGGTTTACTTCCAATTCCAGTAACTGACTCCTATGATATTGCTGTATATTATAATAGAAATAATATCTGCTTTTTGTAAAGTAAATGTGGAAGCCCGTTCCATGTTTGGCAGCTACATAGCCATATTATCTCCTGCATCATTAGTTGACAGGAATCTGGATTTTTTACAGACAGATACAGTAACTCTGTGTTCCAGAACATTTCAGAAAATCCAGAGGTGTCAAGACTTGAAATATTTACCATCAGCAAACTTGACCTTTTATCAAACAATGTAAAGTTTTGGAGATATTTCTTTTTTTCAGCCAGGTGGCTGACAGCTCACAGCAACATGTGGGGGAGGGGGAACACTCCCCACCGCTACATGCACCAAAAAACACTCATTACTTTAGGATCTGTAACACCCATACTTACACCATTACTTTACAGTATCATGTGATTCATACTGAAACACATGGAATGAAAGTGTAAAACATGATATTACAGTTTTCATAAAAAAAAGAAAAACAACAATAATGATAATAATGTTGTCTATAACTGTGGTTCCCAACCTTTTTTCCTTGAGGAACCCCTTGCCTGCATCTGAGGCCGGACCCCCCCCCCCTCCCCCCAAAAAAACAACAACAAAAAAACTGCAGTTTTATGTTTTTGTTCTTATTCTTTTTTTGTTTCAGACTTTGGGCTATATAAACAAATTTCTTTTTGTCTTTTAAAAATCCAAAATAAAAAACCAAACAGAACAAAAAAACCAAACAGATGTATGTTAATATAGTTTTGGTAACCTCTGCACAGACAAAACCTTCTGAACCCATGCAGTCTCTAAGGACCCCCTTTTGGTTCCAGGTTGGAAACCAGTGCTATATACCATAAACATGTTATTTTGATTTTGATACATAGAACTAAGCTGAAAATTGTAAGACCTGCTAAAATTAGTAGAAATTTTTCACAAAAGAAAAAGAAAACATTTTTAATTCTGCTCTTTATAGAGTAACACAAGCATAACAAGCTGATGTTAGCTCGACGATTGATTGGGATATTCAGTCGGGTAGCCACCCTGCAGTTGGCAGTCTAATAGATGTGCCTTTTTTTACATCACCATGATTGTTTGTGGTTTTTACAGCCAAAAATATCTCCAAACTGTCTTTGCTGTAAGGAAGGGAGAAGTTCAGGAGTCTTCCACTAGCCTGTTGACTGGCATTGTGCAGCAACAGGGGGGGAAGGGGCAATTACTCTATAGGCCACATAAATGGTGAAAACTCCTCCTTAAAATGACTTTAGGTGGCAGGGACAGAATGATGGAATATACTAGTGATATTGGAGCTGTACCTCTTTTAAATCTTGATACCAGAAACCAGCCCATACTTACCGGTAACATCATATGATAGCTAAATCCTGGACTATTGCCCTCTCCATGATTTCCTAAGAGCTGTTTCTTTGAGAAACGTTACCTGATACACGACTGATGTCTGATCCCCTGAATGTCGTTAATTAAACTGACCGATGAGGCCATGGTTGTTAGGACTCTCAGGTCCAAAAATAGAACTCATAAGCAAGGGTCAGGACCCACTGGTATGGCATGTATTAAAGTGTTAATCTCACCGTCAGACTTGTGACCCAATCATGAGGATTCCAAGATATCTAATAATTTCACAGCAAGGTTGCAAAGTTTATGCATTTCAAAAACTGCCTGACCATCCCCCAAAAATCCATGCCAGACTACCATTGTACACTTCTCCACTACAAAAGATTACCTGTTTGGTTATGCAGAGGTGTACATTCAAAGCATTAATGTTACCTGAGCATATCAATCAAATATGGCAACAGGAGAAAGATGCACATGCAGCTCAGTGACCCCTGTCAGCATGGAGGTCATTGCCGATACATCTTATCCTCCAAACAGCAAACGCTTGATTCATAGCGGAGCCTGCCACTTTGTCCTTCATGCCTCAGAGGAGGTTTGTGAGCCGCCTGGAAATAACAGGTGCTAGGCATCTCTCTGCCTATTAAGTCCAGATGTTCTCTTTAGAACCAATGGAAGCAAATAATCCTTATGTTGTTTTAGACATTTGTTCAGCTAAATGTACATTTAGGAAGCAAAATTGATGCTTAATGTGAGAAATAAGTAGTTAGATTTTGTTATCCTGTTATTAACAGATGAACTATTAATTCAGGTGATAAGCCAGATGTTTTCATATTATGCATTTTCTATTGTTGTTAGGTCACAGAGACAGAAAAAATGGTTTCCCAGAATTCAATTTGCTGTCTAAATGACCTCTTTGAGGGTTGAACTTCTGTTGTAGGCCTGGCTGGCTTGAAATTCTCATGATATGATGACTGCTGTTAAAATCTTACCATATCACAGAATTTACCTACCAAATCAAATGTGTAACATTATGCATTTGCTGTTATTCAAAGCAGAAAAGCAACAATTATTCCCCCTGCTGTTAAAATCAAATAACATATTGATTATTACTTCAAAAATAAGATTATATTTTAAACTGAATAAACATTCTGAGACCTCAATAAATATTTTGTTACAATAGACAGGTGGTGTTCCTTTAACTTCTAACTGTCTGGGTTATGTGTGACCAAAATAATTTACAAACTAAATTTGTCTGTATTGTAATCAAGAGAAAACTGTAGCTGCTTTCTTTCAGACAGCTGACTGGCAGTGTGCAGCAATAGCGTCCATTCCATTAAAAGGCACTGTCAGAACAGTAGAAAATGTAACTTTGGTAAATTGAGAGAGGTCTGCAATTTTTATCACAGGTACACTTTAACTGTGATCGACATAATGTAAAAACAAAATACTGGAAATCACATTGTATGATTTTTAAATAATTTATTTGTATAATGGGGCAGAAAATAAGTATTTGTGTAAAAACAAAAGTACACCTCAATCCTGTGTAAAGTTACCTTGGTAGGCAATTACAGAGATTAAACGTTTCCTGTACCCATTCCTTCATGCAGATCTTCTCTACAGCTGGGATGTTTTGGGGCTGTCGCTGGGCAACACAGACTTTCAACTCCCTCCACAGATTCTCTATTAGACTGAAGTCTGGAGACTGGCTAGGCCACTCCAGAACCCTGAAATGCATCTTATGAAGCCACTCCTTCGTTGCCCAGGTGATGTGTTTGGGATCATTGTCATGCTGGAAGATCCAGACACGTTTAATCTCCAATGCTCTCACTGATGGAAGGAGGTTTTTGCCCAAAATTTCCCCATACATGGCCCCATTCATCCTTTCCCTTGCAGAAAATCAGCCCTAAAGCATGATGCTTCCACCCCCATGCTTCACAGTGGGTATGGTGTTCTTGGGATGCAACTCAGCATGCTTCCTCCTCCAAACACGGCCTGTGTGGTCTTTATACCAAAGAGTTCTATTTTGGTCTCATCTGACCACATGACTTTCTCCCAATCCTCCTCTGACAAACTTTAGACGGGCCTGAACATGTGCTGGCTTAAGCAGGAAGACTGCAGGATTTTGATCCATGACGACATAGTGTGTTACTAATAGTAACCTTTGTTACTGTGGTCCCAGCTCTCTTCAGGTCATTGATTAGTTCCTCCCTCCTGTAGTTCTGGGCTGTTTCCTCACCGTTCTCTAGATCATGTGTTCCCCACCAGGTGAGATCTTGCATGGAGCCCCAGGTAGAGGGAGATTTTCAGCTCTCTGGTCTTGACCATGGTGGAGGTTGGAGTCTGTTTGAAGGTGTGGACAGGTGTCTTTTATACAGATAACAAGTCCAAACAGGTGCCATTAATGCAGGTAATGAGTGGAGGATAGAAGAGCTTATTAAAGAAGTAACAGGTCTGTGAGGGCTAGAGTCTTTGTTTGGTTATAAGAGCTAAATACTTATTTTTTGCACCATTATACAAATAAATTCTTTAAAAATCATTCAATGTGATTTCCTGGATTTTTTTAAGTGGAAAGACTTGCACAATCGGTGGCTGCCAAATACTTGTTGCCCCACTGTAGGTTGATACAAGTAACTGGCCCTTTTTCCACCAAGCTGGTTTCAGGGCTACTTCTGCTTAAAACGGAGAGATGTGATCTCTGACTTTTAAAGTGCCTTAAGATGACATGTATTTAGATTTGGCAATATATAAATAATCTGAATTGAATTGAATTGATGCCAGAGCCTGACTTGGCACCAATTAACCTAACAGCAAGAACCGACTAAACACTGGCTCTGGAACCAGCACCGAACTAGCACCGGTTCTTTTTTGTTGTAAAAGCCCTATCTGTAGTCATAGCTGCTGGAGAATAACATAACAGTACCTGTTGGATAACGAAACAGAACATATTTTAAATCTGGCCTATTCTTTCAGAAAGTCTGTGTTATTTGTTGCACTGATTCAACTGCAGCAAGGAATTACTGAGGGGAGGACAGGAAGGGTATGTGCTTACAGATATTTTTCTTAAGATGTATCTCCCACCCTGTTTCTGTTAGCCATGATGAAGGGCGTTACGCTTTGTTTGAGGGAATGCTTTACAGATACTGAATACATAAAAAGACTCATATGTATCCTTATTTCTCACTTTAAGACCTGAATGTGTTCATAGGCCACCACCTGCTCACCACCATCCCCCGACTCATTATTGTGATGAGTGAGAAGAGGAGTTCAGAGAGAGGGTGCTGGCAGGAATTTGATTGGGTGGTAACTCTGGCCCACACAAGTAAAATGAAACAGCTGCTGCTGTACAGTTAAGCACCACTTTGTGGACTTGGTGCAGACTAAACTTTTTTATCTCAGGTTTGGGCAGCTTGAAAAGTTTGTGAGAACAAAAATAAATAAATACAAATTTAGAGTTAAAGGGATAGTTAAAGTTTTTTTAAATGAGTTTCTGTTTAAATGTTATAAGCAGTTACAATCTTAACCATAGCTGATAACTCTCTTCATTTAGTATAAATCCAGATTAGTTGGAGGCTAAAGCTAAAGGCTAGTCAGAGAGGGACGAACAACGATGCAGACCACCAATCAGGCTTTTTTCTCTCAATTTACCACTTTAAAGATATGCCTCAGGTTCTTTTGAGGAAGCATTTGAATCCAACAGAATATTAACTAATAGAAGAAAATTCCGTTTAACGCACCAAAGCACCTTTACCTGATTTATGTCTGACTTAAAACAGTGCATCAAAATACACGCTGTTGGTTGATGTTTTAACAGATTTAAAATGATGGGAGAAAAAAGTCTAATATTTCAGTATTTGGCCTGCTGATTAACAATAATCAATCAGGAGAAAACAAGCCAATTGGATAGATGCTTCTCTGGCCTTACAACAAAACATTCTAACAATATTTCACAGAGTTCATACTGCCGACCAATCACACTCATGATAGCAGACAAACCCAATCAGGGGTCAAGAATCAATGCAGCCATTTTGTCCTGAGGTTTTTCTTTGATGGCTCACAATTAGACTCCCAACCTCCTTACATCACCCAACTATTGGAAGAAGGAATCAAACCTGAATTAAATGTCATTATGGGGAAGTGCACAACTGGGTCCTGCAGTTACTGAGATGGATGAGTGGACAGAGTGAAGGGAGTGGATGATGCATGACTGCAGGAGAGTAAGGGGACAGGGGGCAGGCCCAGAAATAGCCTCTCCCAGCTGTACTCAAGCTGCTCCAACACACGCCAAGTTTCCTCTTTCCTCCTTGCTGATCATTGTTGTTCTTAGATTTGGTTCCTGGTAGTTAAGAGAGTTTGGGCCAAGAGGGATAATGTCATACCTCTTTTTTATTTATTTCTTTTTTGCACGCTTTCTTTCTGCACCTAGCCGCTGATTTTGATTTCTTCCCATGATCTGGTTTGCGGCCATCTTCCCTGTTGCATTGCTGGGTTACTGGAGATACGATAAACATGACACACTAAGCATTTACCCACTTGCACTCTGCATTTTACTTATGCAAGCACCTACATACACCCAATACACACATCTGCATATTTAAGGAGCTGCAAAAAGTGTTGTGGGAGTTTTCCATTTGCACTTAAACTTAGAAACAGAACTTCAACCTTTTGACTTATGCAGCGTGCCACCAGCCAAATACACGCATTAATTTACTCTTTACAGCACAACACTCTGTAAGGTTGTTGGAATGTCATAAAAACACCATGAAGTCTGCTAAACAGTGAAGTTTTGTGGAACAAAACAGAAAAAGGAGGGCTATTTAGAAGTGTCAACAAGCTTAGATAAATAGTTTTTTTCCAAATGCAGCATGTCTTGATGGTCATTTTAGTGCAGTGTCCCTTCTAAAATGACATCATGGGTGGGGATTCTAAATGGACTGAAACTCGAGCTTTTCCCCACATTTGTCTGGGCCTCCAGTGAATCCCAGTCCAACTTTCACCAGAAACAGTTCTGTTGTTGCATCTTTCTTTTGTTCTTCTGAGAGACACTAACGTCTCGCTGAGGAGAGTAAGACTGACCGCTGACCTGGGGTCTCATTTATAAAACCTTGCGTAGAATCCTTACTAAAACCATACTTAAGCTCAGCAAAACATTTTTACTTACAGTAAGTTTCAGATCTTTCAAACTTTGAGTATGCACAGCTTCATGCAGTGTCTGCTTTATAAATCCCACTCTCCCTAGAAATGAGCTCAGGTGATTCTGGGTCATATCCTGCCTCCTACACACCCACTATCTGCCATAAACGGTCAATGCAAAGTGCCTAGTGAATATTCTGCATAGATTTAAGCCGGTTTAACGGGTAACCATGGAAACCAAGAGGCAGAGAAAGCTCATTCAACTGAGACTAAAATTGAGGTGTTTATGGGTGACGTAGAGGCATGGAGAAACATTTTATTTTAATCAATCAATCAATCAATCAATCAATCTTTATCTATATAGAGCTTTACTCAGACAGCCTTTGACCAAAGTGCTTTACTGTAAAAGATGAAAATATAGTTATCAATAAGAAAATGTGTAACAAGACAACAAGAGTAAAGAGACTAAATAAAATATAAAAGCAGCACCACAAGCAATAAAACAAATACGAACAATAAATATAAGGTGTGAATTATATGATTACTTCTTGTAGAAACAATAAGGTTGGAATAAAAGTGAATTAAAACAAATAAAAACTAAATTACAGCAGAGCGTAATAAGATTCAGCACTCCTAGATATTTAAAGCCTGACAGAAAAGTTGTGCTTTAAGTCGACTTTTAAAAAGTATCATCTGTGCAAAATATTATTTGGGGCGTCACAAATAAATGGAAGAGCTGTGAGTAACACAGCATTGATGCATCAGTGTGCCTGACATAAAAAAGAAGGTGTAGGCAAAGAGGGAGACAGCATGCCACAGCCAGAATGTGATGCAGGGGGGCCGGGATGCACGGTTCCAGCGGGTCGGTAGATTTAACACGGGGCCCAGTTCAGCACATCGATCTGATAGGACAGCTTTATGGAATCTACATCACTCCCCACATCCTGATGCTGCCAATGGCTGATCTTCAATGAGCGCCAGCGCATCCATTGTGCAGCATTATGCAGGAGTGTCACAGCAACATTTATATTTGTATATCACTCAATTAATGCACCAATAAGTGCAACTGCTAGCTCTACAAGTCTAAAAACATTCACCATGTTTCCATCTCACCAGCTGCGCTGCCAGTGTCCTCCATGTCCAAAATGTGCATAAGCAAGGTCCTCATTTTTCCGCCACATTTTCTTTTCTATAAATCCCAAACTTGGCGTAGAAAGTGACTTGTGCAGTTTTCAGACCCTGAGAATAATGCTGGATTCAGCATCAACAACTGCTGGGATCTATTTACTTCCTGATTTTCACTGTGTGACTGGTAAAGGTCTGTTGATTAGAGCAACACAACACCAATGTTTCAGAAAGAATAATTGCTAGGATATTAATCAGCATATTGATCTTCATGTCTTTGCATAGCAACAGAAGGGTTAAACAACAAGAAATGGACAACTTCTACATTATGCCTTTTCAGTGATGCATCTTGTAGTACATTTTACGATGAATGTGCTGTCTGTTTCACAAAGACTCAAACGCAAAAAAAAAAAATTCTGATAGTTTTTTTGTTTTTTACATTTCTAGTAAATCACAGGTATTTCCCATAAGGGTGAAGCAAATCTACAAATTATTACTTTGCTTTTACTATAATTGTGTCTCCCAAGAAAGATAATTGAATTGTTAATTGCAAAAATTTGCACATCAATTAAGTGTCTACTAAAATGATATGATTGTGACAACCTTAAACAGAGGCAGCTGCAATCCCCCGGGGAAATTATTCAGCCTTTTTAACAGAACATTTATAAAATGATCTGGAATTAGAAACAGTCATTCATTTAAACCTAAAGGTCTCAACTTTTCCTGTTTCCATTCAGATAAGGCCATCTACGAGAAGATACAGACCAGACTTTACTTTTTTAGGACGCCTACAGTAGGTCCTTCAAGCTTTGCAACAAGATGCTGCTGATCTTTTACAGTCAGTTGTGGAGAGTGTAATCATCTGTTGGGGTAGCAGCATCAGAGCCAGAGACTTAAAAAGGCTCAACAACCTGATAAAGAAGGCAGATTTACCATTAGCTGCTGTACTAAAGGAGGAGGTGACTGTTTAGTTAGGAGCATAGCTTTATTTAGCCACGGGGTTTCTAGCCTGTTTGCTTTACAACAGAAGTTGGAACCCAGATCACAGAATGATGTCACACATTTTTTGTCAGGATATCTGTGGGATTTGCTAGCGTTTGTTGTTAGCGACAGGCTGTTAGCAACACAAGCCCATTACAAGCTATTTCTTGTACAACCCAAATCTTGACCAACGCCTTCACCAATAAAAACAGTACAATACTCTTTGGGGGACTGCATTAATGCGAAAGAAAAGGAAGAGGTACACATAAAAAGATAAGAACTTCAGCTATGTTTCATACGCCCTGCTGCTATATTGTATTTTGAGGCTGGGGTTGGGGGGGAATCTCTTGCTTCTCCAGTTGGAATTCCAACATCTGGATGAATTCCAATTTGTTATTGTAAGAGAATTTCAACCACACTCACTGAATATACCTCATCTCTTGTTCTGAGTTTCAAGTCAGATAGATCCGCTTACATGGCACTGAAAGCAATGTACCAGTTTAATATGGAGATACACCAATCAGAGACCTGTAGCTCATTTCTGCTCTGTGTTTGTGTTAAACTATGACCTGCTGTTGTCGAATTAGCTGATTTCGGTTATCTTTTGACAAACTAATTGACAGCATTCAACATGTTTTATTGCCCTCATGTTTTTAGACCTCCTGCCACAAGAGGTCACAGATTATTTAGCCTATACAAGGAGCAGATTTGACATTCCACTGTGTGTGGTAGGAATCACTGCTAAACGTTGTTCAATTAATTCAAAACAATGACAAAATGATTTGAGGGTGGCCTTTTTAAATGTTAGTATCTTGTGTTGCAGTGGGCAGCATTAATGAATTATGGACAACACTGAACATCCTCTTCATGAGACTATCATACAACAACAGAGCGTCTTCAGTCGGAGGCTTCTTCAGTTTCGCTGCAATACAGACCGCTACAGGAAATCCTTCCTGCCCACGGCCATCATCATCTACAGTGGCTTGCAAAAGTATTCGGCCCCCTTGAATTTTTCCACATTTTGTCACATTACAGCCACAAACATGAATCAGTTCTATTGGAATTCCACGTGAAAGACCAATACAAAGTGGTGTACACGTGAGAAGTGGAACGAAAATCATACATGATTCCAATTTTTTTTTACAAATAAATAAATGAAATGTGGGGTGTGGGTAATTATTCAGCCCCCTGAGTGAATACTTTGTAGAACCACCTTTTGCTGCACTTCCAGCTGCCAGTCTTTTAGGGTCTGTCTCTACCAGCTTTGCACATCTACAGACTGAAATTCTTGCCCATTCTTCTTTACAAAACAGCTCCAGCTCAGTCAGATTAGATGGACAGCATTTGTGAACAGCAGTTTTCAGATCTTGCCACATATTCTCGATTGGATTTAGATCTGGACTTTGACTGGGCCATTCTAACACATGGATATGTTTTGTTTTAAACCATTCCATTGTTGCCCTGGCTTTATGTTTAGGGTCGTTGTCCTGCTGGAAGGTGAACCTCCGCCCCAGTCTCAAGTCTTTTGCAGACTCCAAGAGGTTTTCTTCCAAGATTGCCCTGTATTTGGCTCCATCCATCTTCCCATCAACTCTGACCAGCTTCCCTGTCCCTGCTGAAGAGAAGCACCCCCAGAGCATGATGCTGCCACCACCATATTTGACAGTGGGGATGGTGTGTTCAGAGTTATGTGCAGTGTTAGTTTTCCGCCACACATAGCGTTTTGCATTTTGGCCAAAAAGTTCCATTTTGGTCTCATCTGACCAGAGCACCTTCTTCCACATGTTTGCTGTGTCCCCCACATGGCTGGTGGCAAACTGCAAACGGGACTTCTTATGGTTTTCTTTTAACAATGGCTTTCTTCTTGCCACTCTTCCATATAGGCCACTAATAGTTGTCCTATAGACAGATTCCCCCACCTGAGCTGTAGATCTCTGCAGCTCGTCCAGAGTCACCATGGGCCTCTTGGCTGCATTTCTGATCAGCGCTCTCCTTGTTCGGCCTGTGAGTTTAGGTGGACGGCCTTGTCTTGGTAGGTTTACAGTTGTGCCATACTCCTTCCATTTCTGAATGATCTCTTGAACAGCGCTCCGTGGGATATTCAAGCCTTGGGAAATCTTTTTGTAGCCTAAGCCTGCTTTAAATTTCTCAATAACTTTATCCCTGACCTGTCTGGTGTGTTCTTTGGACTTCATGGTGTTGTTGCTCCCAACATTCTCTTAGACAACCTCTGAGGCCGTCACAGGGCAGCTGTATTTGTACTGACATTAGATTACACACAGGTGCCTCTATTTAGTCATTAGCACTCATCAGGCAATGTCTATGGGCAACTGACTGCACTCAGACCAAAGGGGGCTGAATAATTACGCACACCCCACTTTTCAGTTATTTATTTGTAAAAAATGTTTGGAATCATGTATGATTTTCGTTCCACTTCTCACATGTACACCACTTTGTATTGGTCTTTCACGTGGAATTCCAATAAAATGGATTCATGTTTGTGGCTGTAATGTGACAGAATGTGGAAAAGTTCAAGAGGGCCGAATACTTTTGCAAGCCACTGTACAACAACTCCTTAAAGAATTAATTATATGAGCTACAACAACACTTAATTTCCCTCTGGGATCAATAAAGTATTTTTGAATTTGAATTTGAATTGAACTGTCACTAACATCAGCCTCTGTCTGTATTCCCAAGGGAACGTACATCCTTACCTTAACCCTGAGATTTCCAGTAGGCTGACAGCATTTCCAAATCCCCCGTGTTTCATACAATAAAACAAGGCAGCTTTTCTGTAAGATGATCAGCCTTTCTGGGATCTGTTCCATCAGCTCCAGGCCAATTTAGTCTTTTGCTAATTCAATGAAATTTCCTAAAACCAGAACCAATTGATGTCATGTGGAAGACAGCTCTTTTTTGTATCGGAAAAAGTCAGGTACAAAATGACAAAAACTACATAGGTATGAAATGGTGAGTGAGTGAAATGATCAGCACTCATTGAAGTCTAGCTCTCTGTTGTAGAAGCTTTAAAGAGCAGGCCACATGCCTCGGTAGAAGGTACAGCTTCCTTTAAATAACGGAATAAACAGCTGGTTGCTCTGCATGGCCTTCTGTGGAGATATTTAAATTGAAAAATACAAGACATCTGTTATATGCTTATTCCAAATATTTAGATTTTAGAACATTTTGTCGAATCTGTACTGTAATGACACTTGGAGCGCTACAGATGAGCAAAAGGGAGCTTCAGCAGAAGGCCAACTGGATTACAGAAAGTCGTTTGGTGTTTTGCTTTTGAGCTTTCCTCCATCTGCCATGGAATATGTAGGATCTGGAAACATTGGTCTGTTGGAGCACAAAAGGTGGGGACATTTTCAAATCTGGAGTATACATGGAGAGACTGCTGTTACAGTTAGTAATGCTTACTGCACTGGTGGAGCTCATCACTAATAAAGTTGTTTTAAACAGTAAAAGAACATGAGGTCCTTGGCTTTGTTGTTGCAAACTTACACCTCACTAACCTCACGTTCTTGGTAACAACTTCCACACTGAAGAGTGTGGTGTTTAATGCTACCCTGTGGCACATTTTTTAACAAGACAGTTGTTTTCTGAAGTTTGTTGTGCCCTCATGGCACCCCTCTCCCTCTTGACAACATAAGGTTCAGATTTAGCATCTCAGCAGCCTGCAAGACTGTGTCTGTAGGCGAAAAATATGTTTCTGAGACCTATTATTATACATGTTGAAAACATAAATACAACTGTAGGGATGTATAAAAATGTCACAATAGCACTGGAAGTGCCTGTGTGGTTTACCCATAGTAGTGGCAACACCAGGACAAAACCTACACTAAAGGTCTGGGTTCTGGCTCAGAAAATATAACAGCAGATGATATTTACAAGCAGTTATTGGGATCAAATCAGACCCAAAGCATCTCGATTGGAGAATCTCTATTATTGTAACCACTTTATTAGTTTCAAGGTCAGAAACATCTGACAGACAAAACTAAGTTATATCCCCTGCTAAACCCCCATATAATTTAAACAGCCACATGCATACAAAGCCTTTATGTGCATAGCTTGACAAGACATTTACATTATCTTTCCGAGTGAAAGTCCTTAAAAGGGAATTTTGACCATTTCCCTGTCCTTTATGGATGAAAACATTTGGCTTGTTAGAGTTCATATTTTTCAATTCCATTCAGTTTATTTATATAGCGTCAATTCCCAACATGTCATCTCAAGGCAATTTACAAGATAAATCTATTCAGTTCAACCATACATTCCAATTAATCCTTCAATTCATTATTCCAATCAGTCTAAAAGTTTTCTCTCTTAGGAATCCCAGCAGATTGTATCAAGTCATTGACTTGCAGCATTGACTCCTCCTGGACCAACATATACAGACAGTCGCCTGTGTTGTGTCATTGAATTCACAGCAATCCCTCATACTGAGCAAGCATGTAGCGACAGTGGAGAGGAAAAACTTCCCTTTAACAGGAAGAAACCTCCAGCAGAACCGGAACCAGAACCAGAACCAGGCTCAGTAGGAGCGACCATCTGCCACGACCGTCTTGGGGTTCAAGAAGACAGAGCAGAGACACAGAAAGAACAGAAGAACTGATGTAAGAGTACTTTCTATATTAAAGAAAGTAAAAAGTTGATAACAGGACACCGGGGATGTTCAGTTACTAGGTGCATCATCCCAGTTGATGCCCCCCTCCAACAAGGCATCACAGCTGAGCAGAATGTCGGACCAGGTATATCTTCTATGGAGCGAAAAACACTGAGAGAAAACAAAGTTAACAGTCGAAATAACAGCAAATAATGCAACTGGAGAGTAGTAGAAGAGAAAGTAGCAGAGTGAAGAAAATTGGTAAGTCTGTCCTCCAGCAGTCTAAGCCTTTAGCAGCATAACTACAGAGATAGCTCAGGATGACCTTAGCCACTCTAACTATAAGCTTTATCAAAAAGGAAAGTTTAAGCCTGGCCTTAAAAGTAAACAGAGTGTCTGCCTCACGGACTAAAGCTGGGAGCTGGTTCCAAAGGAGAGGAGCCTGATAACTAAAAGATCTGCCTCCCATTCTACTTTTAGAAATCCTAGGAACTACAAGTAAACCTGCAGTCTGAGAGCGAAGGGCTCTGTTGGGAACATAAGGAACAATTAGATCTCTGATGTATGATGGAGCTTGATTATTAAGGGCTTTGTATGTAAGAAGAAGGATCTTAAATTCTATTCTGGATTTAACAGGGAGCCAATGAAGGGAAGCTAAAACAGGAGAAATGTGATCTCTCTTTTTAATATTCATCAGAACTCTTGCTGCCGCATTTTGGATCAACTGAAGGCTTTTAATGGCATTTTGTGGACTTCCTGATAGTAAAGAATTACAGTAGTCCAGCCTTGAGTTAACAAATGCATGGACTAGTTTCTCAGCATCACTCCTGGACAGGATGTTTCTAAGTTTAGCAATATTCCGGAGGTTAAAGAAAGAAATCCTAGAAACCTGTTTAATATGGGATTTAAATGTCAAGTCTCGGTCAAAAATAACGCAGAGGTTCTTTACATTATTACTGGGGGCCAATTTAATACCATCCAGATGAAGTGATTGACTAATCAGTTTCTTTTTTAGAACTTCGGGTCCAAAGACAGCAACTTTTGTCTTCAGAATTTAAAAGCAAAAAGTATAGGGTCATCCATGTTTTTATGTCTTCCAGAAATGCCTGTAATCTACCTAACTGACTGGGTTCATCAGGATTTATGGATAAATATAGTTGTGTATCATCGGCATAGCTGTGGAAATTTATCCCATGCTGTCTAATCATTCTACCAATTGGAAGCATATATATGGTGAAAAGAATTGGTCCAAGGACAGAACCCTGTGGAACTCCACAAGTAACCCTTGATAGTGAAGATGATTTATCATTTACATGAACAAACTGGAATCTATCAGACAAATATGATTTAAACCAGCCTAGTGCTGTTCCTTTGATCCCTGCAACATGTTCAAGCCTTTCTAAGAGAATATTGTGATCGACTGTGTCAAAAGCAGCACTGAGATCTAACAAAACCAGAACAGACACAAGTCCATTATCTGAGGCCATGAGAAAATCATTAGTAACCTTCACCAGTGCTGTTTCAGTGCTATGATGAGCTCTAAAACCTGACTGAAACTCTTCAAACAGCTCGTTACTGTTTAGATGCTCACAGACTTGATTAGCAACAATTTTCTCAAGGATTTTGGATAAGAAAGGAAGGTTAGATATAGGTCTGTAATTCACTAAGTCATCTTGATCAAGGGAAGGTTTCTTGAGTAAAGGTTTAATTACAGCTATTTTAAATTCCTGTGGTACGTATCCGTTTACTAAGGATAGATTCATCATATCCAAAATGGGGCCAGGAACCAAATGGAACACTTCCTTAAATAATTTGGTTGGGATTGGGTCCAACATACAAGTTGAAGGTTAAGATAAGGCAAATATTTTTGATAATTTCGAAAGCTCGACTGAATCAAAACAGCCTAAGCACAAATGAGGTTCTACAGTTCTTTCCGATGCTGCCTCATTTACTGAGGAAGAAGTAATCATGTTTGGGAGGATGCCAATGATTTTATTTTTAATTGAATTAATTTTATTTATGA
The DNA here is from genome assembly GCA_963556495.2 of Valencia hispanica. Taxonomy (NCBI): domain Eukaryota; kingdom Metazoa; phylum Chordata; class Actinopteri; order Cyprinodontiformes; family Valenciidae; genus Valencia; species Valencia hispanica. The sequence goes on from OY747715.1 coordinate 48,082,850, forward strand.
AGAATCCCATAAAATCATCACTGCTAAGAGCTGGGGGAATAGTTGGCTCAACAGAGCTATGACTCTGTGTAAGTTTGGCAACTGTTCTAAAAAGAAACCTAGGATTGTTCTTATTCGCCTCTATTAAGGATGAAAAATATGCTGTTCTAGCTTGTCGAAGGGTCTTTTTATACAGCAGTAGACTGTTATTCCAGGTTAAATAGGAATCCTCTAGATGTGTAGAGCGCCATTTTCTCTCAAACTTCCTAGTATTCTGCTTTAAAGTATGCAACTCTGCGTTAAACCAAGGAGTCAGCCTCCTATGGCTAGCCACTTTCTTTTTTAAGGGGGCTACACTATCTAATGCCAAACGCAATGAGGACGTAACGCTGTGAACCAGACCATCAATTTCTGAAGGGTTAGAGATAGAATTGCTGCCATCCACTGTGTTACTCTGAGACACTGAGGAAAGTAAGAATGGAACAGATTCTTTAAAAATTGTTACAGCATTGTCTGATAAAGCTCTGCCATAATGAAATTTTCTTTCAGATTTAAGATGGTCAGTTAAAGTAAATTCAAAAGTTATCAAGAAGTGGTCAGACAGGACCGGGTTATGTGGGTAGACTGTTATTTCTTCACACTCAATACCGTATGTCAGTACAAGGTCCAAAGTGTGTTTGCCCGAGTGGGTCGATCCCTGTACTATTTGAGTAAAGCCAATTGAGTCTAAAATAGCACTAAAGGCTGCATTTAGGCTATCACTTTCAGTATCCACATGAATATTGAAGTCCCCCACTATAATGACCATATTAGTATTTAATACTAAATCAGATAAAAAATGTGAGATCTGATCCAAGAATTGAGAGTAAGGGCCTGGTGGACGATACAAAACCACAAACAAAAATGGTCTTAATGTTTTGCAACTTGGATGAGGAAAATTAAGGGTTAGATGTTCAAAAGAACTGTAGCTATCAATTGGTCTCGGACTAATTAGTAAATCAGAACGAAAAATGGTTGCAACTCCTCCTCCTCACCCAGTACTTCTAGGAATGTGAAAATTTAAATGACTGGAAGGAGTTGACTCATTTATACTGACATAATCCTCCTGCTGCAACCAGGTTTCTGTGGGACAAAGCAAATCAATGTGATTATCACAAATCAAGTCATTTACAAACAAAGTCTTTGAGGAGAGAGAGATCTTATGTTTAATAAACCACACTTAATAGATTTATTTTTCTGTTCAGTCAAAGTAGTATTTATCTTTATGAGATTTCCATAATTTGCTTTTGTTGGCTTAACTTTTAATCCATTTAATTTTGGCCGTGGGCAAGACGCTGTTTCTATAGGGTAATGGGTGGGTAACAGTACAGAAGCAGCAGAGAGGTGGGTTAAACTACAACTCTGCTTCCTGGTCTGGACCCTTGGTTGCCAGTGTTTTGGAGGACTAATAAATTCGGCCATATTCCTAGAAAGAAGAGCTGCTCCATCCAAAGTGGAATGGATGCCGTCTCTCACATTTCTTCTTTAATTCAATTCAATTCAAAAATACTTTATTGATCTCAGAGGGAAAATAAGTGTTGGTATAGCTCACATTAATTAATACTTTAAGGAGTTGTTGTAGATGATGATGGCTGTGGACAGGAAGGATTTTCTGTAGCGGTCTGTATTGCAGAGAAACTGAAGAAGCCTCCGACTGAATACGCTCTGTTGTTGTATGATAGTCTCATGAAGAGGATGCTCAGGTTTTTTTTTGATTCATGAAGAATCAGGAATTCATAAGTTTTTATAGGGCAAGATTTTTGAATCTGCCTAGAAGGCAAAGGGTAGCAGAGTCGCTCAACCGAGGTATTCTGGCCAAAAGCAGCCGCCAACCGCCATTAGCTCCGGTTAGCTCCGGATTAGCTCAGTTAGCTTGGTTCAGAGTTTGATGGGTGTCAATCATCCACTCCCACCTTCACAGCCCCATTCTCAGCTCCACCTCTTTGCCAATTTTTTTAAATTTTCTTTGGGAGTGACGAGACGCGTGACACGACTAAGATGCAATGGTGGGAATCGCTTCAATTTAGCTCTTCAGAAACCTACGGGTGACGTCACAGAGGCTCCGTCCATCTTATGTGTACAGTCTATGCGTATGTCAGTACAAGGTCCAAACTGTGATGACCGGAGTGGATGGCTCCCTGTACTTTTTGAGCAAAGACAATTGAGTCTAAGATAGCATTAAAGGCTGCACTTTCACTTTCATTGTCAACATGAATATTGAAATCCTCCACTAAAATGATCTTATCAGTATTTAACACTAAATCAGATAAAAAATCTGAGATCTGATCTAAAAATTGATAGTAAGGGCCTGGTGGTCGATACAAAACCACATGTTAAAGTGGTTTTAGTGCTTTCCAACTTGGATGAGGAAAACTTAGGATCAAAAGAACTGTAGCTATTAGAAGGACTGGGATTAATTAATCAATCTGATCCTGGTCCATTTCTCTTGATCCTGACCCTGGGTTGTCAGTGTTTTGGAGGACTAATGTATCTGTCCAGATTCCTAGAAAGAAGAGCTGCTCCATCCAAAGTGGGATATATACCATCTCTCCAGATCAGACCAGATTTTCCTCAAAATGTTCGACAATTATCAATGTAGCCCACATTGTTTTCAGGACACCAACTAGACAGACAGCGATTGAATCACAGCATGCGGCTAAACATGTTGTCACTGGTCAAATTGGGCAGGGGACCAGAAAAGATTTCAGAGTCCAAGATTGTTTTGGCAAACTTACGCACCGAAGTAACACTGATTTGAATGACCTCCAATTGGCATAACCAGGTGTCATTACTGCCAGCGTGATGACATTAGGGCAAGAAGTGTATTACCACTTCTTGGATGGTCTGTTAGTGCAATCAATACCATAGCAAGCCATCTCTGTCCAATAAGTCCATGATTAACATCCAAACACGAATGAACATTGCGGATGCAAATTATGGTCAAATTCAGAGAAACAAAATGGCCAATACTTAACTTGAGGCCGAGGCTCCAGCCTTCCCTGGAGCAAGCAGGAGGGGGGCAAGCCGATAGCCACCAGCGCTAGCGCTGACGCTATTTACGCTATTGCCTACTGTATTTATGCTTATCTTTGGCCAGCAGTTTCAAGTAGGATTGAATGTCGCCCGTTCTGGCCCCTGAAAAGTTTTTGACTATGGTTGCTGGTGTCTCTAATGCAGTGTTTCTCAAACTTTTTTATCATTCCCCACTTTGGACAAAGGAGCATACACAAGCCCCCCATGCTTTTATCGCCCCAACAGAATGGTGACCATGCCTGATTTTTAAAGTGTTTTATTTATTTAAATAGCCGAGTTAGTCTACAAGTTTTTAAGGGTATAAATTTGTTGGAAAAAGGGGTTGCGCACTGGTATAAAAATAGAAATATATGAAATATATATGCTGTCAGTAGTTGCTACATGTAGAACTTCAGCTCACAGTTGGAGAAAATAAAAGTTGTAGTTTTATCAAATTTACAAAGCTTTCAAAAGTACAAAATAAAAAATAAAAATAATAAAATAAATAAAGAGCAAGATACTCATCCCTGTATTTCCTCCGTGGTTGACCGTGTGACTTTTCTGACTCTGAAACGTTCCCTGATCTTTTTAGATATTTGTCCATTTTGTAGATGGAATCTCTGATAATGCGGCTACTTCAGCTTGTTTTGTTCTTCTGCGATATATTCTGACGTCAAACTCCCAGCCCGATGTTCCAGGTCCTGGTTCTGTTTACAATGATGATCACAATTGCTAATTTATTTGAGTGTGTTTAATTTTGTGAGAGGGGGGAGTTGGTTGATTTAATTTACAGTGCAGTGAAACATTCACAACGACAGAATCTAGGGGGGAAAAACTATTTAAATCCCATTGATGTCACGCCCCACCTGCAATACCTCTGCGCCCCACTAGTGGGGCTCGCCCCATAGTCTGAGAAACACTGCTGTAATGCCACGTTTCTGACTATGGAACTGCCAATAAAGCTCGCTAATGTGATGTCATCATTACGTATTCCTAGTGGTGAACGCAAAGCCTTTTTTTGAATCCGCGGCACAAAAACAATGCGCCAAACTTCATTGCATGGAGGGAAGAAGGCAGTGTTCAAGATGCTGTCTACCTGCTGTGTTATAAACTGCAATAGTCGTTCTCATGATAGAAGTGGCATTAAGCTTAAGAATGGAATAGCCTTTTATTGTTTTCCAGCTTGGAAAAATATTAGTACAAGCCTTCTTTCAGAGGTGACAAAAAGGCAACGAATGGCATGGATAGCAGCAGTAAGGAGGCCCAAGATTTCCTTCGAATATGTATATTGAATATATAGTAATGTGTAATTTATTCCTGTGATCAAAGCTGAATTTCCAGCATGATTACTCCAGTCTCCAGTGTCACATGATCCTTCAGAAATCACTCCAATCTGATGATTTGATGCTCAATAAACATTTTATGAATATTATCAGTGTTGAAAACAGTTGCTTACATTTTTATGTTAGGATTCTTAAATGAATAGAAGGTTGAAAAGACCAGCATTTATCTGAAATCTAAAGCTTTTGTAATATTGAACACTGTCGTTCAAAAGTTTCGGGTGAGTAAAGCATTTTCATTTTATTTTTGGGAAAAGAAATGAAAAGTTCATCAAGGATGAGTTAAACTGATCAAAAGTCACAGTAAAGACATTTATAATGTTAGAAAATATTCTATTTTAAATAAATGCTGTTCTTTTGAACTTTCTATTCATCAAATAATTTTGAATTTTTTTGTAAACAACTGTTTTCAACATTGATAATAATCATAAAAGATTCTTGAGCATCAAATAATCATAGAATGATTTCTGAAGGATCATGTGATACTGAAGACTGGAGTGATCATTTGATCACAGGAATAAATTAGACTTTACTGTATATTCACATAGAAAACAGCTGTTTTAAATTGTCATATTATTTCACAATATGACTGTTTTTTGTTTTATTATGGTTTTTGCATTAGGATTTATTTTTAGGCAGAATGGTCCGACAATGTTTTCCTTAGTCCGCTGCAATTTGTAGGATTATATTAGGTTTTTTCACGTCAACTTTTTAATTTTCATGCCAGAACAACAGCCGGCTATGCCAGCCGGGCCAAACATACCCATAATTCTTTGCGTTTTAATGACGTTGCCGCCCAATTGGTCACATGTCTTAGCGATCTCTATTACCAGAGTCGGCTTCTCAGCAGGTGTGTTACTGAGCGGGGAAAATCTGTTAGAAACGTGGATGGGTTAGTGGTAACCCATAGGCTGGGTTCTGGGACTATGCTTCCTATGTATTGTCACCCAGCTGGACTGAGGTCCTGGCTGCCTGGGCTCTGCTGGAGGAGTGCTAGGTGGTTCTGCCTCGTTGGCTCTGCACTGGCTAAGGGGCCTATGTTATCTGCTGGTTTTTAACATCGCAGGGCCAAGCCACGCTCGCCTCCAAAGCTACAAAAAAACCCTACATTTATTACATGTACCATCATCACTAAAGGAGGCAGAGGAGTAACTAAACATCTGACACAGAGAGCAAGGACAATTAGGCAGAGTTGGAGAAACAGAAGGAGAGACAAAAGTAGCCATAACTGCAGTGAAGCTAAGCTAACTAAGGTAGCGAGACCTTACCACGCCAAGAAAAACCGTGTGAAACACAAAGAATTTGCAAAACGTAAAGCACACCAACAGTAAATATGTGTTTTAATGTGCTTGTGTGTTAGAATAACTCACAAAGGCATCAGTACAGAGAAAGTAGATCAATTCAAGAGTCTGAACACCAAACACCTCTACAAAGTGCAACAGTGAAACCAGGAAATGACGCATTACGCCTTACCCCATCACAGCAGCTGTAAAGATAAAAACATAAAGCAAATCTGTCTGTAACTTAGTGACCTACTTCACTGGACACCATGTCAGGAAATGGCCCTGATGAGTACGCTGTGTTATGTTTCATTTTCATACAAGGTCACAGGGATTTTGCAAACCTCTGGCCAGGGTGTGATGTAATCCACAACTTTTTCTGGTTAGCTTGGTGAAAATGGAAGACTACACTAAAGTCTCACATTTTGAAATGACTGCTTACATTTTACAGACATCCTATATGGCAACAATGTGACATGATAAATATATTCAGCTTTGAGATTTCTAATAAAAATGTTTCAGCTCAATTTGTAGCGGGGATAATATCTTAGAAAAGCTGCTGATGTGTTGACAGTAATTATGGGGATACTCTATGTGCGGCAGTGTGAACAGTCCTTATAAATCAAACAAAGCTCATTCTGTGCTAGATTCTCATTTCTGAAACTGTCTGCCAGCTGCCTGGAACTTTTGCACTTTGTTATCAAGATGGAAAACGTGAGAGGCTTTGGTCTTGTGGGGAAAGCTGAAGCCAGAGATGTGTGTTCTCCGGGGCCCTGACACATTTTTCTCCCCTCATGACAGCGATAGGACGAGCAAACTCAGAGTAGGACTCAGCGCACACACCTATCACTGCAAAATTCCTCACTCTGAAAGACAAAAGCAAGGCAGAAGCTGATGCAAACATTTCAGGAAGTGAAAAATGGACAGAGGTTATTCTGAGATCCAGAGAGTTTCATGTCCTCTTTGTGTGTCTCATCAACACCAAAAGGTTTCTCCTTCAGCATAAGCAGTTTTAATGTCTGGGGAGATGCAATGTAAATCTTTGAAAACCTTTGGGTTGCATAGATGTGTAACTCGAAATTACTGTTTCAAGCAAAGCAACTTCCTCACTCAGCATTTAGTGTTGGAAAAGTGAAGAAAAAGCAATAAGTAATTACTCAGGGCTATGCATCTTCTGAGTGTTTGCTACTTAACCCAATTCAAATTATTTGCATCAAATGGGGAATGGAGACAGGCTGCCCAGTGTGAGAAAATTACTTATGTGCTTAAAAAAATAAGTTACGTTTTTTTCTTTTCTTGTTATCTATCCTGGAAATTGTATTGCACACATATTCTGGTTCTAATATTTTTGCTTTGCTTCTTTATGGATTTTGTTTTTAAGTTTTCCATTTTCCCTTCTAGTGACAAATAAGGACAGCACTATGTCAAAGTCTGCTTGTTTTGCAAAGATCTAAAAGAACACCAAAACACAAACAGCAACATGTGTTGTCGTACAATATGTATGTATTAACCCCAGAACAAATGCAAAAGACCTTGTGAAGATGCTGGCTGATGCTAATAAGAGAATGTCATTATCCACAGTGAAACCAGTCCTGCATTGATATGGAGTGACAGGAAGGAGACATCATTCCAAAAGCTACATAAAACAGCAGACTATGTTTTTCAAATGTACTTAGGGACAAAGTTTTCACCACATGCTATAATGACCAACACTGACTGCATTTGGAGGAAAAATTGAAAAAATATCAAACCTGAGAATAGCATACCAGCTGTGAAGTACGAGGATGACATCATCACGTTAAGTTTGTTTCACTTCAGGAGACTGGTGCACTTCAGAAAACACATGACTTCATTAGGAAAGAACATTATGTAGGAATATTGAAGCACCATCTTCAGACATCCATTTAACCTTGAGCACAAATTTGTCTTGCAAATGTCCAAGGAAATGTCTAAGGAAAACGACAAATTAGTTACAAAGTCATCAAAGCCAATGTTTAACAGTGGCTGTCACAAAGTTCTGATCTCAGTCCCATAGAAAATGTGTGAGGCAGAACTAGAAACATGTGTCAGGAAAGTAGCCTACAAACCTGACTAAGTTACACCACTTTTGCCCAGAGGCTCAAATTTCAGCAAACTGTTGTGACAAGCTTATGGAAGGAAATCCAAAACATTTTAATCCAAGCCATAGAGATTGAAAGGAAGTGCTACCAAAAGCTAAACTTTTGAATTTGAATAAATGTAATATTATATTGCCTAATCCCCCCTCTCATCATTCAGGACTTTAGCAAACAGGAATAAGTTTGGTTTACCTTACTGAGGTAAAACCGGAAAAGTTTAGTCTGATTTAATCTCAGACAGTGAGGAAAAATAACTTGGATCTTTTTCACACAGTGTATGTAAACATCTGGTTTCAGCTGAATATTTTTGCTCTGCAAAGAGAAGAACAAAAATGAAACTAACACAACTGAAAACGGATTTCCTTTCTGTGCTTACATGGAGGCCAACATTATCGTTGCAGCACTACTACAGGAAGTTAGAAAAGTTAGAAAACTTCCTAGAGCCATTGCAAATGACTCATGGATCTGTTTAGTCATACATATTGATTTTTCTCCATGGTAATCGTTTGGCAGATAATTATTGTAAACAGTGTATTCATTGGTGTTGCCAGGGTTGTGGGCTTAAATTGGCTATTAATTCCACCTATGATAAATGTTCCTAGGGCAAGGAGTCATAAGCTGCCACTGAGCAAGGGAATAGACCCTGGACAGGTCGCCAGTCCATCGCAGAGCAACACAGAGACATACAGGACAAACAACCATGCACACACACACTCATACCTAAGGGCAATTTAGAGAAACCTAACAGTCTTGTTTTTGAACTGTGGGAGGAAGCCGGAGTACCCAGAGAGAACCCACGCATCATAGGGAGAACATGCAAACTCCATGCAGAAAGACCCCAGGCTGGGATTTGAACCCAGGACCTTCTTGCTGCAAGGCAACAGGGATACCAACTGCACCACTGTGCAGCCTCTTCTAGAACTTAATAAGGAAATTACCATAACTCAAATATGTCTTGTTTTGTTTCCAATTTTGAACAGAGAATTTCGTATCAGTTCTTATGATGCTTAAACTGGCCAACAGTCTGTCCACATCCATTATTCAACATTTCTTTAGCAAAACACAAATCGAATCTGACAAATACATTTTATCTCTATTCGCTTTAGGCTGTCCTGAGTGCATATAAATTGATAGTAGATAGATGCAGACGTGTAGAGCGGACCTGTTAAATATCATCTCATCAGGTGGTGTTTTGTTTTTTCCGATTTTACTCAATCAGAGTAAGATTCCAAACCTTTTTCACAGGCTGAACACAGATTTAAGTTGTATGTCAAGCCGACATACAAAAAAAAATCGCATCAGAGATATCCTCTATTCTTACACAGGAAGGCAAATGTTGCCAATAGCAAGACAGGAAAATGGAAACATAAAAAAGGAAAGTTGTTGTAAAAACCGTGCAAGCCAGTATAAAAGACTTAGTGTTGCATCACCTGTTTCCACGGTTTGGGCCTTTTACCATGGCAACGGAATGCCAGTTAGGTCGTCAATGTGGGTGTAGAAAGAAGCCTAGAGGAAGAACAAATGTGTGTTTAGTCTATTAACGCTGCAAGGCAAGGACAGGCTCAGGATTACAGAACTGTAAGTGTTACATCATTGAAGAGGAATCCTTCTCCCCCCTGTGGCTCGCTAACTAAGCAGTGTTCACTCTTTCAGCTGTTTCTCAGTTCATTGTGTAAATGGAGAGAGTGAAGAAAAGCTCTGTTTAATGTAGAGGACCATTCGTTGTAGCAAAGACTTCTTATTATACATGTAGATCTTAGTTTAGCCACAAGCAAATCCCTCAAATCTACTTGCCAAGTATCCACTCAAAGGACATAAATGTTACCCATTGATTATGTTTGTCCTCGTCTGCCTCTTTTATCACAGGAACAACTGAAAGAGTCTGTCTGATACAGGGTACTGTCGAAGCCCTCAATAGTGTCCACAACTTCATTGCGGAGAAAGTCCGCGAGATGCCCCAGAGTGCCCAGAAACCAGAACCTGTCAGCATATTGCAACCACAGACCACGGTCAACCCTGACCGCGTCAAACAGGTAAGAGTCCGTGCAACTGTCAAGGTCATTTTATGTCAGTGAGTGGCAAGATCCTTGAAAAGAAACAGCCAGTTGCGAACCTATACTGGTATCTCTGGTGGGGACTGAACACTGAAGAGTATCTGACTATAGTTTAATTGAGGAACACAAATGAATCATCCAATTATCTCATGAGCAGTTATTTAAAGCAGCTGTCCTTTCCCAAAGGTTTCCATGCTAAATATTCAAACAAATAGGCGAATTAGTATTTGTAGCAGTTCCTAAACACTTTGGTTGTTACCTATCCTACTTGTTCAGTGGTCTGTGACCTACTGTGTGGTAGGGTCAGGAAAATGTGAGTGTATGTGGTTATTTTTACCTGCAGTCTTCCATAGCTAGACAGAACCATGTGGCAGTGTGGCAGCTGCAGCCTAAACCCCTGGGATTAACAAACTGCTGAGTAAAGTGAGGGCTGGTGTAGTACTCTGACTTAGTTAGAGATTCTCCTCTTATCTGTTTACCTTTAATGCTGTTTAATCCTCCTCATATATCCTGTTTTTGCTACCACAATCTTTCTATTTTTCTGCAGGCCAAACTGATTGTACCCAATAGTACAGCTGGGCTGATCATTGGTAAGGGTGGTGCCACAGTGAAAGCGGTGATGGAGCAGTCAGGAGCTTGGGTGCAGCTCTCTCAGAAGCCGGAAGGCATCAACTTGCAGGAGCGAGTGGTAACCATCAGCGGGGAACCAGAGCAGAACCGTAAGGCTGTGGAAATCATTGTGCAGAAAATCCAGGAGGACCCTCAGAGCAGCAGCTGTCTGAATATCAGCTACTCCAATGTCTCCGGCCCAGTGGCCAACTCCAACCCCACCGGCTCCCCTTACGCTAACACAGCCGAGGTGCTGCCCAACGCAGCCGCAGCAGCAGCCACTGCCTCCAGCCTTCTGGGTCAGGCCGGATTGACAGGAATGGGTGCCTTCCCTGCCACCATGTCCAGTTTCTCTGGCAATGATCTGCTGGCCATCACTTCAGCCCTGAATACACTGGCCAGCTATGGCTACAACACCAACACCCTAGGCCTGGGTCTCAACCCTGCAGCTGCCTCTGGAGTCCTTGCTGCAGTAGCAGCTAGTGCTAACCCAGCTGCTGCTGCTGCAGCTAACCTACTGGCTTCCTATGCTAATGATGCCTCCAGCAGTGCTGGCCACCCCGCTACAGGCCTCGGTGGGTTCTCCCTGGGCTCACTAGCAGCTGCTACTGGAGCTTCCAATGGTTATCTAAATGCTTCATCCCCATTGATGGCTTCCTCCCTGTTGGCAACAGAAAAGTTGACAGATGGAGCCAAGGACGTGGTTGAAATTGCTGTGCCCGAGAATCTGGTGGGTGCCATTTTGGGGAAAGGAGGGAAAACACTGGTAGAGTACCAGGAGCTGACAGGAGCCCGCATCCAGATCTCCAAAAAAGGAGAATTCATTCCAGGTACTCGGAACCGTAAAGTTACAATAACAGGGTCGCCGGCCGCTACACAAGCAGCACAGTATCTGATCAGCCAGCGGATCACGTACGAGCAGGGTGTGCGTGCTACCAACCCACAGAAGGTGGGCTAAAATGAAAATGAAGAGAAAAGAAGGAAAGGATGAAGACAGAGATAGAAAGGAATGAAGAGAGTCAAGAAGAATAGAAACAAAAAACAAATGTCCAAATATATGTTCAATATTTCCGTATCAAAAGAGAGAATTACAAAGGAGGAGGCGGGGGAGACAACCAAGATAAGTGTGTGTGATTTGTGAGTGTGTTTTTAGGACAGAAGTCCTGATGTTTTTTAAAAGTTTGTGTCAAGTCCTTTTGACAATGGTGATCAGAGTAAGCTGAACTGGTCCACTGCCAAGTTGCAGATTCAGGAGTGAGGCTGTGGAGTCTCACTCTCCTCTAAAACCTCATTATTGTTTTCATTTTTTTCTTTTTGTTGATGTTGTTTTTGTGTGATTTAAATCGGTTTGAAATCTCAGCTCCCGGTGAGCTGAGTGTGTCAGATTAAGATCCGGCCAGCTAATCTAGCTGTTTTACAAACCTTGCTCTTTGTGTTCAATGCAGAAGGCATTGTTAACAGGGGAGAGGTTTTCTGACAAGCACCTGAGCTCATCTCAGCTGTATAGGGCAGCAATCCAAGTATAATTTCTTTACGTACAAACAAAATCACATTTATGTTGACATGTGTCAAATTAAGCTCATTTCATAATTGAAATGACTAAATTTGGGTAGTTTATATTTTCATTCTTTAACTTATTGACATAGTCTCATTCAAACACAACTAGATTATTTAAACCTGTGAATGCAGGTTGATCTGAATGTAAAAACAATTTTAGCCTGTTGCTATTTTTCTTTACAGGGATCAAACATTGTGTTGCAGTGAAAGAAATGTATAACTCAAACCCAGTCAGAACTGTGCCCTTGCTGTCTGCAGGTATAGTTCAGGGGTTGAAGAATCAATGTGAGAGGACAGAGGAGACACACAGGAATGTATAACTATATTTTAACACAGACACACATTGAGAATGCTCCCACAAACGCACAAACACTAGAACATCATTTCATATTCAGCCACTGCTACAAACACAAAGAAATATGTTGTTGATGAACCCTTTCTTGGTGCTATAGGCTTAGATTTGTATCTCCAGTACCGTGGAATTCAAACGTTTCCGCAACTTGAGTTTTTACTTGATTTAAAGTAGCTGACGCGTCGTCCAGCCATTGGTAGCTCACTGGATCCGACCCAGCTTCTTACTTAATGACAACTGATTGATTTCAGAATTTTGTGATTAAAAGCAGTCCAGCTGTTCTAATATAGGTCCATTGTTGTATAATACAAGCCGAACATCCTGCAGTAAATAACACCTGACATACTTTTGCCTTAGCTAGACATTCGTGACACCCAAGAATTATTTAAAGGCTAAGAGTTCCTGAAAGCAGTGGCAGTTTGCAAAGAGAACAAAGCACCACAAAAGCATTCTGATAAGAGGAGCTGTAAGAACCTATATCTGTGAACAAAGAAGCAATTGCATTTTCTGGAATGGTACCAAATAGTCCATTGTGGAGCAGAATGACACCTGAAAAGAAGTTTTGAAGTCACTTTTCTGTGAGCAATGCTTCCCAATTTACAGAAAGACAAAAAAGAAAATTCTACAGTTCATTTAAGCAGAATATTATTGTTCCCAACATCCGTTAATGCTCGAGTGGAGCATACAATGAAACATAAAAGGTTTTTGGATTGTTGTCTTTTATTGCCACTTGTTTGTCTGACAGTGGCAGGCCAAATGTGTGAAGCTTTCCAAGATTACCTTGCGTCCCCCTCTGTGCTGCTATCCATAGCGTTCATCCTGAGTCTGCTGGCTCTCTAAAGACTGCACTGTGAGGCATTTAGATCACGATGTAAAGTGTGTCTGTCCTGCTAGGGGTGTGAATACATCTTTATATACATATTTATGTCACAAGATCCAAACCAATCTGCAGAGCCGGCCCAACGCTTCAAACACTGGACGTCCATGGACATCTTTAATGGCTGTTTACGGTTGGCTAGTCCTTGTCCTTATTAAGCTAACATATCAAGAAAATATCACATTTTGGAGAGTTTTAGCCCATAGCCTCGGACCAAATTTTCTTCAACAAACTTTTATGTGAGTGAATAGCATAAGTAAACTAAGCCGCTACATGGTGCTACAAGGCCAGGGGGCCTAGAGAGCGCTTGATTTCTCAGAAAGATGTCAACATTTATAACATTTATGTTTATAAATCTGTCTTTAAAATCACTTAAAAGATTTTAGAATAGGAATTTCAAAATTTTTTTTTGAATTCTTTAAAATTCTTTGATTCTAACAGTAGTTGTGGAATACGATTATTCAAATTAATTAGAAGCTTTGTAATTAATATTGATTAATCTGTTTTTTCATTAGCAATATTTGGCATAATAAGCAAAGTTTTTCAATTCTAATAAATTCTGGTTGATTAGTCGATCTGATTAGTGAATAGATTTATACATAAACTTAAATGGTCATGCCAGATATAAACTTTGCTCTAGTGTAGGCTGCAGTTTGCACACCACCATGTTTTTATTGAAGCTGCCATTGTGTTGTATAAAAAAAGTACTTTTCTGCCCAACAAACCAAGCCAAGTTCTCCATCACTGTTCACCAAGCTCACTCAATACGGCCTATTTGCTTTAGACTTAGGGTGCATTACCGCCACCTACTGGGCCGGAGGGTGTGCATCAGTGTTACCTCCTTGTGTCCATGCTAGTGTAAAACACATTCTGTGATTAAGAGCTAATTATTGTCTTATTAGCAAAGAATGAAAGTTTTGGGTGTTAAATGCACAACAAGAAAACAATCATGTTGGGCAGTCTAAAAAGATGCTATTGGTGCCTTCGTGACGAGCTTAAATGGAATTGGGCCTGAAATCGAATTCATTTGCTCATTTGCTTCAAATGCTTAGAACCCCATACAGTCTTGGGCCGGCTCTACCTAACTGTACCAAGAGAGAGGATTTCTTCACACATGTATTTATTACTCTTGTGTCTTTTGATCTTTGCGTTTACTAAATTTACTGACCCAAGCTAAACCTCACCTCGCTATAATCGACTCCCCAGTCCTCATATATCCACTTTCCTGTTGCTCTAAGGACATTTCCAGTATAGTCACCATCAACCCAAACTCTATGATCAGCTTCTTTAATGCAAAGCTGTGAGGGTTGGTGCTGAGTTGTGTCAAAGAAATTCAGACACTCCCAGTTTTAGGAGAATCTGATGAATGGAGGTTTTGTTTTTGATGATTCATGTGTAAAAGTAAGCAGATTTCAAAGTATTTCAATGTGTGTCAACATTCTGCGTGGCAATACAAGCAGTGAGCCTTTCTTCCCAGCTCAAATCTCTTCCTTTCACTATGTGCTTGGAAGGCCTCACAATCATCCATAACTACAATCTGGCCACCTGTGAAATCATTGCATAAGAGAACTTTTTACTGCCCAAGATTTTAGCATATAATAATATAAAAGCACAAAACAAGGGGGTGTTTTATCAATGCAACTGGACTGTTGGACTCCAGAGAGCTCTCCATCAGAACTCCCTGATCCATACATTGTGCCAAAATCTGTTTTCTCCCCCTTTCATTAACTTTCCTCTTTTTCACAACATTTTATCCCCTAAATGTCCTCTCTCTCCTTTCTGAGATTCCTCCTGTGTCCCTAAGCCCCTCCATCTGTTCTCCTTCCTTCCTGCATTGTGCTCTCCCCCTCTTTCTCCTTCCTCTTGTCTTGTCGTCTCATTGGCGATGTGTTGGACGCACCGTGGGTGGGAGATATGCACTACGGGTCGTAGGGGTATGAAAATATTTTTCCAGGCCGCAGAGTTCACAAGGCTAAAATGCACAGAAATACCTGCCTCCAAAACTGTGACATCCATCGAGACCAACCAGCAACGTTAGCTCAAAGTGTCAAAATTTCCTCCGCAGGAAGAACAAAGAAAGATTTGGACATGTTTGGCCGTTTAAAGGAAGAAAATCTAGTTTGTTATAATTTTTATTTTCAAAACTAAAAGGCAAATGTTGGTAGAATGAATTTTAATTTTAATGGCCAAGCTCGAGCTCTAAACAAAATATTTTGGACAGAATGCATAAGACAGTGAGAGAGAGCAACGTGGGAACTTGTTTGTGACCTCAAGCCGAAACAGTGACATCTTTTATGCATATCCTGTTATCTGAAAATGACTAGAGCTCATTTCTGTGGAATACAATATGTCATGTCATATGATCTATATGTACTTTATTGTAGCTATTCTAGTTTGTAGTCCAAATGCAGTCCAGCGTTGTCAATACAATGTGAAACTATGTTATATTGTGTGGATGATGAGAGTGCCAACTAAGCCTGACTAAGATTAGCTTCGCAGTTTGTTTGTGCATTATGATGCCTCATCATCGAGCGGTGGTGTCCATATTTCTGTCACTGATGATTTAGTTTGACAGTAACAAAATGTTAAGAATATTGGAAGCAATATAGTAGCATGTTGTCCTGTTTTGTGTTTTATGTCTGTTGTATGAACCTTTGGAATTACTAAGATTTTGAATGAATAGGTTTACATGTACTTCTTTTTGTAAGTTATGAAAATGCTGCTATTTGATAAGTAAACTATACAAAATATTTTAGTGGAAAAGATGTCTGGTCTGTTGATTAGAAACATGCTCTGACAGGGTGGAGCATAAATGGAGGTGTATAGAATGCTATACAGTATTGGTAAGATAGTAAAAGTAATAATAGACTCCATAGTATGACCTGTGCCAAACTAGACCTCTGCAGCTTCTGAATTTGTAGATGTGCGATCAAATGTTAGATATCAATAACTTGTTTAGAAGTGCTGATCAAGTGCCAATCAAACTCTATCTTTTAAGTTAAGAAAAGATAATCAAATACATTACTTAAGAAAACAAAGGACAAATAACTTTTTGTGCATTGTTTTATCACATAGGTACATAGAGTAAGAGTTAAAGATAGTGATTTTTATGGATCCATGTTGTTTTACACTCCATGCATCCCTTGTGTGTTTGTTTGACCTGTGGCTTAAGTACCGCTGTTTTCTCACAAATGTCTCTATAGGCCAGCATGGACTAAGCATAACATGTTATAAGCATCCATAACATAGCCATTAACAATCAAACAATGTGTTTGTGGAGTTCGGTGTTATCTTTTTGCACGTCTTCTATTGCATGGTATCAAAGTAAAATTATGAAGGAAAAAAATATTTAAAAAGTCTAGAAATTTGCGAGGAGTCTTGCAAAATTCAGAGACTTAAACGCTGCATGCAGTCAAATGTATATCTCTTTAAGTTGAACTCACCTCATGTTAAAACCGTTGATCTTTATGTTGTGAGTTGGGAGGGAGCTCATTATTGTCATGTTGGCCCGAAAAAAAAGAAAAAAAAAGACACAAACATGAAAACACATCTGAGATTGGATTTCTCATGGGTTGAATTCATCTCTCTCACCATCATCTGAGAAGATTTTTATTTTTTATTTTTGTTAGATCCAGAGGAGGATTACAAATGTGAAACAAGCAAAGGTGAAAATGTTACTCAGTGCATTGGCTCTTTGTGTTCTTAGGATCTCAGTTGGAACCTCTTAATTAATTTAAACACATTTTTCTGTCACAGCTTGAAAGCCCAGATCTAATCTATGAATGTACTCATTTGTTTGGTTTTCTTTTCTTTTGCTTTGCTTTGTTTTTGGGTTTTGTTGAATGTCTATCTGTCTTTAATGTAAATTCACGGCAGGAATGTCTACTACATGTAAAGTTAATGCGTAAAAACAGCTCCAGTCAGGTAGGCCTCACACGGCCACAGTCATGAACCAGATATGCGAACACAACTTCCGATTTGCTGTCAACATTTTCCTGTTTGTTTGGTGTTGCATAAATGCACTTTATTGATCAGCGGGAGGGAAATGAGGCAAACCGTGTTGGCTTTCACAACCTTGTTGTTGTCATCCTTTGTTGTTCTGATTTAGATTTTCCTTTCTGTGTTGGTTCTCGCGAATGATGGGAAAGGCTGAAATCTCAGACAAAATAGAAAAGTAGCACCTGTTTCCTCTCTCTAAGGCTTCTCTGCCACATTCCCTGCAGCAGAGGCCCTGAGCACTGATCTGTACACCTGTCTCCATTTTGGTTTTAAATTCCAAATTAGGATCTTTTTTTCTTGTTTTGCCAGAATATTTGGAATGTCACCCTGAAATGAAGGGTAAAGCATCTAGCTGATGTTACAATCAGATCTGAGCGACATTTTGGCGCCAGCAACCTGAAGAGTGACTCTGCTACCCCATGTGGAGGAAAACCACAAAGGAAACCTGTGACTGGTTAAGGCCTGGTTGTATCAATGACTTATCTGTTTCGTTGTTCTGTGTTTCACATCTGAATGCCAGACCAATTGGCAGCATCATTCCTAAAGTGATTTTGTTGGTTTTGATTTTCACTCCAAACATGTTCTGGACATTCATCCGCCCCCTGTGGAGCCCCTTCACAAGAAGGCTAGGACTGGTTTGAAACGCTACAAAACTGGCTACGGCTGCTCACTCCTCTCTTTGAACCAATTCTACCTGAGTCTTTCTCTCTCAGTCTGCACGATACCACGACTTGTGTTTCATTAAACCGAGAACCTGCAACTGTGTCCACCCTTTAAACGGGTCAAGGCTGTTCTGGGAAAAAAATGAATTAAAAATAGGATTCTTTGCCAACCAGACATGAGGCCATTTCTGTGTTTGACCCTTGGAACCTCCCATGGACTTTGTTGACGTTCTACATCCTCAGATCTCATGTGTGTGTTGGAGATTGAACTCTCAAACTCTGGAAGACTGTTCTGTTGTTGTTTTTTTTCTTTGACTAAATGCTTGCTTTTGTGTAAACATAAGGAAGCACATTTGTACTTTGCAAAAGTTTTCATGTTCTTTCCTTTTTGGGGTTTGCTTTGATGTTGTTTAACCTCTGCTCGTTCCATCTCAGAAAAAAAATGGACTGACAGCATAAGATCAAATATTTCCGGCTTGAGCAAAGTGATGTTTTGTTCATTGGGTATATTTCTCTTTGATATAAATGAGAACAGTTCTGTCTTTCTGTTGTGACAAACGAGGAGAATGTGTGAAAGTCCGCAGTGTAAACTACTTAAAGGGCTTTCTCTGAGAGCATTTATACGCGTCCTTTGAACGTGGTTCGGAAAGAAAACGCCTTCTTGTGCCATTTTAAGAAAAAAAAGTGAGAAAGCTTTTTGTGACAAGTATTTGTCAATAAGAGTGCCAAATAATTCCGTACTGAGCCAAAAGGCAGCCAGCCGTCATAACTGTTGGATCTGTGGGATGACCCCGTCCCAGTTCAGTTCCGCTCCCCTATAAAAAACATCACCCTATTTGTGCAATGTTGGAGCTCATGTACCATTATTGTTATGCTGCCAGTCTGTTTTCTGCTTTGGTCAGAAACATCTCAGAAGCAGGATATTTTCTATAAAAAGACAACAGCTACTATGGTGAGGGAATGAGAGGATTAATTTAATCGTCATTGTTTCTGTTTGTTTATTTGAGCATTATTCATAATAGATTTAACGGTAATGACTATTTAATGTAACTGTAGTACTGTGTTTGTAAAAGAAATTCAGTGAGTTGTGTTCTATGACTCGTGGACTACCAGTGAAGTCAGCATTTCAGTGTTAATAATTGAATTGTTTTTTAAAGATTATTTTTGCGACGGCAACAAAGAGTCATTATAAATGTTCATTTTAACATCACTTGTCTTCTGTTTCTTTTTTCTCCACCTTGTCTTCAGATTGGTTTTACATGAAAGGTCCGATTCACACAACCAACACTTTTTATACATAATCTCCTCAGATGTCAGCGCTGTTATATGGACACGTTGCTGAGAGGAAATATGGGGACAATGAGGGGACAAAAATTTTGCTCGCAAACATTCATAAAATACCTGGTTTTACATACAGTGCCTTGCAAAAAAGGATTCACAAGTATTTCATCGTTTTTGTATTGTTACAACCAAAAACTTTATTACAATTTATTGAGATTATTATCAGCACAATATCGTACAAAACTCTGAAGAATATGCAGGATAATCACTTCTTTTTTTTTACAAACATAAATCTGAAAATCATAGCTTGCATTTAAATTCAACACCCATGTAGAAAAGTAGCCTTGCTGCAGATACAGCTGCAGGTCTTTTAGTGGCCGCTCCATTCTTCTTAACAAAACACCTCAAGCTCAGTAAGACAAGCAGGAGAGGGTCTGTTACCTGCAATGTTCAAGTCTTGCCTCAGAATTTTAAATGGATTCAGGTCTGGGTTTTGACTAGGCCAGTCTAGCACATGATCATGCTTAACTCTAATACAGTGTTTTTCAACCCTGCTCCTCAAGGCACACTGCCCTGCATGTTTTAGATGTTTCCCTGCTTCAGCATGTCTGACTTCCATTGATGGCTGATTAACAGGCTTTTCTTGAACTGCAGTCATCTGAATCAGAAAAACATCTAAAACATGCAGGGTAGTGTTTCTTGAGGGCCAGGGTAGGGAAGCACAGCTCTAAACCATTCCATTGTTTCTCTGACTGTATTTTTGAGGTAAATTCAAATTCAATTCAAAATTACTTTTATTAATCCCAAAGGGAAATTAAATGTAACTCATTATCTAAATTTCTATAAAGATTTGTTATAGATGCTGATGACCGTGGGGAGGGATGATCTCCTGTAGCGCTATGCAGAAGCCTCTGATTGAAGACGCTCTGTAGTTGTATGACAGCCTGATGCAGAGGATGCTCAGGGTTGTCCATTATGTTCATTTTATGAACTAATCTCCAGAGGTTCCTCAGGATCAAACCTGTTTGCCAACGATCTAACATTGCCCAATATGATCGATGGAGATGGTTTGAACTTCCTCCTTTTCTCTCTCCACTTTGCTCCTGCTCTGTATCCATGGCATCTCCTTTTCAACTCATCAGGGTTTTGTGGCTGTAGTTGAGGTATTAGTTGAGCTTTTGTGGTGTTAATCAGCTGCTGCCAGTTGTAGACCACCTTGTTGCTATGGTTATGGATCATAACAAATGTCCAAAAGTAAAAGAAAAGTATCAGCAAAAGTCTTTCCAGCTGCACAGCATTCAAAACCAGAGAGAGCAGTTGGCTTTCCTCTTTTCACTTTCCCTGGCTTGTCAGTTTAGATGGAGAACCTTGTCTGCTGGGCTTGCAGTCGCCCATACTTTTTCCATGTTCAGATGTTGATTAAGCAG
Organism: Valencia hispanica; assembly: GCA_963556495.2. NCBI lineage: Eukaryota > Metazoa > Chordata > Actinopteri > Cyprinodontiformes > Valenciidae > Valencia > Valencia hispanica. Next base: position 48,103,435 of record OY747715.1, read on the forward strand.
AGCTCTGTGAGATGCTTTAGGATGATCTTTTATAACTTAACCCTGCTTTAAACTTCTTGACAGACTTCCTCCTGACCTACTTACTGTGTTCCTTGGTCCTCATGACCTGTTGAGACATAAAATCCCAATAAAAGACATCAATGTTGCTATTTCAACTTGACAAAAACAAAATCAAGGGAAATGATTTGTTTTTATAGCTACTCCAGCCTTACACTTACTGACAATAGAGCAGCAAGTAAAATTTAGAGGGAACTGTTCAATTCAAAATATTGTTTTAGCTAATAGGTAAGTGTGACTACACACACTGTTTGAGCATCCCACATCAGGTTGTTGATAGTCACATACCTGTGTACAGATTGCAGGCCTGGATGTCACTTGGTATGTCATCTAGTTCCAACATCACAGGCACATGATGGACGCCACCAACTGGCTTCATGCACTGGCTACACAGCAATCCCTGTTAAAGTGCATAAACTGGTCATTCTGTCTGATGTGACAGCAGCCCAATGATGGCCCTATCACATCATGTGAACAGAATGCAGCATCCTATTGGTCTGGTGACCATTACTCATTGTTCTGACTGACAGTACGATGTTCCAGTAGTTGGTCGTAATTCTACTAATCCAGTAGTTCTTGTTCTGGATGAACCAGCTCCTTGCACATCAAGCCCTTTACATCTCCATCCCTAATCTGAACGAAGACCAAAGGCATGATTTTATTTGATTGAGTTCACAGCCCTGTCTCTGGATTCTGTGGATTGCTATTGTGTCTACTACTTTATGACTGCCAGATGTGACTTACTTAATAGATGCACTCCCGGGCTGGGCAGTACATTGATTATATTGATTTATTGAATTTTCTGTTTATGAAGATTGAATTTTTGGAGAATCGAAAAAGAACATTTCAGCAGTGCATATGGTTTGGCTCGAGTTTTCAGATTTCCAAGGTGATGTCATCCCAGCCAAGGTCTACCATCTTGTTTTACAAGCGTGTTTCACAGAGTATATTTATTTGGAATTTGAATTCAGGTCAACTCCCAAAAGGGATTAGTGAAATAAAAGCAAGTTTGAAAACAATATTTTATGTCATTTGTAATTTCATTTTAAGAATAGAAATGGAGAAAAAAAACTCCATATCAAAAATCGGATTTGGCATGAATAAGTTTAAGATTTTATTTTTAATCCATATTGCCCAGCCCTATTAAGAACGTAAATAACTTTAGTAAGACATTTACAAATAATGATAAGAACATTTTCATAAATAAATTTGAAGGATTTCCAAATGGTTTATATCCCACAGCCAGTATCTGATTTAACAAAGTGAGGATAGGTAAGTTAAGAAACTGACATACCAAGACATATTGGTCCCTCTTTTTCCACAAAGACAGCCCTGATCAGTTCAAACATGAGATCATTTGACTACAGAGACTCCTATAAATTACACATAAGTCAGGTTGTCAAATAGATTAATATTGGAAATATTTTGGAAGCCTGATTAAAATATCTAAATAATGTTCTTCAATACTGTCAGAAAACCATGCTGTGTAAACATAGTTTTCATGAATAACAAGACCTAAGATTTCCCAAACAGAGTTTTGCCCAAAGGTCTGCTCCTTGTGTTGGTGCCTGTCCTCTCTGGGTCGGTGAGGTGAACAGGCTGTAAATGCTGTGGAAGATCCTGTGTCTCATCCTGCTTTGTGAAGCCTCCTGGGTGATTATTGATACATTCATGACTAAAAGTAAGCATGGGTACCCAGACTACCCTGACTGTGGGGTAAGTGGGGGCAGCTATGCAGTCATACACAACAAACTGCCCTAAATGATATGTTATTTATACCTTTTTTAATCGAACCCATATAAACCCTCCCTGTAATCTGAGCTTGTGTTAGGTGGATCAACACCATCCAGCCTTTGCTTCCCACCTACCTCAGTGAGACAGTGATCTAAAAGGTATTTGACCTCTGAGCTAAATTTGAGGCATTTCCACATCATTTATCACCAACTATTTAAATGATAGTTACTGGTTACTGGTTTGTAGAACACAAAGTGAGTATACTATTTTCTGCAGCAGTATATAGAGAAACTCCCCAATGCAACCGTTTGGGGTTTATTCCATTATTACTTTCAAGTCAATATTGGTACAATAAATCTTACTCTGACTAGAATACAATTAATAAGATGATCAGTGGAGACCAACAATGCTGCCAGATATTCAGTTGGTTTGTAGAAGCTCTCCTTTGGGAGCCCACTATTGTAGGTTTTCCTAATTTAGTCGATTTTCTGACTGACTGAGAGTGTAAACCACCACACTCACTCTGACATGAATCCTTTAGCAACTCATCTGTAATGAACATGACTTTGTACACATGAAGATCAGCTACTGGAACGCTATATCAGAGTTGATTTGTAAGGAGCAGACATGATCAGAATGGGCACCAGGACGGTGTAAGTGGCCTTATAATTAGTGCTATAGTGTACAGGTAGTCACCAGAGCATCTGACAGTCAGTCCAGACAATGACTGAAGGTCACCAAACAAAGATGGAGTTTATTAGGTTTGTATAAGGGTAAGTTCAGTTGTGAAACTGCCTGACATATAGGGTGCAGAAATGTCACGGTGACTGGAAACTGGATCCAGTGTTGAGTAAATTCGTAAACATTGTATCATCCAGCACCATGCTGCACAGTTCACTCCACATGCTGGGCCACTAAGCCTCCACAGGGCATTCTGTGTCCAGTAACCGCGGCTTGGACAACTACCTGCAACACCGTTGCTTCACTCCTGATGTCTCCTCTTATGCTCCCTATTTCCCACTGTTGGTCTGGATGTGGTACATGGTAGACAACTGTCGAAACTTTAGCTTTTTCTTTGTTTCTCACGCTTCCATTCTACCCAAACAAATCTCACTCGAAATATATAACGAGCAAGCGCTCAAAGGAAAACATTTTTGTTTGTTTAGTGTTCTGTGTAAACACAGTGGTTCTTGAAAAATTCTCTTTGAAGGCCCAATCCTTTTGCAGATGTTTTTGATGGTGCTGCCTCCATACTACATAGTGTTTCAGATGGTCAGGATGTACTACCTGATGCTGCTGTAGAGTTCTCTACTTCAGCCCTCTGATGCTTAAGACGAGCCTTTGTGACCTAAAGGCCTTCTTGCCCCATACTCTCTCACATCACTAGGCCTTCTTTCTGCTTCAATTAGTGATCAGTCCAGGGTCACCTCATTTACATCTAAATACTGGATGGTTTTGCATGAAAAGACGGATAGAGCTGGGCAGGTCATTCCACCATTGTGGGATCAGAGAGCTAAAGAGTGCAGGAACCGGTCGCTGCTCGTTTGCAGAGCGCAGGTTGCAGGTGGGAGTGTACACTTGGACCAGAGTGTTCAGGTACAGAGGGGCTTTGGAGTTTACCTGTTTACTCTGTAGGTGAGTGTCAGAGCTTTGAATCTAATGTGGGCAGCTACTGGAAGCTAGTGCAAAGATCTGAACAGAGGAGTGACATGAGTTCTTTTGCTCTGGTTAAAAATGAGACGTGCAGCTGCGTTTTGGATCATCTGCAGAGGTTCCAGTGTGTTGGCTGGTAGACCTGTAAGAAGTGCATTGCAGTAATCAAGCAGAGAGAGAAGTGCCTGCACAGGGAGTTGGGTGGGATAAACCGTGAGGTAAGGTCTGATCTTCTGGATGTTGTTCAGAGAAAATCTGCATGTGCGAGAAATGGCAGAAATGTTCTCTATGAAGGTTCATCCGTCCTCCAGTGGTCTTGTCAAAACTATGAGACAAAAGTGCTTTTAGAAATTCCCTATGAATTTTTTTTCAAATTAAAAACTTTACTGACATTTTTTATAGAAATGTCTTTAATATAATGCTCTGTGGCTTGGGTCAAATGTTTTGGGTTCCTTCTGTAAGCTTCTTAAAATAGTTTGCTGGAATTCTGACCCACTCCTGACAGAATCGAGTGTAACTGAGTCGGGTTTTTTGTTTACCTTGCTCACACACATCCTTTCAGCTCTGCCCTCAAGTTTTCTATGTGACCAAGATCAAAACTTTGATTAGAGTCATTTTCAAACATTAACTTTGTTTTCTGTAAGCCACTTTGTAACTTATCTGGTGATATGCTGTTCATTTGGAAGATCTATTTCTGCACAAGCTTAAACCGTCTGGTTTTGTGTCTCGGGAAAATGCAATCTATTTAGTGAAGTTCACCAGTCCCTTCTGCAGCAAAATACCCACACAAAATCATGCTGCCACCGCTTTACTTCATGGCTGGGATGGTGTTCTGATAGTGTTTTCCCCAAATGTCATTTCAATTCTGTTTAGTTTAGTTTATTTGTATAGTGGCAGTTCAGATCAAACATCATCTCAAGGCACTTTATAAAAAAGAAAAAAAATGAGCCAATTATATAAACAGACTCCAAGTCTTTCTGTACTCAAAGTAATGTAGATTCTAATTTGTCTTTTTATGTTGCTTATAGTGTATTGACTTCTTCCTCTCAGAGTGGCCTTTTCAGTCCACGTCAGTACTACTTCATTGTAGAAAATAACAATCTCTTACAAGCTTTGGCTAGTATCTAAACAAGATCTTTTGCTTTTCTGTTCATCTCCAGAACATTATGGGATGTAGGCCTTGTACGTTGGCCTGATTCTTTGAGCAGATGAACATGACACCTTCAGGCATTTCAAACTCATACTCATGAATGAATCAGACTTGTGGAAGTTTCCTAACTTCATAACTAAATTCTGACTTGTTGTCCAAAAATACATTCATAAGTGTGTCTTCAATTAACTCAGATGTTATCAGAACTTTAAAAAGCCTTTCATCACCTGGGCTTTTAGGAACTGTTTCAAAGCATAGTAATCTTAAGAAAACAATGAAAAAAATCTCTAAAATATGATCTTCCTTATTATTCTGGCATTTAGCAAATGGAAATAATATTTATGATCCAAACTGACAAAAAACACTAAATGATTTATTGTTAGACGATGAGAAAAAAAAGGTTGTCTCATTTTCTACAGTAGATATTTGATTTTAATAAAACGTAGTCATGGCTTGATAGATTCTTACTTTTATTCTACCACAGCTTCATCTCATTTCAAGCATCACTCAAAAGTTAGCAACTCTAACTCATCTTTTGTGCCAAATAACCTCTAAATCTAGGTATTCTACCTGGATGCTTTACTGTTTTAGTTCTATACATATGCAGTTGACATAAACATATACAGTTTTCCAACATAAATCAGTCTATAAGTTAACCATTAGCCATGTGTCTATTCTCTACACTGTCACTTAAACAGTCTGATATGCTGAAATATTTCCTGCTAAGTAGAATTCAGTCAATCCTCTGGCAACCAAACATGTTTGTTTTTAACCATAAGCTTACTTATTTGTGCAGAGCTTGGTTTTAAATCTAAGAGGGCATGTTCTCAGTGTGGTTTAGCTGGTACAGTTCAAGTTTGACTACACGACTCTTACATATTGACAGCCATGAGCCATCCTGCACCCAGCTCTTCCTCCCACACTGTTTGACCTTGTTCATTATCGAATGCGTTCCTAATCTTCTGAGCTCGGCTGCACAAGCAATGAGGAGTACATCACACATTTCTAAAAAGCTAGAGCTTTGCTGAGATGATGGCCTTGGTGTTTTTGTTTTTGCAATTTTAATATTATCTAAAAGAAAAAGTGCATTCTGTATTCTGATTCTGATTTAAAAGAAAAACATGTTCTGGCTGGAATCTATGCTGAAAACATCTTTTAGGTTAATCAGGCTTTCAGAGTATCCAGTTCTGATTAATATGAATAGTGTCACACGCCTTTGGATCTGTTTCCAGATCCAAAGGTGTGTAACTTTATGTTACAATCTTAATGTTTTATTTAGAAAAAAATGAGGGCAGTCTATTTTTTGTTTCTTTTTTCTGTTTGCCTGTAAAATTCTGTAGCATAGACATGGCGTCACATTGACTCACCACAGGAAAACTTTGCATGTCCAGCTGCTTGCATAGCAGCCATAAGAATGCCTATTTAAATTGCAAATATAATCTGGTATTTTCATATAACTCTATGTAAAAGTGGCTGGAAACAGCAGCAAACCTGGGGTGCTGTTTGGTGCATTACAGTGTTCCTTGGACCATTTAGTATTTTGTAATTTTATAATCCTAACCTCAAAGTAAAAAAAAAAAAAGTTTTTTAGTGACAGACCAACACAAAGTAGAGCAATATTATAGTGGAAGCAAAACAATACATATTTTTCTTTCACAAATTAAAAATCGGTGTCATGCATTTGCTTTCCCCATAAATCTACTTTGTAGAAGCAGCTGCTGTTATTACAGCCTTCTGGGGTTTATCTAAACAAGCTTTGCACATTTATTGGACATTCTTAGCAGTGGTTTGTTAGAGAACATCAGAAGACCAAGGGACATCCCTGGCAGGTCATAGGTTTACAGAGCATTATCCCAAGATTTGAACAAATACAACAAGCAGGGGGGCTTTATTTTAAGTTAGTTGACTTGTGAAGGCAGTTGGTTGCCATGGCTTTCATTCAGGGGTATCAGATTCAAAAGAGGTGAATACACATGCATAAAACAATTTTTAAAATTCTTTAGAACATTTCTGAAAACCTTACACAATTTCCTTTCCACTTCACACTATTATGCTACTTTGTATTTGAAATGGGACAAATATAACATTTTTAGGAGGTATGAATGCTTTTGCAAGGCTGCTGAGTTCAAATGGATGAACCCATTTTTCAGTAGTTTATCCCTCTTTTAAAATGTACTCCCTCCTGACGATGTTTTGGGAGTTTAGTGAAATATCATCTTCAGTATCAAATTTACCTTTCAGGGTCTGACAAAATCATATCTGGTTCACTGTTTTGTGAATTGCCTCCCACAAAAAACACAACAGAAACCTTTTAAAGGAAAAAAAAACAATTATGAAATTTTATAATCATAATTCTAAAATTTTGCCACATCTTAGGTCACTGGGCATCTCTGTCCTCCCTTGAAATGAGGAGTAAAACCCTGCAGCAGTATACGTTTAAGGCACATTTGATTCCTGCTGTGAGAGAAGGTAGCAGTGGGCTTGAATGATAAAATTGCGTTGTCAAGGTAACAGGTTGTTCTGAAGACTGCAAATATGTCGTGTTGCTTATGCTCCTATACAATTTTTCCCCCTGCAACCCCAATATAGGAGTGAACTACACAAGCTCTGCGTTTCACTGTCTCACACTGAGCCAGGTAACTGCAGATGTAATGTCCTTTGCATTCATAATTCAGAACTCTCTAATAGCCAGTCTATCTTCATCAATATCGCTGAGATTATTCTCTGCAGATCTCATTTGCAAAAGCCAAATTGTAGCTGTCGGAAACCTTCAGGTTGCTCGGTGATTTCTCTAAAGTGATGAATGAGAAAAGAGGTGGAAAGTTCTGGAGAATAGAGATACACCAAGGCACCCTTTAACATGGCTCCTGAAGTAACCATGGATACCTCTATTTCATGGATGGAGTAAATTTAGCTGGAGTGGGATCTGAGGGAAACATATCACCGTTCTCTCCATGTCAGCTATTATCATGTCTTTAACGTCATGTTGAACACTGTCTGTTTTCAAGCACAAACATTCTGAATGTGTCACCGTTTGGATGATTTGGTTATGTGCATTGTTTGCTAATAACAGACTGCAATACAATACACATATACTGACATATTAAATGTTTTGTTTACAAAAGCAAAAGTCAGATGGAAGGACTCATTTGAGGTGATAAAGAAAATCCAAGCTGTAACAATCATATCATCATCTGCAAACATTGTTCAAAAGCCTGGTAAGTTTAATGTGTTTTAACCGTGCAGGGAAAGGACAAGGATGCAACCATCAGAGTATCAGCCAAGGAGAATTAAGAAGAGATGTATGTGTGATGAAGAAGACATAGCTGCTCTTTAATATGGCACAAGAGGCTTGACTGTTAATGAATCTGAAAGGCAGATTAGGTTACCTATCTAGATATGTGGATGAAAAAGTACAGGAAAATCTATGAGAGCAGACTCATTAATACTGCTGACTGTGTATTTGTTAGTTCTAGTGGATAAAAAGTGCATCAATTAAATGAAAGCAGTGCCATAGCTCAAAACTAACTGCCTCCTATAATTATGGTATATTTTGAAGAATGAAAATTTAGTCCATATCTTTTAAATGGTCATTTCCCACACCCGTCTCTAAACAAAAAAGATTGGTTTAAAATATTTAATAAGTTTTCTCGGACATGCATGAGGACTCATCTGCATTCATCCCGCACAGAACATTTACATGGGGAATACAGATGATGAACATCTCTTTTTGCAACAAATCAACCCGGTCCGATGCTCTCTTGCTACACCTACTGGCTGTAGTCAGCACTTACACGCACACAGAAAGTTGATTGGGAACCGCTGTCCAAGTTTAGGGGTTGCACCGAGCAAGAGGAACAGACACATTCTTGGCACTCGGGAATTCATCCCATTCTCACCAGTTGACCTTTAAGGACTTTTACCAAAGGAGCACAATAAACTGAACACTATGGGGAGAAGATACCCAATTTTACTTTACCTTTTAGCACTAAAAAATATGGAAACTGTTTTAGATTGAGAAAACAAAAGAGGTTAAGATCAAATCTTTCAGATTTTCCAACATTTCTCAAACAGAAACTCTGGCGACTATGTGAATGTGCCATACAATATTTACCTGCATGTACTGCAATTGGAAAGGTTGTTAAATAACATAATATTTCCCAATTGGACGGTAAGTATATAAAAGACCTCCAAATAAAGAAACAAAACATGCTGGATCAGCCCCATTGTTAAATCATAAATCAACAATGATTAACCACATTTTTTTGGGGAAAGCAGAGTATAATTCTATGTGCCACACCCATGCCAGACTACTGTCAGACCTGTAGAACCAATACATCACCTATAAGAAGCTGTCTGACAACACTAAAAGCAACACATCAAGAACTGATGAGAACCAAATCGCTGACACCGATCAGTCTGGAAAGACTTACAAAACTTCAATTCAGTTTATTTAGCACCAATTCACAACAGATGTCATCTTAAGGCACTTTATAAAATACCTTGATAATCTTATCACACAAACATTCCAATAGATCCTAGTCATCAAAAAATGCAAAGTCAGATTATTACTCAAATTAATTAAAGAAAGCTTTCTATCTTATGAATCCCAGCAGATTGTATCGAGTCATTGACTTGCAGCATTCACTCCTCCTGGACCAACATATAGCGACAGTAGACAGTCGTCTGTGTTGTGTTGTGTTGTGTTGTTGACTTCACAGCAATCCCTCATACTGAGCAAGCATGTAGCGACAGTGGAGAGGAAAAACTCCCCTTTAACAGGAAGAAACCTCCAGTAGAACCAGAACCTGGCTCAGTACGAGCGGCCATCTGACACAACTGTCTGGGGGTTCAAGAAGACAGAGCAGAAATACAATGAAGAAGCAGAAGCACTGATCTAGAAAAACGTTCTATGTTAGATAAAAGTAAGAAATTGCTGATTGGGTAAGCCATATTCCGTCATTTCCTGTTGTCGCTGTTGTACTCCGTGGTGCAGTTTGGTGTTCAGACTCTTGAATTAATCTAGTTTTCTCTGTGCTGAGGCCTTTCTAAGTTATTTTAACACACAAAGCACACTAAAACACATATTTTCTGTTGGTGTACTTTACTTTTTGGGAACTCTGTGTTTCACACAGTTTTTCCTAAATCTTTAAATCATTAGACAGCATGGGATAAATTTCCACAGCTATGCCGATGATACACAACTATATTTATCCATAAATCCTGATGAATCCAGTCAGGTAGGTAGATTACAGGCATGTCTGGAAGACATAAAAACATGGATGAGTATAAACTTTTTGCTTTTAAATTCTGACAAGACAGAAGTTGCTGTCTTTGGACCAGAAGTTCTTAAACAGAAACTGATTAGTAAATCACTTCATCTGGATGGCATTAAATTGGCCCCCAGTAATAACGTAAAGAACCTCGGCGTTATTTTTGACCGAGACTTGACATTTAAATCCCATATTAAACAGGTTTCTAGGATTTCTTTCTTTCACCTCCGGAATATTGCTAAAATAAGAAACATCCTGTCCAGGAGTGATGCTGAGAAACTAGTCCATGCATTTGTTACATCAAGGCTGGACTACTGTAATTCTTTACTATCAGGTAGTCCACAAAATGCCATTAAAAGCCTCCAGTTGATCCAAAATGCGAGAGATCACATTTCTCCTGTTTTAGCTTCCCTTCATTGGCTCCCTGTTAAATCCTGAATAGAATCCAAGATCCTTCTTCTTACATATAAAGCCCTTAATAATCAAGCTCCATCATACATCAGAGATCTAATTGTTCCATGTGTTCCGAAAAGAGCACTTTGCTCTCAGACTGCAGGTTTACTTGTAGTTCCTAGGATTTCTAAAAGTAGAATGGGAGGCAGATCTTTTAGTTATCAGGCTCCTCTCCTGTGGAACCAGCTCCCAGCTTTAGTCCGTGAGGCAGACACTCTGTTTACTTTTAAGGCCAGGCTTAAAACTTTCCTTTTTGATAAAGCTTATAGTTAGAGTGGCTAAGGTCATCCTGAGCCATCTCTGTAGTTATGCTGCTAAAGGCTTAGACTGCTGGAGGACAGACTGACCACTTTTCTTCACTCTGCTACTTTTCTCTCTTACTACTCTCCAGTTGTATTATTTACTTTTATTTCGACTGCTAACTTTGTTTTCTCTCTGTGTTTTTCTCTTCATAGAAGGTACACCTGGTCTGGTATCCTGCTTGACTGCAATGCCCTGTTGGCCGGAGGACATCCCAGTAACTGAACATCTCCCATGTCCTGTTATCCACTTTTTACTTTCTTTAATATAGAAAGTACTCTTACATCAGTTCTTCTGTTATTTTGTGTTTCTGCTCTTTCTTCTTGAACCCCAGACGGTTCCCAGATGGCAGATGGTCGCTTGTACTGAAAAAGGTTCTGGTTCTGCTGGAGGTTTTTTCCTGTTAAAGGGAAGTTTTTCCTCATGCATGCTTGTTCAGTGTGAGGGATTGCTGTGGTTGAAGTCTGCATCAACGGGATGCAACTGCCAGTGTTGCCAGATTGCATCGAGTCACTGACTCGATGCAATCTGTTGGGATTCCTTAGATAGAAGCAAAAACTAGCAAAAACTTTAAACTGACTGGAATGTATTGAAATAACATTCTTGTAAAATGCCTTGAGATGACATCTGTTGTGAATCGGGGCTATATAAATAAACTGAATTGAAATAATAGCAGTAGTAGCAACTTTGGTGACTTCATCCAGGAGAGAAACACATCTTAACAGATAAACTCTAAGGCCACAGGATAAAATAGAGCACATATGGTCACAGCAAAAGCTCAGCCAGTAGGTTTGTCTAGGGAGGAGACATTGTTAACCACTGAGAGACCAAGTGCATCATCTATAGAAGGTGAACAATAACAGTTTGATAACAATAACAATTTCTCTCCCTAAACAGTTTTAATTTTTGGCCCTTGACCTGGAATATGGAAAGGACTTTCATTTATGTATAGTTGGCTGCTATAGACCACCTGCAGCTATCAGTGATGCTCTCACCTCACTGGTAGCTGTTTTAACTGACCTGCTTTCTAAAGATCTTGTATTAGTGGGTTGACATCAAACTCAGTTCAGTTCAAAGCATATTGTGATACTATGAATCTTACTCAAGTTATTGAATCATCTACACGACCTAATCATAAAAACCCAAACAAGTCCACGCTAATAGATATACTAACAAACAAACCCCATAAATACACCTATACAGGGGTTTTTCCTGATGATGTCAGTGATCATTGTACTGTAGTCGCTATAAGGACTTGTAAAATCACCAAAGTAAAACCTAGAATAATTACAAAAAGGAGCTTTAAAATGTTTGATACTCAAGGGTTTCTGCATGAGTTGTTTGCATCTGACTGGGATAAACTGTTTTTAATACTGGATGTGACCACTGCATGGCAGTACTTTCACACTTTATTTCTGAAGATCGTGAATAGTAAAAGGAAGGACATGATAATCCATAGTTCTCAAATGAATTATCTGAACTCCTTCATGAAAGAAACTTGGCTTGGGTCATAGCGAGGAAATCGGATACAGAAAGAGATTGGGTAGTATTTAGAGTACTGAGAAACAAACGTACACTGCATTGGCTCCCCGTACGTTTCAGGATCGATTTTAAGGTTCTTTTAATGGTTTTTAAGTGTGTTAATGGTCTTGGGCCTTCTTATCTTTGAGAACTGCTTTTACCATATGAACCTTGGCGGTCTTTGCACTCCTCTAGCAGCCGTCTCCTTGTCATCCCTAAAGTAGCGAGGAAATCGGATACAGAAAGAGATTGGGTAGCATTTAGAGTACTGAGAAACAAATGTACAGCTCTTATACGCAGATCAAAATCGGAATATTATCCAAATGAAACCTCACAAAATCTAAATAATCCCATTAAATTCTGGAAAACCGTCAAATCACTTTCTCCCTCCGCGCTATCTAATGAGTTCCCTGGTCAAATTTTAGTAAAAGATAGTCTTAATAATAGGACAGCTATGGTAAAAAGCTTTAATAAGCATTTAATTTCTTCAGGTTCTATTTTTAACGGAAATTCTGTGAGTGATATACCAAATCCATCACCTCCTCTAAGAGAAGATAGCCCTACTTTTAGCTTTTCCCCAGTTTTAAGAAGTGAAGTTGTAAAGACCTTAAAAAACCTTGACATTAAGAAATCTGCAGGGCCTGATGAAGTTGAGCCATATTTTTAAAAAATAGCTGCTGAGATCATTGCTGGCCCACTAGCTTATACCTTCAATTTATCATTAGAACAGAGTGTTGTTCCTGATGTCTGGAAATCTGCTCTGGTTGTACCCCTATTGAAAGGTGGTGATCCAACCAGACTAGATAATTATAGACCAATTTCCAAGCTATCAGTTATAACCAAAATCTTAGAATCTATTATCAGCGAACAGCTAAAGGAATTTTTGGTTAGCAACAGCATCTTGTCTAAATTTCAGTCCGGTTTCAGAAAGAACCATAGTACGGTAACTGCCACTATGAAAGTTCTAAATGACATTACCTGCGCCCTAGATAATGGAAGATTATGTGCTGCGGTGTTTATTGATTTGACTAAAGCTTTTGATACTGTCAATCATGGTATTCTTCTATCACGTTTACACAGTGTTGGTCTTTCTGAAACAGGATTAGGTTGGATTAGGAGCTATTTACAGGATAGGTCCAAAAGGGTGCAAATTAAGGGGTCTCTTTCTGATAGGCTCAGTATTGAATCTGGTGTACCACAGGGGTTCATTTTGGGTCCCCTATTATTTACATTATATATTAACAATCTTGGAGATAATCTATCAGACGCAAGCATTCATTTATATGCAGACGACACCATAATTTATTGTTTTGCATCCTCCATTGATAGTTGCATGTCAAAGTTGCAGGAAGCATTTGTAATTGTTCAGCGCAACCTAATTTCTCTAAAATCAGCTCTGAATGATAAGAAAACAAAATGCATGGTCTTCTCTAGGAAACATAAGTGTGAATCTTCTCCTCCACTGCTTTACACCTTGCAGGGTAAATCTATTGAACTGGTCTCCCCCTACAAATACTTAGGCTTTGTTTCGGACGAGGACTTATTATTCAAGTTACATGTTAAATAATTGCTATCTAAATTAAGGCTAAAGCTGGGGTTTTACTTTTGGAATAGTGCCTGTTTTTCACAGTCAGCTAAGAGAAAGCTACCTTCTTACCTGTCTTAGATTATGGAGATGTTTTTTACAGAAATACTACTAAGGCTCTTTTACAGTCATTAGACTCTGTGTATCACTCTGCTCTAAGATTTATAACCCGTACAAATTATTTCACTCATCACTGTGCACTGTATGAAAAGGTATGTTGGCTCTAACTTCACTTAAGAAGGCACAAGTATGATTTAAGTATGATTTGAACCAGCCTAGTGCTGTTCCTTTGATCCCTGCAACATGTTCAAGCATTTCTAAGATAATATTATGATCGACTGTGTCAAAAGCAGCACTGAGCTCTAACAAGACCAGAAAAGACACAAGTCCATTATTTGAGGCCATGAGAATGTCATTAGTAACCTTCACTAGTGCTGTTTCAGTGCTATGATGAGCTCTAAACCCTGACTGAAACTCTTCTAACAGCTTGTTACTGTTTAGATGCTCACAGACTTGATTAGCAACTATTTTCTCAAGGATTTTAGACAAGAGAGGAAGGTTAGATATAGGTCTGTAATTAACTAAGTCATCTTGATCGAGAAAGGGTTGCTGAAGTAAAGGTTTAATTACAGCAATCTTATATTCCTTTGGTACATATCCATTTCCCTCCCTGGGCTGCCACCTTATCGTGGTGGAGGGGTTTGAGTGTCCCAATGATCCTAGGAGTTATGTTGTCGGGGACTTTTTCTCCTGGTAGGGTCACCCATGGCAATTTGGTTCTAGGTGAGGGATCAGACAAAGTGCAGCCCAAAAGACCCCTATGATGAAAACAACAGATGGACTCAGTGTTCCCTCGCCCGGACGCGGGTCACCGGGGCCCCCCTTTGGAGCCAGGCCTGGAGGTGGGGCACGTTGGCGAGCGCCTGGTGGCCGGGCCTTTACCCATGGGGCCCGGTCGGGCTTAGCCCGAAGAGGTAACATGGGCCCCCCTTCCCATGAGCTCACCACCTGTGGGAGGGGCCATAGGGGTCGGGTGCTGTGCAGGATGGGCGGCGGCCAAAGGCGGGGACCTTGGCGGTCCGATCCTCGGCTGCAGAAGCTGGCTCTCGGGACGTGGAACGTCACCTCTCTGGTGGGTAAGGAGCCGGAGCTGGTGTGCGAGGTTGAGAGGTTCCGACTGGACATCGTCGGACTTACCTCGGTGCACGGCTCTGGCTCTGGAACCCGTCTCCTCGAGAGGGGTTGGACTCTCTTCCACTCTGGGATTGCCCCCGCTGAGAGGCGCCGAGCTGGGGTGGGCATACTTGTTGCCCCCCATCTCGGCGCCTGTACGTTGGGGTTTACCCCGGTGAACGAGAGGGTAGCCTCCCTCCGCCTTCGGGTGGGGGGACGGGTCCTGACTGTTGTTTGTGCTTACGCGCCAAACAGCAGATTAGATTACCCACCCTTCTTGGAGTCTTTGGAGGGGGTGCTGGAGAGTGCTCCTCCTGGGGACCCCCTTGTTCTGCTGGGGGACTTCAACGCTCACGTGGGCAATGACAGTGAGACCTGGAGGGGTGTGGTTGGGCGGAATGGCCCCCCCGATCTGAACCCGAGTGGTGTCTTGTTATTGGACTTCTGTGCTCGTCATGGATTGTCCATAACGAACACCTTGTTCAAGCATAAAGGTGTCCATATGTGCACTTGGCACCAGGACACCTTAGGCCGCAGCTCAATGATCGACTTGGTTGTCGTCTCATCTGATCTGCGGCCGCATGTTTTGGACACTCGGGTGAAGAGAGGGGCAGAGCTGTCCACTGACCACTACCTGGTGGTGAGTCGGCTCCGATGGTGGGGGAGGACGCCGGACAGACCTGGAAGGCCCAAACGTGTTGTGAGGGTCTGCTGGGAACGTCTGGCAGAGTCTCCTGTCAGAAGGAGCTTTAACTCACACCTCCGGCAGAACTTTGAACACGTCCCGGGGGAGGCGGGGGACATCGAGTCCGAGTGGACCATGTTCCGCGCCTCCATTGCCGAGGCGGCTGACCGAAGCTGTGGCCGCAAGGTGGTCGGTGCCCTTCGCGGCGGCAACCCCCGAACCCGCTGGTGGACACCGGCGGTAAGGGATGCTGTCAGGCTGAAGAAGGAGTCCTACCGGGTCTTTTTGGCTTGTGGGACCCCTGAAGCAGCTGATAGGTACCGACAGGCCAAGCGGGATGCGGCTCGGATGGTTGCTGAGGCAAAAACTCGGGCGTGGGAGGAGTTTGGAGAGACCATGGAAAACGACTTCCGTACGGCTTCGAAGCGATTCTGGTCCACCATCCGGCGTCTCAGGGGGGGAAAGCGGTCTGCCACCAATACTGTTTACAGTGGGGATGGTGTGCTGCTGACCTCGACGCGGGACGTTTTGGGTCGGTGGATGGAATACTTCGAAGACCTCCTCAATCTCACCAGCACGCCTTCCAATCTGGAAGCAGGGTTTGGGGACTTGGGGTCGGGCTCTCCAATCTCTGGTGTTGAGGTCACCGAGGTCGTTAAAAAGCTCCTCGGTGGCAAGGCTCCGGGGGTGGATGAGATTCGACCGGAGTTCCTCAAGGCTCTGGATGTTGTGGGGCTGTGTTGGTTAACGCGGCTCTGCAATATTGCGTGGACATCGGGGGCAGTTCCCTTGGATTGGCAGACCGGGGTGGTGGTCCCCCTGTTTAAAAAGGGGGACCACAGGGTGTGTTCCAACTACAGGGGGATCACACTTCTGAGCCTCCCTGGTAAGGTCTATTCAGGGGTTCTGGAGAGGAGGGTCCGACGGATAGTCGAACCTCGGATCCAGGAGGAACAATGCGGTTTTCGTCCTGGCCGTGGAACACTGGACCAGCTCTACACCCTCAGCAGGGTCCTGGAGGGTGCGTGGGAGTTCGCCCAACCGGTCTACATGTGTTTTGTGGACTTGGAGAAGGCGTTCGACCGTGTCCCTCGGGGGGCCCTGTGGGGGGTGCTCCGGGAGTATGGGGTACCGGGCCCCTTGATACGGGCTGTTAGGTCCCTGTACGACCGGTGCCAGAGTTTGGTTCGCATTAACGGCAGTAAGTCGGGCTTGTTTCCAGTGAGAGTTGGACTCCGCCAAGGTTGCCCTTTGTCACCGATCCTGTTCCTAACTTTTATGGACAGGATCTCTAGGCGCAGCCAAGGCGTTGAGGGGATCCGTTTTGGTGGCCTCAGGATCGGGTCTCTGCTTTTTGCAGATGATGTGGTCCTGTTGGCTTCATCGGAGCGTGATCTATAGCTTTCGCTGGAGCTGTTCGCAGCCGAGTGTGAAGCGGCTGGGATGAGAATCAGCACCTCCAAATCCGAGGCCATGGTCTTGAGCCGGAAAAGGGTGGGGTGCCTCCTCCGGGTCGGGGATGGGGTCCTTCCCCAAGTGGAGGAGTTTAAGTATCTGGGGGTCTTCTTCACGAGTGAGGGAAAAATGGAGCGGGAGATCGATAGACGGATTGGTGGGGCATCTGCAGTTATGCGGGCGCTCTACCGGTCTGTCGTGGTGAAGAGAGAGCTGAGCCAAAAGGTGAAGCTCTCGATTTACCGGTCGATCTACGTTCCTACCCTCATCTATGGTCACGAACTCTGGGTGGTGACCGAAAGAACGAGATCACGGATACAAGCGGCTGAAATGAGTTTCCTCTGCAGAGTGTCTGGGCTCTCCCTTAGAGATAGGGTGAGAAGCTCAGTCATCCGGAGGGGGCTCAGAGTAGAGCCGCTGCTTCTCCACATCGAGAGGAGTCAGTTGAGGTGGCTCGGGCATCTGGTCAGGATGCCTCCTGGACGCCTCCCTGGTGAGGTGTTTCAGGCACGTCTCACCGGGAGGAGGCCCAGGGGAAGGCCCAGGACACGCTGGAGGGACTATGTTTCTCGGCTGGCCTGGGAGCGCCTTGGGGTTCCTCCTGAGGAGCTGGAACAAGTGGCTGGGGAGAGGGAAGTCTGGGTCTCTTTGCTTAGGCTGCTGCCCCCGTGACCCGACCCCGGATAAGCAGAAGAAAATGGATGGATGGACATATCCATTTACTAAGGATAGATTCATTATATCTAAAATGGGACCAGGAACCAAGGGAACACTTGTTTAAATATTTGGTAGGGATTGGGTCCAACATACAAATTAAAGGTTTAGATAAGGCTAATATTTTTTGATTATTCCAAAAGCTCGACTGAATCAAAACAGTCCAAACACAAATGAGGTTCTACAGTTCTCTCTGACGCTGCCTCACTTACTGAGAGAGATTTTGAGGATGCCAATGATTTTTCATGAAGAATCCCATAAAGTCATTACTACTGAGTGTTGGGGGAATAATTGACTCAACAGAGCAATGGATCTGTTTAAGTTTGGCAACTGTAAGAAAAGGAAAGCTAGGATTGTTCTTATTCTCATCTATAAAGTATGAAAAAATGTGCTGCTCTAGAAAACATTTCTAAACTTTGGGACTTCTGCGAATCTTGGAATTGGAGGGTTGGAGCTAACAAATTTAGGAGGTTGTAAAAAACCTCAGAACAGCATCGAAAGACTTAATGTGCCTCAATTAAGATCAATGTTAATGATTTAACAACAAAAATAGTCACAAATGGCATCAATGGGAGAGTTGTAAAGCCAAAACCACTGCTGATCAAGAACACTAAGGCCAGTTTCAGGTTTGCCAAAAAAGATCTTGATTATCCCCAGGACTTTTGGCGAAAAATAGACAATGGGGAGCTTTCTAAAAGATTTCCGTCCTGTTTTATCTGACATAAATCTTATACACAATTTCAGAAATCATGGTGGTAGTCTGGTGGTCTGGGTTTGCTTTTCTTCCTCGTTACCATGACAACTTTACATAAAAGAAATATTCCTGAATTCTGCTTTCTAGCAGAAAATCCTGAAGGTGAATGTCTGAGGCACACCAGCAAGTCTACTTCTGAATAGATACAAAAACTAAGTTTTGGAGCAGTGTTGTCAAAGTCCAGGATCAAAAGCAGTTGAGAAGCTAAGCCATGACGCTATACAGACCATACTGGGTGGTTGAATTAAAACATTTCTGCAAAGAAGAGAGGGCCTACATTTCTCCACAGTATTGTGACAACATGAATGTTGTATTTACACTGGTTATCTTTGAATGATTATTTGCTGAACATTTGCTTCATGATTTGAAACATTTAGCTGTGACCAGTGGCGGCTGGCCAATAGAGGGCGATAGGGCGCCCCCCAGTGTTGCCCAAGTGTTTTTATTTTATTTTTTATAAATTAACAATAATCACATTTTCTAAGTTAATTGTGTATTTAAATTCGTAACAAAGTATTATATATAAAAATATATATCACTGATGATTATTGAAAATGACTTGATAAGCCATGTGCACAGCTCCACTACTTCCTGAACCAAGTACAGTCCTTTTATTTCCTGTCTGTATTGGACAAACTGATCAATCCAGGTGTGTCTGACCTCAGTAGTCACAACAACAATGGTCAGACACATCTGGATTAATCAGTTTGTCCAATGATGTAAGACAGGAAATAAAAGAGCTGTATTTAGTTCAGGTTATAGTGGAGTTGTGCACAAAGCTCAGAAAGCACAAGTTTGATTTAAGAAAAGCACACAAAAAAAGCACAGCCCCACCAAAAATATTTTTCACCAGCCGCCACTGGCTGTGACAAAACAAATGAAGCGAAAATAGAGTAAATCTGTAAGACGGCAATTAATTTCTGACAGCACAGCAACGTGCTCTACTGTACCTTTGGTATCATTTAGTGTCTCTGTTCTCTGACTGAGTAAAGAATGATAAAAGGGAAAGACAGAGCAGAAACGCCAAAGGTCCCAAGTTTGGCCAGGAATGGATGTTGAATTTCAGTGGAGAAGCTGTAGCAGTTGTATTCAGGAACCTTTTCAGGAACCAGACCAGTTTCCCAGAATATTCCAGTCCAAAGAAAGAAACTGTGCACAATCCATTACAAGTGTGCTTTATCACTGCTTATATAATCCAATTAACAGAGAATAGGATTTTGTCAAAATAAATGAAAACCCAATTTTCTCTCCCTCCTCATTAAGATGTGGTTAATTACACAGAGTAAGGCACTATCGTTTAGACATGTTCTGCAGTGAGTTATTAATTGGCTGGAAAATTGCTAGAAATTGTAACAGAGAAATTCCACTCTGAGACAGTATTTACTGTAAGGATCAATGAAAAATCAGATAACAAAGCTGAAATTTAGTGAAGCTGCAACTGTCAGATGCAGTGACTTTCAGTTGATTCTCTGATTTACAGTGGAGGAACATAAGTATTTTAACTCCCTGCGAATTTGTAAATTTTCCCACTTAGAAATAAATTATGGAGGGATCAGAAATTCACATTGTTGGTGCATTCCACTGTGAGAGACAGCATTATTTTTAAATTTCAGGAAATCACATTTTGTGATTTATGAAGAATTTATTTGTATTTTATTGCCGTACATAATAAATTTGAACAACTGAGAAATTTTTTTTTAATTATTTGGTGCAGAAGACTTTGTTTGCAATTAGAGAGGTCAAACGTTTCCTGTAGTTCTTGACCAGGTTTGCTCACACTACAACAGGGATTCTGGCCCACTCCTCCACACAGATATTCTCTAGATCTGTCAGGTTTCAGGGCTGTCACTGAGCAACATGGAGTTTCAGCTCCCTCCAAAGATTTTCTATTGGATTTAGGTCTGGAGACTGGTTAGGCCACTCCAGAACCTTGATATGCTTCTTATGGAGCCACTCCTTGTTTATCCTGGCTGTGTCCTTTGGGTCATTGTCATGTTGGAAGACCCAGCCACGACCCATCTTCAATGCTCTGACTGAGGGAAGGAGGTTGTTGCTCAAAACCTCACAATACATGGCCCCATTCATCCTCTCCTTAATACAGTGCACTCGTCCTGTCCCTTTTGCAGAAAAGCACCCCAAAGCATGATGCTTCCACCCCTATGCTTCACAGTAGGGATGGTGTTCTTGGGATGCAACTCATCCTTCTTTTTCCTCCAAAAGACGGCGAGTGAAGTTTAGACCAAAAAGTTCTATTTTGGACTCATCTGACCACATGACATTCTCCCATGCCTCCTCTGGATCATCCAGTTGGTCATTGGCCAACTTCAGGCAGGCCTGGACATGTAATGACTTGAGCAGGGTAACCTTCGGTGCAATGCCTGATTTTAAACCAGGACGGTGTAGTGTTCTACCGACAGTAACCTTTGAAACTGTGGTCCCAGCTCTCTTCATGTCGTTGACCAGCTCCTCCCATGTAGTTCTGGGCTGATTCCTCACCTTTCTTATCATCAGTGCTACCCCACCATGTGAGATCTTGCATGGAGCCCCAGTCCGAGGGAAGCTGACAGTCATCTTTAGTCTCTTCCATTTTTTAACAATTGCTCCAACAGTTGATCTATTTTCACCAAGCTGCTTGGCAATTGCCCTGTAGCCCTTTCCAGCCTTGTGGAGGTCTACAATTTTTGTTTTGGTGTCTTTTGACAGCTCTTTGGTCTTTGCCCATGCTTGTAGTTGGAGTCTGACTGAGTGTGAGGTGGAAAGGTGTCTTTAACGAGCTCAGACAGGTGCTACTAATTTAGATTAATATTGGAGTAGAGGTGGACTTTTTAAAGGCAGAGTAACGGGTCTTTGAGAGCCAGATTATTCTTGCTGATTGCCAGGTGTTCAAATACTTATGTGCAGCAATAAAATACTTTTTTTTCTATCAGACAATGTGATTCCCTGAACTTTAAAAAAGGCTGTCTCTGACGGTGGAAATTCACCTACAATGTGAATTTCAGACCCCTCCACAATTTCTAAGTGGGAGAACTTGCAAAATTGCAGGGTGTTCAAATACTTATGTTCCTCACTGTGAAGGCGATCCAGTCATTTCAGGTCAAACGATGATCAGGAGAAATCTTCCTAAAGTAGTTTTCAGCAATGATTAGAATACAATATATTTAAAGATACTGAAGAACAAATAACAGAAAAAGATACAGAAAAATAACATTTACTCAAACACTGACTTTTTCCAAAGTAACCACACATACATCATAGTGCTTTGCCAATGTATTTACACTCCTTCAACTTATTTTACAACCACACAAAAGCTAATACATAATTGAAAGGTGGAAAGAAAATGAGACATACTTTTTAACATTTAGTAAAATTGACAATACTTTAAAGAACCACTTTTTGTGCTGCAGGTGTTTTGTGATATTTTCCTATCAGCTTTGCATATCTGGAGACTGAAATGTTTGCCTGAACGTCCTAGCAGAATTGCTCCAACTCAATCAGATTGGCTAAAGACCATCTGTAAAGATCAGTTTTCAAGTCTTGCCAAAGATTCTCCACTGCCTTTCGGTCAGTTCATTGACTTTGGCATTTCAACACATAAATACGCAGACAGTCATTGACACTCTCAACAAGGGGGTAAGGAAGGGGGTCACCGATGAAAAACCTGGGAGATCACAGAATCCTGTATCCAACTATTATAAAGTAAAGCTCATTGGAGGAAAAAAGTTAAGTTAACAAATATGCACAAGCAAGAGACCTAACCTCTGGACAAATTACATGGGGTTTAGGGATGAAAATGAGATGGGTGTATCGTATTCTTTCAAAATGATCATGCTGACTGCCACACCTCTGCACCTAGTTGTTATTACTGTGGGATGAGTAAGCCTACATCTGGATACTTTTTTTTTTGCTGTCCAAACTTTTGGCTGAATGAAGATCCAAGCTGCCAAATAATGTTGTCTAAAAAGACTTTTAAAAACAAGGATGTATGCTTCTTTGGATGGGCGTTACATAAAGGATACCTTTGTGCACCTGTACCTTCATCTGCTGATTTAATTGATACTTTCATTCCCTGAATGCCATAATTATTCAAATTCAGATAAATAAAAGCTGAGTATACCGCTGTGTGCAGATAATCTACATAATAAAAGAATAGCACTTTTTCAACTGAAATATTGAAATAAATTAACTTTTTCAATTAGTTTGTAATGTATTGAGATGCATTTGTACATAAAGGGACGAGTGCCTCACAGTGCATGTGTTCCTCGTTCCCAGCTTTGTTCCAATATGATTTATTGTGTGCAACTTGTTGGTGGTGGTGGTGCAATCTTGAAGCATTTGGGGCCTTAGACAAGCTCAGAAATATTGGACTTAAACTTTTACTTGAAATACATTTTCATTATTTAATATTTCAAATCAAATATAACAGCATATAGCTGTACATGTTCTATATCCAGGCAGTATTTCTAATTGTACAATTATTTTTAGGTGGTTGCCATTGTTTTGTTAGCAACTGAAGTAAATACTTTGAAAAACATAATGTTTATGACTGATGAAAAAGTAATTAACAAATTACACCGATATTTTTTAATATTTAAAAAATGTACAGTAATGTCATATTCAGTGTAGCTGACATATATTGCTTTGAACTATTCTTTTGTTTTATTTTTAAAAGAATAAAGTCAGAGGTAAAAAGTACATTTAGAACATTTAGCTTCTTTCAGGTCCCATCTCTATGTAGAAGAAGAAAAAGCTCCTGATAGGCTGTAATGATCACACATACTGGGAATGGTAGGCTATATAGCTCTTTTCTAGCCATAGTCAGACCACAGACTGTATGTAGAAAAGTAGAAATGTCAATAATAATAAAAAACACACAAAAAAAACACACACACACACCGCCTCGCGCCTGATTTTATTTTGTAGGAAGAAAAAGCGGAAGTAGCCGTGAAGGTTTCCTGTTGCCTCCCTTATTCCCTCCGCTGTTGCTGCGTCAGTTCAGGCGTGTTCACGTTTCCTGGTCCTGGTCCTGGTCCTGACATCGTTGGAAGTCACGCTAAGGCTCAGACAGAACAACTGGATTCAGCCTCACGGTAACTACGTGTTAAACATGGGGTGGGAGCAGAGCGGTTCGGGGTTAGATGATGATGTCTGCTCTGCTAAAGCTAAACTTCGTTAGCTGCTTTGGCTCGGAACATTCCTGCTTAAACGGGCAGATTGTAATGAACAGGTTTTAAACTTTAGACGGGGATTTAAGGCTTCTTTAAGGGATGTAGTTGACTTGTTAAAAAGCCCCGTCTAATCAGACAATGCTAAACTTTCAGCAAAAAATCATCACGTAGCAGCGTGTAAGAGAACAGATTAGAGACTTGTGTATAAGCGCAGCCATGTTTGTAGAACTCATGCTTTGATCAGGACCGACATACTTTCTGCTTACATAACAGGAAGTGGTTGAAGAGGGACTGTGGGGCGTGTCTGTGCCTAACAACAACCAGAACAACTGGTGGGGCTGTAGTTAGCCTGTGGTAGTAGTTAGTTAGTTAGCCAGCGTGTAGTAGTTAGTTAGCCAGCGTGTAGTAGTTAGTTAGCCACCCAGCCTGTAGTAAGTTAGTTAGCCAGCCTGTAGTAAGTTAGTTAGCCAGCATGTAGTAAGTTAGTTAGCCAGCATGTAGTAAGTTAGTTAGCCAGCATGTAGTTAGTTAGTTAGCCTGTGGTAGTTAGCCAGCCTGTGGTAGTTGGTTAGTTAGCCAGCCTGTGGTAGTTGGTTAGCCTGTAGTCGGCCAGCCTAGTAGTTGACTAGCCTGTGGTAGTTGGCTAGCCTATAGTGGTTAGTTAGCTTGTGGTAGTTAGTTAGCTTGTGGTAGTTAGCAGTTGGGTTGATGAGTCCAAACCGGTTACTGTTTAGTAGGTAGGTAGTAAGTATGCTGCAAAGCATAGTCTTCAAACAAGCACACAAGTAGATTTGATGAACATTTGTTTTTTTATTTTAACAAAGCGATCATTATAGCTTCTTGGTATTTTGTAATCTGTAGAGCTGTGACCCATCTAGTAGCTTGTATCATTTCTTTACTCACTCATTTGTTTCAGAACATTAGTCCAAAAGTCTTCAAGACCTTAACTTCATGTTTGCTGTTTTTTTCTTTTATTTTGTTGACAGATGTTTTTTCTTAAAAAAGTTGTTGGTGGCATCGTTGATGTTGTCAGGTGAGAATCTTCGTGATTAATCAACATAATGAAAACCCAAGCATTGTTTGTGGTTTCAACAGTCATCTTCATATCTGCTCTTTTTGTAGCAACATTGATCCCGAACAGTTTGCGCCCTCAAATCCTGTAAGTTAATGACCTCCCCATCCATATGTGCTAGAGATGCACCCAACAGGAGACGTTTCATTTGTTTTCTCTTTAACACATAAGAGAAGAAAAAAATGTGCTGTTGGTTCTTTTAATAAAGGTAGTAGTTCATAAATTAAATAACTATAAGGGTTTATTCATTAAAACATGTGCTAAACCTTTCTATGATTTTATTGGGTTAGGGAAAAATGCATCAAAGAACATCATGTTAGCTGATGTGTGTTTATAGAGTTTTAGTTTTGCTGCATTTAATAAAAAAGGGGATAACACCTCTGAGTGTCTTGTATCTGCACTGCTGATCACCAATGTTTGCCATGTCTCTGTCCCACAGCCTCCTCCACGCAGACCACTCGCATATGCAGAGCAGCATGAAAATGACGAGGAGAAACAGTTCCGCAGAGTCTTCCAGCAGCTCGCTGGAGATGTGAGTATCTCATTTTTCTGAACACTCTGGCTTCTCTGGTGATTATTGAATCAAAGTACCATCACCTTTTTTACATCTCAACAACACTGTCTCCTTCTGTTTACTATGATGAAGGACATGGAGGTGAGCCCAAACGAGTTGATGAATATCCTGAACAGGATCATCGGGAAACGTAAGCTCTGGTTCCATTTGTTGCCCTTAAAATTCACTTCCAGCTCATCTCTGCATATTTCCTTTAGTTATTCAGTTTCCTGCTGTAACTCTAGTCTGAACAGTACTCTTCTATGTTAGTGTATCGCTCTCTTAAAGTTTCTGTCCAACGGTCATTGACTTTTATTCAGATGGAGACCTGATGACAGATGGCTTCAGCATTGAATCCTGCAGGAGCATGGTGGCTGTCATGGATGTATCCTTCCTGTCATGTGTGCTCTTTACTGACTGAAACTGAACAATTTAAAGGGTAACGCTGTATGTAGTGAGTTCTCTGTAAATACCCCTTGGGCAAATAAACAGTATTCATTCACAAACAGTCAGGTTAGGTTGGAGCCAGGTACCTTTGACTTTCTGCTTGATTTCCTTAAAACTGTTCTAGTGTGACAGCACTGGGAAACTAGGCTTCCATGAATTCAAGCAACTCTGGAACAACATAAAGAAATGGCAGGTAGGTACCACAAGCTTGTTGCTTTGGTGTTGCTCAGCAACAAGTTTAATCACTTACAGCAACAATAAACACAAAGGAATGGAGCAGAAATGTAGATGATATTCGCCGATTTCAATGTACACCATGCCAAACTCTTCATTAATTTGAATGTGCATGTTTTGAATAGACAGATCTGGGATCAGTATGCTTTCATTGCATGCTGAGCTATCAGAACAGAAGATTGCATTTCCCAGATAAATGTCTGGTGTACTGTAGATTAAAGCGGTTGCCTCTATAAGACTACTGTGCAGTTTCCAAGAAAGTTTTTGTTCTTCAGGTCTTTTTAGGTTGAGGCGACTAACCAGGAAACTCTGATGGTATAACTGCTCAAAATCTGCGTATTGTTTCTGTCTAGGGCGTATACAAGCAATATGACGCAGACGGCTCTGGTGTTATTGGTGCAGATGAGCTGCCAAACGCGTTCAGAGCTGCTGGTGAGGATTTACTTTCTCTACTATACAGCATTGTGATATGAAACAAACTTACATGGCAAATGACTTTCCTTTGTCTTGATTATTTTTTCCTAGACATAAATGTCATATGATCACAAACTAACAACTTTAATATCAAAGATGACTTCAGTAAATACAAAATAAAGAGTTTAAACATGAACTTCGTTTATTAAGCGAAAAATCCAAACCAACCTCACTCTATATGGAGAAGTAATTGCCCCTTAAATCTAGTAACTGCCTTCAGTTGTTTGCAACACCAGTCAGTCTTTACTATGACTCATTGGAATTTTTTCATCATGAATGATCTGTTTAATGTCACACCATAACACTGGGCTTTGACTGCATGTTACATGTTAAAATAGTCGTTCATAATTATAAAGTTGAACAATGATACAGCACAGTACCCTGAACATAGCATCTCCACTATAAAACGTGCTGGTGGCAGCATCATGGAGTAGGGACAGGAAAGCTGGTCAGAGCTGATGGGAATACAGGAGAATCCTAGAAGAAAACATGCTGGAGGCACAAAACACTGAAATATGGTGAAGGTTCAGCTTCCAGTATGACCCTAAGCACATGATGGAAGGGTTTGGATTGAAGGACTGTTATGTTGAAATGGCCTAGTCAAAGTCCAGACCTAAATCCATTAGTGGATTTGCTAAGTTGATTCTTTAAGCTTCTCATCCAATTGGACTGAACTTGAGTTTTAGTTTTTTTTAAAAGAAAACTGCAACAACAAAAAAAAGCAAATCGATGTGAAGACAGACCGTAAAAATGTTTCTACAGGGGGCCTAAATATGTAGATGGATGTTACACTTTATGATGATGTAAAAAAAACAATTTTAATATTTTGTGGTGTTCTGTCACATAAAATCCCAGTAAATAGAGTGAAGCTGGTGGTTGTAATGTGTTGCTTCACAGGATTAGTTCGGGTGTTTTTGAAGTGAACTTATCAGAGTAGTTAGAAGCTGCCATTTCCTCCTGAGCCTTTTGGAAATGATTCCTGGGAGTGGTGGAAGGTTAACCGGATATATGCTGACTTTAGCATCAACTCAAAATTAAAAGGTTCATATGAGTTGGATGGAATGCTGTTGGACATTTCCAGCTTATGGTTTTACAACGAACCACCGTTTGTTTTGGTGCAGTTTTGTTCAGCCCAACATTGTCTGTGTTGCTATGTGACATGCTGGTTGAGCCCGCCAGCTGTATCAATCTGCCAGATCTGCTGGGACTCTTTGGTGTTCTCTGGCAGGAGCATGGTCAACTTGTGGGTTGTGCATTGTAGCTGTAATGTTCCTGTGTGTTGTAGGTTTTGAGGTTGCTTGATAATCATCCCATCAGACTGAGGATCTGCTGCTTCATGGTAACACACTGGTCTAGTCTGTACTTCTCCTTTGCAGGTTTCCCCCTCAATGACCAGCTCTTCCAGATGATTATTCGCAGATATAGTGATGAAAGCGGCAACATGGATTTTGACAACTACATCGGCTGCCTTGTGAGGCTGGATGCCATGTGTCGTAAGTTGATCTGAGCTGGGTGTCTGACGTTTTAGTGGCTTTATCAGGGTACCGAGTCGTTGTCATCTGAAAGGTTTTTCATCTGCTGCAGGTGCCTTCCAAACTTTGGACAAAGATAAAAACGGGACTATCAAGATGAATGTTCAAGAGGTAATGGAATCACTGAATTTAGATATGTATCAAATAAATTCGTTTTGTGTTTCATTGACTTTAAGTCATCTGTTTTTATTTCTTGTCATTCCAGTGGCTTCAGTTGACCATGTACTCTTGAGTCCTTGTGATGCTGCCATCCTCTTTCTCACCGGCTCATTTTATGAAATGACTCCACTCTTATCTATACTATCCAAAATATTTAATCTATAAATCCCACAGCTTCCTGTGCTCCTCAGACATCACTAGCACATGCATGTAGTTTTCCTCTGAGTTATACATGTAGGTCAGTCCTGAAAGCAGACTGGTCCCCGTACTTAAAATCAATCGTTCTGAAAGCTCTGAGGGGGTTTAAGGTGTTTAAAGATGTCGTCAAACCAGAGTCATTAGGTGGGTGTAAAATTTAAAATTGACACTCAGGAGGATAATTATGTACTTTTCCCAAACATTAAAATCTCACCTTTTTTCTTCTCTTTTCTTTTCTTTTAACAATCAAATTTCCACGTGAACATGACTGTAAAAGCTTTAGACCATGTCTCTGGTGCTCTGTTTGTGAAGTGGCGGGTCTGTCGGCTGTAGTGTTGCAGGAATCTCCACCCACAGTTCTTTCTACCAGTTTCACCTGTTTGGATTCTTGTTTGAGCTCTAAGGGCGTGTACCAGTCTGAGTGACAACCCTGTGTTTACTGCTGTGTTTCATCAGACCGGCTGGGTGTGGGACAGTATTCCTTCAGTAGTTGACTTAACAATGTGACCTTGTCCTAAAGAATTCCTAGAAATGCTCCATAGAGCCTCACCCTAGGCACAGCAGTCAACAGCTTCCACAGCTAAGGCCTCCTGTACACCATGCAGGTCTGGTTTTCCACATTTCTTTGAACTCTGCATTTATGAAACTGGCCTTAAGTGCAGTAACCACAGATTTGTACTGAATCAGCTGTGAAATGATGAAATTTCAAAAAGTGACCACATTCTGAGCACGATTATACCTGGTTTTAATCTTTTGTACGGCTCTTATAGAAATTGGAACCCCCAACTTTTCTCTAAAGTGACCTAACCTAGTAGCCGACAGATTGGTATGCAGGGTGGAACGTATATTACTTATATTACGTATTATCTTCAGAAGCAGTGTTTGTGGGCTGCTAAATGTGTCATTTAAATTGCAGTTCTGGTAGAATCGCTCCTTTATAGCATACTTTGTTTCAGCTTCCTCTCACTTTCTGCATTATTATTATAAACTGGTAAACTCTCTACACCAGGTTTTCTCAGCACAAAGTGTGAATTATGTGCCTCTAATGCATGCTCTTAAGTTGTTGCCTTGTTAGAACCATACTCCTTTAACTGTTACTGAATGTGCTGATGTCAAGCAAATGCCTGTGCCATGTTTGAAATAAAACTCCTGTTTTTCATAGTCTATAAGTTGATTATTTGAACAATTACAGCATTTCAAAATAGGATCATTGTTCATTAGAATCTACTTCTCTTTTTCTGTAGTGTCTTTATAATCTGTTGGGCAATCCAAGCTTTGATTTGTTATGACGTCCAATACGTCAATCATCATTTTACACACACGCACACAAAAAACGCTTACCTGTTTAACTTCCCAAGGGATCTCTTTAGCTCCTTTTAATAAGATCTTCTATTAAACTGAAAATGTGATTCATTCATCTCTTTCATTGATCCAAGGCTGGGATGCGACAGTAACCAGCCAAGTAGGGAAACCCAGACATGTCTCTCCAGCCAAAAGGCCTTCCTTGGTCAGAAGGCCTATGTAGGCCATAGTCGTCCTCTGCTGGGGCGCACCCAGAATACCTCTCCAGGGCAATGCCCTGTCTGGTGGCATCCTGATGAGATGCCCAAACCAACTCAACTAACTCCTTTCAGTGCAGAGGAACCATGGCTCCAGTTGGCCCAACAGACCAGCGCAGTGGTCAAATGACTTCAGACAGGATGAAAGCCACACTGCTCTCCCAAAATCTGAGCTTTGGCGATCAATTGGAGCCTCCTTCCTGACTCCCAGAATTAGTGTTCCCAGGAAGACTAAGAAGGGTAATTCTGAGATTGCTCGAACACTCTCCTGTCAATTTCCTTCTAAAAAGCTATTCCACAGGTTTCCTGGTCATCCATGCAACACTATTTACTGATGGGAATGTTTGCCTTTTCTGGACTGAAACTCCTGTTTCCTCCTGCCAGTATCTTACAGTTCATGTTTTCCTATAACCATGTTCAGTGAGGTTTAAAAGCCTTTTCATAAATTTAAGAACTTTCAAATGTCACCATTAGCACATCAAGGTTTTTTTTTTATTTTTTATAGTTTGTTCTGTACTCTATTTGCTTTCTCATCATTGACTAGATCCTTTTAAACAGACTGCTGAATAAAAATGAGTGGGGAGGAAATAAAGTTGATGAAATCTGAGCGCTCTTTCAAAATAGAGGACACTTTAAACCGGTGGAAAAAAACAAAAACAATTTTATTGGAAGAAATACCGTAATGATGAATAACATGGGGCGGTGGTATATGCCGTTAAATTCACTATTAAAGTATATAACGCTGTCATGTAGGTGTTAGTTTCACTGAGCTTTACTTTGTCAGCTGCTGATTTTAACCGGAAATAATTTCTACAACGTTACTGTTACGCAGGCTAGCTTGACTTCCTATCCTGTAGCTAAGGAAGTTTTTTCTCACGTTTCTGAATTAAATTGTGCCTTCTTTATCTTGAAGGTAAGTCCGTCGCCTTGGTAGCCATACTTGTGATTCGCATACGCCGAGTAAAGTTCAGCTGCAGGCGGATATTCCATCATTAGCTGTCAGATAAGGTAGCTAGCCTACAGCAGGAGCTAGCTGCTGGGGCTGCTGCTGTGCAACACAAAACGAACGACTGCTACGTGTTTATTGTGGAGCTGAATGAAGCCCAATAAGCCGCAGCGCTTCTAATCATGAAGAATAAAGACGTTCTTATCAAAGCAGCCTGATGTCGCATGTTTAAACACACCGTCCATTGTTCCGAGCCTCTGACAGCTAACGACAGTGTTTGACACCCCCGTGGTTTATCTGGACTAGATGTGAGACCATTAATGCATGGAAGCTTATTTAGTTAGCCGCCTGGTTATTTATTCACTGATCACTCAGTAATCTGCTGGTTGCTGAGCCTCAACACATCGTTGCATTTCTGGAGAATCTCTATAAATATGAGCTGAAAATCAGCCAGTCGTTTGTGCTCCTGCACTCCTGTTAAAAACCCGTTTTATGCTACATGTAAGAAAATAAAATAATTTAACATGCAATCTGTTTGTTCTAGGAAATAAAATAAGTGTCTTGTGGTGAAAATGTAAATAAGGTTTCTCAACCTGACCGCTTAAGTGTTTATACCTTTTATACTCCGTTATGTGGGAGAAATATAATCTCATTGGAGTCAGATGTTTTTTAGACATAACACTGAAATATTGTCCTGTGGAATTATGTAAGATATTTTTTAAACTTTATATTCACCAGAATTTTTTTACTTCAAATTCAGTGTAAGAAAATGAATGTCCAACAGAATTCTGATTCTAAGACTATATTTCTTCCCAAAATAATTACTATTCACTTCTTTTGAGCTCCCTCCAGCTACCCTTCTAGTAAATCTGATCCTAACCTCTCATTTATATCCATTTGTCAAAGTCATAGTTTGCAGCGAGTATACAAAGGAAATGTTTCCCATTGTAGAAAGGCATTTGTATGGAAGACGATTAGGGCTGCAGGAGAAAAAAGTTCCATATTGACTCTGATGCAGATGGACACTTTGGAGCAACCAGCTTCAGTGACAGATAAGTGAGATGTGCAGGAGGAGACTGATTAAAGTCAGAATGAATAATTTTTATCAGTGGCCCTATTCCTCTTCTGTACATCTGTCACCAGATTTGTCACTAGTACAGCTTGTGTTCTGCATGTAACCACAGTATCCCACACATGACTGGACATGTGCTTTCCAAGCAACTTTGGCACAAAAGCAACACTTTGCAGGGAAACATGTCCGTCGCAGCATCATGCTCCGGAATTTCCTCAAGTGAAGTGTTGGTGGCTGACATATGAACAGTTCTAAGTTGCTGTCAGTTAAAATCTGAAGATCAAGGGAGATTGAAATGTTTCAGCATCACAATGGGTCTAAGCATATGCATTGGGAACAGAGACGGGTTTGATTGTTTGATTTTCAGTTGAATTGTATAGAACATGTCACATTAAAAGGTGGAAGCAGATGTAAAATAATGTATTGCTCATTTGAAATAAATCGGAAACCACTGTTTTAACAGAGGTGTTACACTCTTTCCAAGAACTACACAAGTGGTTGCATTTACTCTATATTTTTTTTCTTTGCTGTCCAGCCGACTTTATCCACTGGGGAAGCTTTACAGAGATCACACAGCAGCTGGATATTTTAGGACTGGGTGGAGAGGATGTCTTCGCCAGTATACTACAACCATGACAGCGCTATCCGCTTCAAGAAGAGAAAAGCTCGTTTTTCTTTCAGTGAAGTCCATGTTCTGCTGGATGAAGTGAGGAAGAATCGCTCGGTTGTTGTGGGTGTGTGTTTGCTGCCTCTCACTGTTCTCCTTTTGATGATCACAGTGTGTGTTTAGGTGTAGTGTCTGCAGCCCTGAGAGCTCTGAAACGGATCTAATTCAGATGGTTTCTCTCTTTAAAGGAAAATTCAACCGAGGAGTTCCAACTGACACAAAGAAGCGAACATGGGCGGAGATTACAGCGCGTGTCAACGAGATCGGGGAGTGCCAGCGTGAGGTCATAGAGGTCATCAAGAAATGGTCCGATCTCAAGTGTGACACCAAGCGCAAAGTGGCCGCCATGCGGTCAGGGACTGTGCCCAACAGGGGACTCAACTCTCGTCTTTCCCGAGACCTCACTCAGACGGAGAAGGTAGTCCTCCAGATACTTGAGATGGACGAAGACGACCAGAGCACCGGAGAGTGCGGTCCACTGGGAGATGATGATGACGTTCCTGAGGAAGAAGAGGAGATGGAGGAGGAGGATATGATGGGAATGCAGAGTTCTCCTAACGGTGGGGTGGACATGGCATCCATGCCGCCACCTCCTTCCTATGGTATGAATGGCCTCATGAATGCAGCTAGAAAAGAGATAATTACGGAAAGCATAAGAAGTCAAAACAGTTTCATGTCACCTTCATCAAAAAGGGTTAGTCATGCCTCAAGGTTTTGGCAGACACAAATGTCATGAGGATTTAGCGGTTTTAGATATTATAGAAACACATTTCTATGATATAGTGAAGAACAATTTGAGAAAAGTTCAGAGTTTTATCAAAATTAGGAGAACAGTCAGCAGTTAACCTGTTAATTCTTCGTTGTTTCTAGTTTCTGTAACCCTTTCCAACACTCGTCATGGTAACCAGCTCTGGTCTTCTCAATACTTAAAGTTGATCACAGTTTTTTGTCTTCTGCTTCTCCATGTTGAGAACTTTTTGAGAACCAAACGTTCTCAGTTGGGTTTAGATGTGGAGAGCTCCCTGACCACAGGTGCAACATTTCAATCTTCTAATCTTTGAATTGCTTTGTCACACTGAGCTTGATCAAATTGGAAAATGCAAAGATCACCAAGAAGTTGCTCTTGGAGGACATTTTTTTATTGTAGTGTTCTTGGGAAGACTTGTGAGGATGCCCACTTGGATGAGAAGCAGCTCCACACATGAGTTCTATCACGGTTCTTCACTCTTTTTCTCACAACCATTAATTTTCCAAACGTGGATTACTTCATCCTTTCACATCACATAAATCCACTGATTTCTTGCACTTGCAACTTGCAGCTGGGTTTAGGGAACCAAAGGGGTGTGGCTTAAAGCTGGCAGCATTCACCTGAACAAAATGTTAGTTTGTTCATCAAATTCTGCTGATCAGCGCATTTCTCGAATCACAGGATCCTTCAGTGGCTATGCTGTGAACGTTGCTTACAGGCAAAAATACAATGAAAAGTGTTTTTAGTCATATAAATGACTTTAATTTCTATTTGCATGACAATCTAATATTAAGGTCAGCTGTTAGCACGAAACCTAAAGTGGTGTCCCTTTGTGTGACTGCCATAACTCTTGTCCATGACTGTACATCTTTATTAAGATGGGACTTGCAATTGGATTTTCAGCTGCTTGTGTTAAAATGCATGACAGCTACTTTAAACCTTTTAGGGGACTCATCACAGCCAGCTTATGATGTGCAGTATGAGGTACCCCCAACAGAAGGTGATTAGGATTTCTCTCTATTTTCTAAACATTTAGATAAGATTCAAATATGCTTCCCCATGCTTCTGTTAATGAAAGGACTAACATTCAAATTTTTTTCCTTTGCATCAAGATACTGAAACCCCATTTGGAGATTCGGATGAGGATCAAAGAGAAGACGTGCTTCCCTCTAGTCAGCCAGCAAAATCAGCCGAAGTGCATCAAGTTAACAACGGCGTCCATAAACACGCGCAACCTCCGATGTCTTCGACAGCCACGCTCCCTACAACGGGTCAGCCGCCACACAACTCCAGGGACAGCCTGATGCAAAACGCCTCCCTGAGCCTGCAGGAGCAGCATGCCACCAATATGCTGCTGGAGACCGTGTCGCGCTCCCTGGAGCTGCTGGCTGAGTCGGTGCAGCAGCTGGCAGAGACCCAGCAGGAGTTTGTGCGGGAGTCGCTGCAGCTGCAGCGGGAGACGGTACAGGTTCTCAGAGACTTCACGGGTGGAGCCATCTCCCTCATGCATGACAAACTGAATGGACGGCCGGCTTTATAACACAACCCAGAGATGTTGATAAGCTGTATTACTGACTTTGTGCTTGGCCCTCAGGTGCAGGACCATGAAGTTCTGTTGGTGGGCAGGTCTGCTTACTGTACTTTATTCTGAAACTTTATTGGTACAAACATAAAACAAGACCATGAAGAGTTTTTATTTGCTACTGAAGGTGGGTTTCCTCCCACTTCATTTTTCTAAATTAAAGGCCCCATTTCTAACATTTACTTTAATGTGACCATGGTTAAAAATGAGTGCTTTTTCTTTTTATGTCATTCTGTGTGTTGTTTTGCTTTGCCTCGGTGTCTGGAGATTACCACATGTACTGTAATGGTTGAGTGGCCGTCTGCACCTGACCATCATATGGTCCGTATGTCTAGGAGCTATATAAGCTGTTATTAGATGCATTGAAAAGAATTCTATGTAAAGAGTTTGTGACTGTCTGTTTTTTATATTACACAAAGACTTGAATTGAAAGGTTCCAATGAGTTCTTTTGAATATGAAATAAACTCAACATGTAGTAAAACCGAAACCAGGGCTTGTTTTTTTTTCTTCTGATCTATTGACCCAGGGTGACACCTTGAGGCCAGACTTTGGACACCACTGGCCCAGGTTTACTCTCTCTTGCCAATAAACAGATGGAGAGTGGAGGAAGGTGTCCAGCAGTCCTCCAGCAGCCTAAGCTTATAGCAGGATACTGTAACTATAGAGATTACTAAGGTTATTGTGAGAACCTGCTGGCTCCACTGGTGAGGAACCTGATGCAGTGTCTTCAAAATGTATTCACACATTTTGTCACATAACACATGAACAAATTCAGTAGTGTGGATGTTTCTATGCCCCCCTGACTTAATAGTTTATGGCAGCATGTTTTGTTGTTATTACAGTTGCAGTCTTTGGTGTTCGTCTCCAGTAGCTTTGCACAGCTACAAATTGGATTTTTTTTTTAGTTCTTTATTGTTGCAAAGCTCTAGTGCAGTCAGATTGGACAGAGCATATTTCTAAGTTTTGCCAAATATTCTCAGTTGCTATTAGGTCTGGACTTTGACTAGGCCATTTTAACACATGAATATGCTTTAAACCCCTCTATTGTATTTCTGGTTGTTTAGGGCTGTTTTCCTGCTAGAAGGTGAGACTCTGCCCCAGTCTTCCGCATTCCTGCTAAAGAAAAGCATCGCCGCAGCATGATGCAGCCACCATCATGCTTTGTGGTGGTCATGGTGTGTCCAGGTTGTTAAATGTTCAGCCACACATAGTGTTTACATGTATCTGACCATAGTACCTTCTTCCATATGTTTCCTGTGTCCTACACATTGCTTTGGAAGTCATTCAACAATCGTGTCGCTCTTCCACTGAGGCTAGAATATTTGTTTTTCTGATGACAGATTCTCCTACCTGAGCCGTGGATCTACACATCTCCATCAGTTACCATGGGCCTCTTGTCTACTAATTTGAGGAATGCTCTTCTTGTCCGTTTCAGTGGACAGCGATGACCTGGTGGGTGTGAAATTGTTCCATACTATCTCCATGTACAGATGATGGATTTGACAGAGCTCTGTTAGATGTTTAAGCTTCACCTTACTTTAAACCTCTCCACAACCTTCTCCCTGACCTGTCTGCTGTATTCCAGTTTGTTCATGTAAATGATAAATCGTCACACTCGAGGGTTACCTGTGGAGTGCCACAGGTTCTCTGCTTGGACCAATTCTTTTTATTTTATATATATATATATATATATATATATATATATATATATATATATATATATATATATGCTTCCAATTGGTAAAATTATTAGCCATCATGGGATAAATTTCCACATCTATGCTGATGATACACAACTATATCCATAAATCTTGATTAATCCAGTCAGTTGAACCCAGTCAGTTAGGTAGATTACAGTCATGTCTAGCAGACATAAAAACATGGATGACTCTAAACCTTCTGCTCTTAAATTCTGAAAAGACAGAATTTGCCGCCTTTGGACCAGAAGCTCTAAAAAAGAAACTGATTAGTAAATCACTTCATCTGGATGGCATTAAATTGGCCTCCAGTAATAACGTAAAGAACCTCGGCGTTATTTTTGACCAAGACTTGACATTTAAATCCCATATTAAACAGGTTTCTAGGATTTCTTTCTTTCACCTCCGGAATATTGCTAAAATTAGAAACATCCTGTCCAGGAGTGATGCTGAGAAACTAGTCAATGCATTTGTTACCTCAAGGCTGGACTACTGTAATTCTTTACTATCAGGAAGTCCACAAAATGCCATTAAAAGCCTTCAGTTGATCCAAAATGCGGCAGAAAGAGTTCTGATGAATATTAAAAAGAGAGATCACATTTCTCCTGTTTTAGCTTCCCTTCATTGGCTCCCTGTTAAATCCAGAATAGAATTTAAGATCCTTCTTCTTACATACAAAGCCCTTAATAATCAAGCTCCATCATACATCAGAGATCTAATTGTTCCTTATGTTCCTAACAGAGCGCTTTGCTCTCAGACTGCAGGTTTACTTGTAGTTCCTAGGATTTCTAAAAGTAGAATGGGAGGCAGATCTTTTAGTTATCAGGCTCCTCTCCTGTGGAACCAGCTCCCAGCTTTAGTCCGTGAGGCAGACAGACACTCTGTTTACTTTTAAGGCCAGGCTTAAAACTTTCCTTTTTGATAAAGCTTATAGTTAGAGTGGCTTAGGTCATCCTGAGCTATCTCTGTAGTTATGCTGCTATAGGCTTAGACTCCTCTCCACTGCTTGTTCAGTATGAGGGATTGCTGTGGTTGGAGTCTGCATCAACGGGACACAACTGCCAGTCAGTGACTCGATGCAATCTGCTGGGATTCCTTAGATAGAAAACTAGCTAAACCTTTAAACCGAATGGAATGTTTGTATTGAAATGACTTCTTGTTAAGTACCTTGAGATGACATTTGTTGTGAATCGGCGCTATATAAATAAACTGAATTGTTCCTTGGTCTTCATGGTGCTGCTTATTCAATAACCATTTGAGACTTTCACAGAGCTGCTGTTGTTGTAGTGAGATTAACTTGCACAGATATTTACTGATAAATTGACTTCTGGAGGCACGTGGTTGCATTAGGCTTAATTTAGGGGTAAAAGGGTCGAATAAGGCTAAATACAAATGTTCACCACACTTTTCAGATTTTTATTTGTAATACATTTTCAAAGCCATGTATCGTTTCTCTTTCACTTGAAAAGCATAGACGACTTTGTGTGAGCCTGTCACATTAAATTTCAATATAAAACACATCGAATTTGTGGCTGATATGTGCCAAAATGGAAAAAAGGCCAGGGGGTATGAATACTTTTGCAAGGAGCTTTAGGCGAAAGAGTTGCTTTTTGACAATCCAGGGCTTTAAGTAAAGCTGTACTGTAGGTGTGATGTGTACTGTTTTGGAACATAAGGAACAGTGAGTTCTTTAAGATCAGATGGAGCCTTCAGAGTTTTAGTTTTTCTGGATTAACAGGGAGCCAATGAAAGGATTTCATTCCTACGTTTAAGCTTCATCAGAACTCTTTTGGGTCAGTAGAAATTTTTGAACGTCCTGGTATTGAAGACTTAGAATAGACCAACCTGAAAGTAAAAAATGCACTACATAGCTCACACTGAGACAGGATATTCCTATTAATATTAGAAATCTGTTTCATATGGCATTTTAAGAACATATTGTAGTCAAAAGTAACAGCAAGGTTCTCAACATTTGTTCTAGAGGCATTGTTAGTATCATTCAAAGCAACAAGATAAATTGTTTAGCAGTGATTGACAAATTTGTTCTTTTTGTTTTATTATAAAAAATGACACGTTAAGACTTAGACAGTGTTCTGTTCTGAAATTTTCCCAGCAGAGAATTTCATTTCTAGAACCCAAACCACACAGTTAAGCTATGCTAGACATGCTCCTTCATGACAAGGGCCTGGAAGCTGCAGCTCAAGTTTAGATTTATTACCAACAAATGTGTTGTGTGTTACTACACTCAGATAAACTGTCCAGAACACATCAAACTTTATTTATGAAGCACTTTTCATACAAGAAGTTGCATCACAAAGTGCTTTACAGATTAAAATGACCCCACATAAAACCACCTTCCCTTCCCTCCCCCACAGATTTAAAAGCATGGTCACAGTTATACCCCCCTCCCCCCAACCCATCTCCCATGCACACACACAGTTAAAAGAAAAGGTAAAAAAGGACATTGGGCCGAGTGCAGATGAACAATGCAAGGAAACGCCATCAGAGGAGCCATATGCCCCGGCAGCAGTAGATTAACAGCAGCAGCCGAGGCACCGACACAGGGCACCCAGTGGAGGCAAGGCCAAGACCCCCACCTCCACCCAAGCTCCACCTGGAGAGCACCCAGGCAGCTACAGCCGACCACCGCTCCCGGGGCAGAGGGCTCCCACAGAGGAAACACTGGAACGGGGATTAAGATAAATTAAAGTATAAAAAGAAACGGTAAATTAATGTGCTAAGATTGAAAAGTAAAACTGATAAAAATATAATCATATAAAACATCCAAAGCAATTAAACAAACAGTGATAAATAATAATCAGTTAAAAGCTAAGCTAAAAAGGTGAGTCTTGAGCCTGCTCTTAAAAACATGAATATTCTCTGCAGCCCTGAGGTTCTCTGGCAGCCTGTTCCAGAGGTGAGGGCCATAAAACTGGAAAGACGCCTCGCCATGCTTGTGTGTCCTGACTTTTGGGGTGACAAGGAGACGGCTGCCAGAGGAGCGCAGAGACCGCGAAGGTTTATATGGTAAAAGCAGTTCAGAGAGATAAGAAGGCCCAAGACCATTAAGACATTTAAAAACCATTAAAAGAACCTTAAAGTCGATCCTGAAATGTACGGGGAGCCAATGCAATGATTTTAAGACCGGTGTAATGTGCTCCCGCCTCCTGGTCTTCGTCAGGACACGTGCTGCTGAATTTTGTAGTAGTTGTAAACCTGATATACTCTTTTTGGGAAGACCAGAAAGCAGGGCATTACAGTAATCAATTCTACTGGAGATAAAAGCATGCATCAGTGTCTCCGTATTGGCCCGAGACAGAATGGGGCGGACTCTGGCGATGTTCTTTAGTTGATAAAAACCTATTTTAGTGATATTTTTTATGTGAGGAATAAAAGTCAGCTCAGAGTCAAAAATCACGCCCAGGTTCTTCACTTGTAAAGAGAGATTAAAAGACAGTGATTGTAGTTTTGGTAAAAGTTTCTCTCTCTGAGCCTCAGGACCGATGACTAAAACTTCAGTTTTGTCCTGGTTGAGCTGGAGAAAGTTTTCTGCCATCCAGGATTTAATGTCTAAAATGCAGTTAAAAAGTGCATCCATTGGCCGTGTGTCATCGGGAGACATGGAGATGTATAACTGTGTATCATCAGCATAACTGTGGAAGTTAACTCCATGTCTCCTGATGACGCTGCCAAGAGGGAGCATATAAAGGTTAAAAAGCACTGGGCCTAAAATTGAACCCTGGGGCACACCACATGTAATCCTATGGACCCTAGAGGAGCAGGTATCTAAACTTACCATAAAAGTCCTGTCTGTGAGATAGGATGTGAACCATTTGTGAACATCACCAGAGAGGCCGATCTGTTTTAAACGGGTTAAAAGAATAGTGTGATCCACTGTATCGAAGGCAGCGCTTAGATCCAGTAGAACCAACACTGTCACCTTCTGAGCGTCATAATTTATTCTAAAATCATTTAAAATCTTCAGAAGGGCCGTCTCTGTGCTGTGGTTCACCCTAAAACCAGACTGAAATTTCTCCAGGACATTGTGCTCATTAATAAAATCATTAAGTTGAATTAAAACTAGCTTTTCTAAAACCTTGCTTAAAAATGGTAAGTTAGATACCGGTCTAAAATTATTAAAATCATTAAAATCTAAATTGCTCTTCTTCAGCAGGGGCCTCACTTCCGCCCCTTTAAAGGCGGCAGGAAAGACCCCCGTCTGAAGGGAGCAATTCATCATGGTTAAAATCTCATCCCTAAAAGATTTATAAAATGGCTTAAAAAATGAAGTGGGAATCGGGTCCAAAACACATGTGGTGGGCCTCACTGAGGAGAAAACTTTATCAAGAGTCCCAGCTTCTACCAGGACAAAACTGTCCAGCGTTTCCTCTGGTAGAGACACACATTCAGATTTGTCTAAAACCATGTTACACTGAGAAGATAAAATCTTACATCTGATGGTGTCTACCTTCCCTCTGAAGTGGTCTGCGAACTCCTCACAAAGAGTGTTTGAGGGGGTTTTCTGAAATGCATTAGTAGCTCTGTTAAAACGTTTATCAATGGTGGAAAAAAGGATTTTAGGATTATTTTTATTGTCTGATATGATTTTTGCAAAGTAAGCATTTCTTGAATTTCTTACAGCATTATTATAGGATTTGTGAAGTTCTGTGTATAATTGATGGTTTATCGTGGTTTTATTTTACTGGTTTTATTTTATTTTACTTTACATAACTTTCGTATCCATCTTACATCCCATCCCACATCCCTTTCTGTCAGAAATACGGTGTAATGATCAAGAAGAAGTATTCAATTGATTTACTTCATTCCCAGACCTCCAGACAGATTTACACTGTCACACATGCACCAGTAGGGGGAAGCTGCAGCTCAGTTTTGCTGACATGGTAAATGGACTGAACTTAATACTTTTCTAGTCATACTGACCACATGAAGCACTTTACACTGGAGCCACATTCATCCACTTGCACATGAAACCTGAAGCACAACATGAATCCACACAGCTGTAGTTACGTAAAAAACCTCGTGGTTTGACATCTCAATCCATAAATCCTTTTCTTGTACGACATTTAGCCTCTGTTTCTGTATAGAGAGACATGCTGAAGTTAGAAAAAGTCATGGAGCTTAATGATCCTGTTTTAACTTGTCCTGACTGACTCAATTATGATGGTGAGCTTAGGGAATATTTTACATGATTAAGCATGACTGCTGAGTCAGCTCAACACTGATATTAAAGGCTGCAAAATTATATACAAAAATGTAAGATGTAATGATTTAAAGTAGAAAACCTTTATTTATTCATTCAAAATGCAGACCACAAGTACACACACACACACACACAACACACACACACACACGCAAAGCTTTTTAAAGAAATTAAATGTTATTGTAACTTATATTACACTACTTTATTTGAAGAGTTGTTGTAAATGCTGATGTCTGTAGGCATTGAGGATTTCCTGTAGCGGTCTGTTTTACAGCAAATCTGAATAAGCCTCTGACTGCAGACACTGTGTTGACTTTTTGCTTGTCCCCAGAACAGAACCAGAACCTTCTTCATCAGATTGTTTAGCCTATTTAAGTCCCTGGCTCTGATGCTTCTACCCCAACAGATGCCGGCTGAAGAGATTACACTCTCCACAACAGACTTGTAGAAGATCTGTAGCATCTTGCTGCAAAACTTGAAGGACCTAAGCTTCCTAAAGAAGTACAGTCTGCTCCGTCCCTTCTTGTTGATGGCGTCACTGTTTTGTGATAACATCACCACCACTAAACAGTATTTCAATACAGGTTTGGTGGAATCATGAATCATTGGTTATTATTTACTGAGATATATTTGTCAACAAGTTGAGCTCAAACAGAAAGAAGATGGTAGCATCAGATTGTAACTATGGTAACACATTAATCAAACAGTGACGATTTTTGTATGGGGTGATTGTGGCTCAGTAAGCAGAGTAATTGTCATGCAATCAGAGGGTTGTAGGCTCCAGTCCAACTTTCTTCTGCCTCATGTCAATGTACTCTTAGGCAAGGCACTTAACCCCAAGTTGCTCTTTCTTGGTGTGTGCATTTGTGAGTGCAACTTGGTGAATGTGGCTCCAGTATAAAGCGCTTTGAGTGGTCAGTATGAATAGAAAAGCACTATAGTAGTTCAGTCCATTTATTTTTTTAACGTTTGCAAAGTAAGCTCGCAAATTTCTTTAAATATTGCATTAAGATTTTAGACCATTCTTTTACCTTATCAATGCTGAAAGCATCAAATCAATTTTAATAGTTTTCTTCTCAATAAACAAATATAAAACACATAAATCTATGCTCTATGTTCAAATTCAAGCATTTATAGGAGGCTTCTGATGGTTTGGGGGCCCTAAACAGCAGCTTAGTTCACATTTGTTTTTGACTCTTTTTGTCAGGTTAATGCTGCTTGATTATTCTTACTGTAAAATAATTGTAAAATGATCATTCAGAATTCTTAAATTGAGGGTTTGTTTAAAGGCTATGGGCAGCTAATCTC
This sequence comes from Valencia hispanica, assembly GCA_963556495.2. NCBI lineage: Eukaryota > Metazoa > Chordata > Actinopteri > Cyprinodontiformes > Valenciidae > Valencia > Valencia hispanica. Next base: position 48,146,577 of record OY747715.1, read on the forward strand.
CAACCTGCAGGTGATAGCTCTCTTTATGTTTTTATTTAGTATAACTTCAGAATAATTGATCCTAAGGGCTGAATATGGGATATGGACAGTCCAAGAGAGACCAAGACCAAAGTGAAGTTGTATCCAGTTAAACCACCTCCAGTCTTAAAATATTATGGTGGTTCATAAAAATGCAATGTTAGAAATGTTTAAACCATTGCCATATTTTCTTTGGGTGGTTATTCACACAGAATGAAGTTAAAGTTTATTTACATACAACATAGAAGCAGGAGGTGGTGCACTACCAGTGATCTTCCTGTGTGAAACAGACTGAAAATGGAACAGGTAACCTGTCTGACAGAGAACTACAGCAATGTAAAATACCTATAAAATAAGGTCCACTTTAACTGCTGTAAGATTTTTTTGCTTTTGACGTTGCTTAAATTTTATAAGAGACCGTAACTTTGACCTGAAATGGTTTACTGAATTTGTTCCTATAGTACGTTTCACACAGGAAAATCATTTTGCACAATGTTTTCGGCCAACCTTTCCTGTGAAAGTGATCATCAGCTTCTGTGTAAATAACCCTCTGATGAATATTAAAAAGAGAGATCTCATTTCTCCTGTATTAGCTTCCCTTCATTGGCTCCCTGTTAAATCCAGAATAGAATTTCAGATCCTCCTTCTTCCATATAAAGCCCATAATAATCAAGCTCCATCATCCATCAGAGATCCAATTGTTCCATATGTTCCTAACAGAGCACTTTGCTCTCAGACTTCAGGTTTACTGCTGGTTCCTAGGATTTCTATTCAATTCAGTTTATTATATAGCCCTGATTCACAGTCACCTCAAGGCGCTATACAAGAAAAGTCCTTTAAATACATTCATACAAACATTCCAGTCAGTTTAAAAGTTTCCTATTTAAGGAGTCCCAGCAGATTGTATTGAGTCATTGACCTGAGGTTGTTCCCCGTTCATGCAGACTCCAACCACAGCAATCTCTCATACTGACCAAGCATGTAGCGACAGTAGAGAGGAAAAACTCCCTTGTAATTTTCTAAAAGTAGAATGGGAGGCAGATCTTTTAGTTATCAGGCTCCTCTCCTGTGGAACCAGCTCCCAGCTTTAGTCCGTGAGGCAGACACTCTGTCTACTTTTAAGGCCAGGCTTAAAACTTTCCTTTTTGATAAAGCTTATAGTTAGAGTGGCTAAGGTCATCCTGAGCTATCTCTGTAGTTATGCTGCTATAGGCTTAGACTGCTGGAGGACAGACTTACCACTTTTCTTCACTCTGCTACTTTTCTCTTCTACTACTCTCCAGTTGTATTATTTGCTGTTATTTCGACTGTTAACTTTGTTTTCTCTCAGTGTTTTTCTCTCCATAGAAGCTCCACCTGGTCTGGTATCCTGCTTAGCTGCAATGCCATCCCAATAACTGAACATCCCCCGTGTCCTGTTATCCACTTTTTACTTTCTTTAATATAGAAAGTACTCTTACATCAGTTCTTTTCTTCTTTGTGTCTCTGCTCTGTCTTCTTGAACCCCAAGACGATCGTGGCAGATGGCCGCTCATACTGAGAAAGGTTCTGGTTCTGTTGGAGGTTTCTTCCTGTTAAAGGGGAGTTTTTCCTCTCCACTGTCACTACATACTTGCTCAGTATGAGGGATTGTGTGGTTGGAGTCTGCATGAACGGGGCAGAACCTCAAGTCACTGACTACGTTTACATGCAGCCAATATTCGGGTTATGGTCGGGCTAAGGTCACTATTCGGGTTTCTGAAACATTCGGAATAAGCCGTTTACATGAGTGAGCAGAGACAGTTACTCCTGTATACTTGGAATTTGTAATCAATTGGCATATCCCAATGTAAACGGTGACGCATGGTTAGCGTCACCCTAAGACGCAATGTGTGTTATTTCCGATTCTTCTTCCGCATACAAGAAGTTCCTCTACTCAAAAGACAAAGTTTCCTTGCAAATAGAACATGCGCAGAACACAAATCAATGTTCCTTTTGATGGGGATATGCAGATACAGCTTTACATGAACAAATATTTGGGTTAGAAAAGGAGTACCCCAGGGTAATATTCAGCTTTTAAAAAACCCCAATATGAGCATATTCGGTTTTTTGTCTGTGTTTACATGGCCGTGCATAACCGGGTTATTGCTAATATTCCGGTTTTGAACGGGTTATTGGCTGCATGTAAACGCAGCCACTAACTCGATGCAATCTGCTGGGTTTCCTTAAATAGAAACTGATTGGAATGTTTGAATGATTGTATTGAAATGACTTTATTTGTAAAGTGCTTTGAGATGACATCTCTTGTGAATTGGCGCTATATAAATAAACTGAATTGAATTGAAATTGAATGTGCATTTAATGATAGTTTTATAACGTCCATAAAGCAAAAAAAGCAACAAAAAAAGAAAAAAATACAGACTTTTTTGAGATGCTGGAAGAGCACTTTGGTTTTGACCCTTTTCACTTTAACCATTTGCTTCAGTCTTTGGGACTAAATAAATTGAATTTATACTAGATGAAGGGACCAAGAGAGATATTAGGTAAGATATTAAAGGCTTATAACCTTTTATCAGTACCCCTCTTTTTAAACTTTCCCTTTAAATCAGTTCTTACACTCTTGTTTTAAGTGATTGTAAGTGTGAAGATTCCTGGTTCCCATGCTAATGCTGGCAGGAACTGCTAATGCTTTAAGCGACAACATTTCTTATACTTTCATTGAGTAGAAGTTGGTGTAGAAGCATCAACATTTCTCTCAAATTTCCTCAGAGTGACTTTGTTCACTACGCAGCTCAAAAAACAAGCTTATCTCAGAGAATAAGATGCATCATAATGAATGGGTAAATGAACAGGAGAAAATATGAAAAACAAATTCTGAGTTTATAAAGTCTGCAAAGGTGTAACACTCAGGAAATGAATACCTACAATCTAAATCAGTATTGAAGTGTTTTTTTAGGATGTTTCACTATAACTTGGTGTCTGCACATAAAACTTATAGGAATTACTCCACCTTTAGTTGGAGTCATTAAAGCAGAGCAGAAACCAGAAAACAGAGTGAAAAGTTACACACAACTACACACACACTGGGCACACATCCACAGAGAGGAAAGAAAGAGGCATAGTTAAATCTAATTCCATTGTTTGTCTGCAGCCCCTTCTGCCTCTGTTAGTTAAACAGCTGTCAGGGTTGGGTCGGCGTGCGGAGGCGGGGGCGGGGGTGTGGGGTGGAGAAGTGGACGAGGGAGGTCTCCAGCAGAAGTTCAACAATCTGCTGGGGTTTCCTCTGTGGTTCATGGGCCGGGGGCTCCATTATTGTGTCTGGGCAGGGGGGCTGGGGGCCTGAAAAGGCAGCTGTATTCACATTGTGAGCAGGTCTTTTACCTTCAGTTCTTTACAGAGCCTTTAAAGCTGAGCCTAAAGCCTTTCTGAAAGGGCCTTTTTCCCTAAGACTGCCTGGAAAACTGTATTCTGCTCTCGCCCACTGTTCAGATTAAAATTAACTTGGCTTTGCTCTTGCTTTATAAACAAATGTGAATAACACATAGTTAAATACCTTTATATGCTGAAGTTCTGTGGCATGTTTCATATTATCATAGGATTTTGCTATGTTAACAGACCCAAAACTCCTGATTTGCTTTAGCCGAACGCAGATAAAGTTAAATGGCTTATTAATGACACTGCTTCTGCCCCATCTTAAACCTTTTTTACGTTCCTTTAGCGCTGATGCACATATGGTGAAGAGGGGATGGTTTTAGACACACAATAAAAGGGAGAAAAAAATGGATCCATCGATCTATTCCTCAACAAGTCTACATGTAAGTTTCATCCCCCTTCCTACTGACCCGCTGACCCCTGTAGCCTTTCAATTCTTCAGTTTTCACCCCCACCTGTTCTCATTCGCTCATTCCTCCCAGCTCCTTCTTTCATGTCCCATCTGCCACTGGGGGTGCAGGAGGACAGGGTCTGGAAAGGTGGACCGAAAGAAAGGCATTCAACTTGGACAGGATTAAATTATTATTATAGCCCCTTTTGTGCCTCAGCAATGACGCGACCTAATTGTTTTAGGAAATGTTGGTGACTTGCCTCAGGAAAGAAACTTCTGTGCTAATATGTTCATCATTTTGGACCACATATAAAAATTTTGAAAAGCTCAGTATAACGGCGTCGTTAAAGAGACAGAGATTGAGAGGCAACACGGTTTGGATTTACGGTTTTTCATTGGGCTTTATTGCTGTTTGCTAAAAATGTTTCACAGTAGGATGAGACAAACTTGTTTCTTCTGACTGATGAAACCAACAAAGAACCATCTGGAAATTCGAGCATGTGTGATTAGTAAGATTAGCTATATTTCCCACAAAATGTAAGGATATTTGAGTCCGGTTGAATATTTCATTCTTGTAACAAGGCTTCTTATGCCTTTGGAAAAGCTGTTGTTTCTCCTAATTTGAGCAACAATTTTAAGGATAATTCATTTACAGACCCGTTTCCACTATCGGAACGTCCGGGTTATTTTACCAGACCCGAAATGAAAAAGAATTTCAATTTTATTCTGGATTTAAAGTGGAGCCATTGCAGAGAAGCTTAAGTTTGAGAAATATAATCTCCCTTTGACTGTAATCAGGACTCTCACTGCAGCATGTTGGGTTGGTGGAAGGAATTTTACTGATTTTTTCCAAATGCTGCTACCAAAGAATTACTATAACCTTATCTAGAAGAACAAATGTATTTGTAATTTTTACAATAGATCACTCACTTGAAAGAACAAGATACAGTGTCTTGAACAATATACACGCCTCCCGCCCGATGACTGCTGGACATAGGTACCAGCCCCCCCCCTGTAACCCTGCAAACAGGGCCGGATTGTGTTAGCAGGGGCCCCTGGGCACAAAATGTTCAAAGGGCCCCCTCGCCGCCAAATAAAAAATATCATTTAAATAGGATTTTCACCACAGTCTTGTAAAACTACATTGCTCATCTGAGGGCAACAAAATGAAGACACAACACAGCGGTGTAACTCCCTTGCCTATGTAAACACATCCTGCTTGATCTCACCTCCACCAGGCCAGGACTACAATTCAGATTGTTCCATAACTTAATCATAAAAACTCACTGATACTCATTAATTTTTCTTTCCTGTCTCTCCTCTCCTCTCTCAAAGCGCTCCTTCAGTTCTTTTGCTTCTCAGCTCTCCAATGCTGCCCTTCTGTGTCTCTATCTTTCTTCTCCCTATTTTTCTTTCTCTTTTATTGATAAAAAATAGTGCAATCAGTTTAAGTAAACTTGACTCATACTTTAAAGCTTTTGATCATAAATGGAAAATGAATGCAAAGTAAAAACAAATGCTTTTCCTTTTACATAATAATGTGTTTAATAAACCTGTTTCTGTAAACTCCTGTTTCTCCATCCTCCTCTACTGTCTCTTTTCTCCTCCTCTCCTGTTTTTCATAACTAAAACCATGAGAACAGGGCTCTTGAATGCACAATGTATGACCAACATCGGTATCTGCCGATGGTGGTCATTTTCTTAACATATTGTATTGGTCCTAAAAGTAAAACTGAGCAAATATTAAAAATCACTATTTATTTCCATCTTTGTAAGAGATTAATGTAATATTTCTAACATTGTAAATAATAGTTATTGGCCATAAGAGCAATAATATCAAATATCTGATCGGTGCATCCCTATTTTTGACTCTGTCCTCCATGATGTGCTGCCCCATTCTTTCTGTCCACCTCTTTATGAGTTCGCTAAGAAAATGACCAAACTGACAGATAAATTCCAGCAAAGAGAACACTATGTGCTGATCCAAGTAATTCATCATCACCACAGAAACCTCTTTCACCTAAAAACGGACTGACAGCAACGACCCGCCTGAGCAGAACTTCCCCCCAGTACCGCGTCTCTCCCTCCAGCTGGTCCAGTTTAGCTCTCTGTCCTGCTACCAGTGACTGATGCTAGCAGCACACTGAAATGATCAGAGCTTTCATCAGGGTCACACACGCATTCCCAGTGTTTCCAGTCAGAGAAACCACTAATGTACTGGTTTTATTTGCTCCAAATAAGATGCAGGGGGAACAAACCTGTGGTGGGTGAACATGTGATCCAGTCTGAAGAAACTTTTTCTCCACTTGGGAAGTGACAGCAGATCATTAGGTTTGGGTCACTTTACCGCCCAAACTTCGATCACGGGATTAACCTGGATATCTGGTCGCCTGATTATTAAAAGCAGCAGCTCCACCATCGATAACAACAGCGTAAGCATTTACGTTAACTGTTCCCCACAATGCTGCGTCCCACATCGGATAAACCCAGTCTGAGCTGCTGCTACAGCTAGCCTCAGGTTGTGTAGCTAACGCAGTCCCCTCCGAACAGGTTCATTGGCTCACCATCATCCACGATGTCTTCTTTTTCCTGATTTTCCTCCTTAGGTTTTACACAGAACGTGTCAGTAGATGACAGACTTCTTAATAAACACGTCTTCTTCTCATCTTTTGCTCTTTCATTTATAGAAACCGCCTTTTTTCGCTCATTTTCGATTCTCTTAGGACTACTCCTACTGTCCGGAGCGCTACCAAGCGCTACTTACTGGGGCAGGGGCGGGGCATGTTACCATGGTTTCCACAACTGCGCCTTAGGGACTATATAACTTTGTTAGGGTAAAAAAAAATGGTGTGGATCTTGTTGGTTATCTCTCCGCCAGCACCGATCTCTGCTATATTTTAAATATGAAGACTATTTTTTTTCCTTCCTTAAACTGCTCATGTGGGCCCCCAGTGGGCGTGGGCCCCTGGGCCTGTGCCCATAATGCCCATTGGATAATCCGGCCTTGCCTGCAAATGATGGAAAGTATAGATAATGGATTGATGGATGGATGGATGGATGTTTTACCATTTTTATTACTTTAACAAATCAATCATGATCAACAGAATAAGTGAAAACTGTTTTCTACAAAATAATGACAATTAAATAAAAATATTGATATGCTCATCTGGACACTGCAGTTTTCCTTCATTCTTCCGGCTAATCTTTTCCATCTCTGTCAGGTTTCATGGGGACCAGCTGTGAACAGAACCTTTTCATGTCCTGTCACAAATTCTCTCTGGTATTGAGATCTGGGCTTGGCTGGGCAGCTCCAGAACACCCTCCTTGTTGTCTTCAAACCATCTCTGTATAACCTTAGCTGGATGCTTGCCGATACATGTTGTCTTGCTGGATAGTAAATTCAACTCAATTCAGTTTATTTTATATAGTGCCGATTCACAACAGATGTCATTTCAAGACACTTTACAAGACAGTCATTTCAATACAAACTTTCCAATCAGTTTAAAATTTTAGCTAGTTTTTTTATGTAAGGAATCCTAGCAGATTGCATGGAGTCACTAACTGGTAGTTGCGCCCTATTGATGCAGACTCCAACCACAACAATCCCTCATACTGAGCAAACATGTAGCAACAGTGGAGAGGAAAACTCCCCTTCAACAAGAAGAAACCTCCAGCAGAACCAGAACCAGAACCAGAACCTGGCTCAGTATGGAGAGAAATCACTAAGAAAAAACAAAGTTAAATGTTCTCTGAAGTCGTAGTTCTCTGGCAAATGGAAACTAATTGTCCTCTATATCTAACTGAATTATTTTTACGTTCTACCTTTATAAGTCAGTCACTCAGTCTAGGCCCCGCCCCCTTTGTATTACATCTCTGCTTTTATTTTTGTGTGACACCCCAAGATCATGACTGGCCCCCATTTAGCTCTTTAAAAATTTCCTAGCTACACCCCTGCTCACCGGTCTTAATGAAGTATTTTTAGGCTTATATAAACATTATATAAACATATATTTCAAGCATTATTACCTATAATGATTTTGAATAAGACGTACTGAATTAGACTCACTTTAGGGTTAAACACAGCGGGTGTGACCCACATTATTAAAACGGTTATTAATTCAAACTCTTAGAAAAGTCTCTGTTTTGGAGCTTTGTGCAGAAAGTTCTGGTCGGTCACACGTCGGTCAAAAATGTCATAGGGCGGCTCAGTTAATGTAAACTTATTCCTTCTGGGGTGAAAAAAAACATTCGGGGCTTGATGTGAAATGTTCGGGGCTAGAGCCGGGAATGCCCAGGCTAGGCGATGCCACTGGGGCACACCCTGGACTTGGTCATCACCTATGGTCTGTCCACTAGTGTCTCCTCTGTTGTTGACCTAGCTGTCTCTGCCCACTACTGTGTGTTTTTTAACATCACCAGTTTTATCCAGCAGGAGACCTCTGTGAGAACTGTCAGGAAATGTCATCTTACCCCTGAGGCGGCTTCTTGAAGTTTTTGGAAAGATGCCTCCTATTGCTTTACCTGCCCCCTGTGATTTTATTGTCAATGTCCAGAGGGACATGCCTCGGGCTCCTGATTCCGCCGAGGGTGTCCAAAGGGACACACCTTGGGCTCCTGATTCCGCCCAGGGTGTCCAGAGGGACACGGCCTCGGGTTCGTCTCCATGCCGTGGGTCTTCAGTGCCAAGCCGTGGGTCTTCAGCGCCATGTCGTGGAACTTTGTCGCCTTCCTCCCGAGGGACTCCGTCGCCTTCCTCCCGAGGGACTCCAGCGCCTTCCTCCCGAGGGTCCCCATCGTCCTACCAAGGTCCCCTTTGTCGTTGCTGGTCCCCTAGCCACAGGGTTCTGCAACGCCAACCCCCGCGTCACAAGGTTCTCCGCAGCCAGCCTCCTAGACACAAGGTTCTCCGCCGTCGGCCCCCAAGACACAAGGTTCTCCGCCGCCGGCCCCCAAGACACAAGGTTCTCCGCCGCCGGCCCCCTCGTTTCCTGGTTCCTCCGTCGCAGGCCTCCCAGCTTCCTGCTCCTTCGTCAGAGGCCTCAGGACTTTGTTTTTTTTGTTTTTGGACTCTTGCCCTCCTTCCGAGGCTCCCTCTGCCCACCCTGGTTGGGTTGGTTTTTGTTTGTTTTTGGACTTATAGGGGCGTCTGGTAGTCACCCTTGAGGGGGGGTTCTCAGTTTTGGTATTTGAAGTTAGTTATTTTCCTTGTTCGGTTTAATTATCATTTTAATGTATTCTTTGGTATTTATTTTATGGCACTTCCTTGTTTTCATTTCCCCTTGATGCTCTTAGATGTTTTCACCTTTTGTTTGTGTCCTCCTTATTTTTGTTTCCTTAGTTTATTTTTCTTTAGATAGTTTCCTAATTTATTTCTTCCTTCTGTTCTCCAATGTTTCCTTAAGTTCCCCTTAGATTCCTCCTTAGACATATTATCTTTAGTTTCTAGTTTCTTAAGAGTTTTCTGTCTCCCTTGCCATTTTTCCCTTTCCTGTTGTCTCCTTGCCACTCCGCTCTTGACCCAGTTTCACTTATTAACCTCACCTGCATCTGCTTTCACTAATTAGTCCTTGGTCTTCTCTGTCGCTTCCTCATTTCCTCCTCAAAATATATTCAGCTCTCATTTAGTCACTACTCGCTGGTTTGTCGTCATTCTTCCCTGTTTGGTTCCTGCTGCATTTTCCTGGTCTCTGTGTTGCCCTGAGGTTTTGTAAGTTTAAAGTTCCTTGTTTAATTAAATTAAGTTCTTTATTTTGCTGCATTTTGGCCATCATTCACACCGAAATATGACAGAGATGATCTCTCTTTTTAATATTCATCAGAACTTTTGCTGCAGTGTTTTGGATCAACTGAAGGCTTTTAACTGCATTTTGTGGTCTTCCTGATAGTAAAGAATTACAGTAGTCGTGCCTTGAGGTAACAAATCCATGGACTAGTTTCTTAGCATCACTCCTTGACAGGATGTTTCTACTTTTAGCAATATTCCGGAGGTGAAAGAAGGAAATCCTAGAAACATGTTTCATATGGTATTTGAATGTCATGTCTTTGTCAAAAATTTTGCAGAGGTTCTTTACGTTATTACTAGAGGCCAATTTAATGCCACCCAGATGAAGTGATTTAGTAAGCAGTTTCTTTTTTAGAACTTTTGTTCCAAAGACGGCAAATTTTGTCTTGTCAGAATTTAAGAGCTAAAAGTTGAGAGTCATCCATGTCCTCCTAGCCACACCTCTCCAGGTCTCACTGTCATTGTCCCACATGAGCATTGAAGTTCAATTCAGTTTAATTTATATATACAGTGCCGATTCACAATAGATGTCATCTCAAGGCACTTTAAAAGAAAAGTCATTTCAATACAATCATACAAACATTCCAATCAATTTAAAAGTTCCCTAACAGAACAAGGGAGTCCCCACAAGGAACACTCTCCAGCACTCCCTCCAAGGCGCACAAAAAGGGCGAGTAATCTGATCTGCTATTTGGCGCATAAACAGTCAGCTCCCATCCAACCACCTGTAGGCAGAGGGAGACTACCTTCTCTTCACCAGGGTAAACCCCAAAGTACAGGGACCAAGATAGGTCAACAAGTATGTCCACTCCTGCTTGGTGCTTCTCAGCGGGGGGCAACTCCAGAATGGAAAAGCGTCCAACTTCTCTCAAGGAGACTGGTTACAGAGCCGTGTGTCAAGGTAAGTCCGACTATGTTCAGCTGGAACCTCAAACACCAGGTTACGTTCCTTTCCCACCAGAGAGGGGACCTTCCAAGTCCTGATAGCCAGCCACTGTTGCCATGGATCCCTCTGGTTGTCAAGGGCCTCTGGACGGGCGGCTGTCAGAGCTGGAGTTTTGCTGTGTTCCACACGCAGATGGCGAGGACGCAGATGGCGAGGACGCAGATGGCGAGGACGCAGATGGACCGGCGGCGGTCGGGACGAGGCTGGGATCCTGGTCCAGACTGGAGAGGTGAGTTTGTGTGTAGAAACGTGGATCTAGAGCTTTTAGTCATGAAGAGAAAACGATGACTGAGCGAGGATGAAATGGGAGCGGTGGCTTTTGAATCTCTGAGGGAAAGTATCTAGCCAATGGTTGGAGAGGAGGCCATCAGGCACGGCTGTTATGAGCTGAGCCTGAGGGCTTCTTGACAGAGCCCCCCCTCTAGGCCCGGCCCCTGAAGGGCCTGGGTGATGCGGATGGAGGCGGTGGAAGTCTGAGATAAGGGCGGGGTCCAGGATGTGTCAGGGAGGAACCCAGGAACGCTCCTCTGGACCGTACCCCTGCCAGTCCACAAGGTACTGGAATCCCCTACCCCGGGGATGGGAATCCAGGATACATCGCACCGTGTAGACTGGGCCACCGTCGATGAACCGGGGATGTGGAGGGCGAGCCGGCGCTTGAGGAGGGAACAGTGGAACACTGGGTGAATCCTCAGGGTCGCCGGCAGACAAAGGTGGTAAGTCACCGGATTGATGCGGCGGACAACCGGGTAGGTACCGATGAAGCATGGGGCCAGTTTTTGAGATCCGGAGGGCAGCCGGAGGTGTCGAGTGGCGAGCCACACCAGGTCCCCAGGTTGATATGATGGTCCGGGCCGGTGGCCACATAGCCAGCATTGGCCTGGTTCCTGGTTCCTGATGAACGAACAGTGGTGGTTGGTAGCAATAGCAGACCTCAAAGGGGGACGACCCCGTGGTGGAGGAGACTTGCATGTTGAGGGACAGCTCGGCCCAGATCAAGGTAAGAGGCCAGGAGGAGGGCTGGGAAGAAGCAAAGCAGCGGAGATACCTGCCCACCATTTGGTTAGCCCTCTCCGTCTGGCCGTTGGTCTCAGGGTGGTAGCCGGAGGAGAGACTAGCGGTTGCACCGATGAGAAGGCAGAAGGCCCTCCAAAATTTGGCAGTAAACTGGGGCCCTTGGTCAGAGACGATATCCTGGGGGAAGCCATGGAGGCGCACCACATGACCAAGGAGGAGCTTGGCGGTCCGTTTGGCCGTGGGTATTCCGGGAAGAGCAACCAGGTGGACTGCCTTGGAAAAGCGGTCCACAAAGGTTGCAATCGTGGTCATGCCATCGGCGGCGGGCAGGCCGGTGATGAAGTCCACCCCAATGTGCGACCATGGCTGTGCTGGAACCAGAAGGGGGCGGAGCAGCCCGGACCTAGGTTGAGTCTAAGACACTGCAGACACCTTCTGGGGGTCCATGGCCACACCCTCAGCTGAGATGATGTACCCCAGGAAGGTGGTAGAGTATTGGTGGAAGGCACACTTCTCCAATTTGCAAAAAAGGTGGTTCTGAAGAAGACGTTCCAGGACCGCTCGGACGTGGCGGAAGTGATCCACCTTGGAGGTGGAGTGTATTAGGATGTCGTCTAGATAGACGTAGACCCAATGTCCAAGCATGTCCCGGAGGACGTCATTAAGAAGGCGCTGGAAGACTGCAGGGCTGTTACACAGGCCGAAAGGGATGACCTGGTATTCCCAGTGACCAGTGGGGGTGCAGAAGGCCGTATTCCATTCGTCGCCCTCACGGATCCGGACCAAGTTGTAGGCATTGCGCAGGTCAAGCAGGTGAATATGGAAGCACAAGAGAGAGAGTCAAGAGCAGTGCTGGTCAAAGGGAGCGGATGATGATCTTTAATAGTGATTTTATTCAACCCACGGTAATCAATACATGGACGTAAAGTCCCCTCTTTTTTCTTCACAAAGAAAAATCCAGCCAAAGCTGAGGAGGTGGAAGGCCGGATGAACCCTTGGTCCAGTGCTTCAGAGACGTAAGCCTCCATCTGTGCTGTCTCTTCTGCTGATAGAGAAAAAAGCCGGCCACGCGGGGGGCGCTGCTCCGGGCAGGAGGTTGATTGCCATGTCATATGGTCGGTGAGGAGGATGTGTGGCTGCTCGGCTCTTGCTGAATACCTCTGCCAGGTCTCGATAGGGAGGCGGACAACCCATGGCGACTTGGCGGAAGGGGGGCGGAGACAGCGAGTCGTGCAGGAGGGGCCCCACCTGAGGAACTGTTGCGTCGACCAGGAGATGTGCGGGTTGTGTGCACGGAACCAGGGATACCCCAAGATGAGCGGGGTGGGGGTGGAGCTGGGAGCTATAACCAGGAAGCTAATTAGCTCGGCGTGATCGACGACCCACATCCGGATCTTAGCTGTGCTGTGTGTTCGGGACAGAGACACCAGGCGAAACTCCTCCAACTTTCACCTGGTTTGCTCTTTTCCCGGTCGGTGTGGGCACTGCCGACGACGATGAGAAGGTGCACCGCAGTAAGCGCACAAGCCCTCTCGGCGCCTCCACTCTCGTTCCTCAGGAGGCCGAGCTGCATCGGCTCCGCTTAATCCTCCAGGTAGGAGTAGGAAGAAGCAGTGCTGGGTTCCGCGTGGCGGAGCAGGAAGGGTCACCTCATCTTAGCTGGGCGGCCAGGGTGCGGAACTCCGCAGCGAAGAGATGAATCGGTTGGTTGTGGTGGCGGAGATGAAGGAGCTGTCCCTCTGCGCCGACCTCGCTACTGGGTGGGACGAAGGTCTTGCGGAGAGCAGCCACGAACTGTGCGCAATCGTTGCACAGGTCCGACTTCTGGTTGTACAGTGCGGCGGCCCATTCCTGCGCCTTCCCGGACAGTAGGGAAGTGAACAGGGCCCTTCTTGGAGCAGGAGAGGAGTACATCGAAAGTTGGCATTCAAATATCATATCCAGCATCGCCAGCAATCCATCCAGCTTGCCGTCGGTTCCGTTCTACTTGTCAGGAAGGCAGATGCAGGGTTCGGCGACAGGGGATGGTTGTTGCTGGAGTGTGGTAACCAGGCCGGCTAACCTGATGTGCGCCTCGGAAATCGTCTCCAATTTGGAGCCCAAACGATCGACGAGGCCGTGAAAGTGGGCTGCTGAGGTGGGCTGCCGGCGCGGCACGCCGCCACCTCTGCTGGACCACTTGTATTGGCTCAGTCATCCTTGCAAGGGCCTCTGGACGGGCGGTCGTCAGAGCTGTAGTTTTGCCGTGTTCGACACACAGATGGCGTGGACGGAGATGGACCGGCGGCGGTCGGGACGAGGCTGGGATCCTGGTCCGTACTGGAGAGGTGAGTTTCTGCGTAGAAACGTGGATCTAGAGCTTTTAGTCATGAAGAGAAAACGATGACTGAGCGAGGATGAAATGGGAGCGGTGGCTTTTGAATCCCTGAGGGAAAGTATCAAGCCAATGGTTGGAGAGGAGGCCATCAGGCACGGCTGTTATGAGTTGAGCCTGATGGCTTCTTGACACTGGTGAGTCCATGGGAAGAGAGACCCTTTTGGGCTCAACCCGGCCGGGCCCTATGGATGAAAGCTCGTCCAACAGGTGCTCGCCAACATGGATATATCTTAAAATGCAATAAAACTTACAGGAATATACTAACCCTACTCTTTCACAAAACCTTTTACTGGATATTAAAGGGAGAGGGGATTTCTGAGTCCAGGGGCCACAATTTTACGCCTAGTGTGGTATTTACCATCTTGTACTTGTGCGTAGAAATGTTCCTAAACATAAGAACAGCTCTGACCATGTGTATGCACAGCATCTAGTGGTAGAACAGGGGAACTGCAACACTGAATTCAGGGCACCGGAAGCAGAGGTACCACTGATAACAGAGGGCAAAAGCTATCGGTGTTAAAATGAATCTGAGTGAACTATGACAACAGTCTGTTCAGTATGTGTGATGGCAAGCCACACAGGGTGAGATCAACACCTCACCTCTAGTTGGTTTCACTATAGTTTACTTTCAAATCACTATTTTAAATATCTTTTTTATCATCCAATACATGGTTTCTTTGTTTATTTTCCCATCACACCTTACAATGTTTATATGGAGTGCACACATATTAACACTGCAAGGTCAAAATTATATGTTGTGCTACTACATTTTTCTTTGTTTGAGTTACCTGGGTGTTTGGCTTCTCTTTCCTGGTTGGCAAAAGGTGTGGCTTCTTCTTCTTTTTTGTAGATATTTTTTTTTTTGGCGGTTGGCAAACAACGATTTGGTGCATTACCGCCACCAACTGGCTTGGAGTGTGGACTGGACTAGTACTCAAACAATCAAATCAGAAAGAAAAAAAACTTATATCCTATCATACACATGAGCTCTTTTAGAAACTGAAATGAGGCAAAAATACTTTTACATCCCGAATTCCTTTGGAAAAGATCTTTTATGTCTAGCTTCATCTTGTTTCTTCCCAAGTTAAAAATCAGTTGTCTTCTTTCTTCTATATAATTTTGACAATATAGCAAAACATGCTCTATAGTTTCTTTTACTCCACAATGATGATATTTTCCTGTTTGGTGCGTAAATAAAGTGCTGTTCAACCCAGTGTGTCCAAATCTAAGTCTAGATATTATTGTCTCCTCCCTCCTTTGTCCTCTCTGTCCTTCTCATGTCTCCTGTTTTCCTTTGAATAGAGTAAAACCATCTTTCTGTCCTTTCCTCCTCCCATCGTTTTTGCCATCTTTCCCTCATTTTCTGTTTTATGATGCCTTTCATTTCAGCTCTACTGATGTTAATGTTTAAATCTACTTAATTTCTTCTTGCGGCCTCTTTTGCCATTTTATCTGCCTCTTCATTTCCAGGAACCCATAATGTGCTGGTACCCAAATAAACCTGACTACTAATCGCATCATATTTGTTCTAAAGATAGTTTGTAACACCTCAGTTAGTATATCAGGTCTGCTTTCTGAATGATTATTATCCAAACTTACTAATGATGAACTGGAATCTGAACAGATTATTGTAAGTAATGGTTTATTTTCCTCCACCCATTGAACAGCTAACAATAATGCCAACATTTCCCCTGTGAACACTGAAAGCCCATTATTAATCCCTTTTCCAACTTTTTTCTGAAATTCCGGAATTATAAAAGCCACACCCACTTGATGACTATTATTTTTTTATGCATCTGTAAAAATTTTAACATATCCATAATATAGATTAATATAATCCTGTACTATATGAGAGTTTAAAAATAATTTCTTATCTTTATTTCTCTTGTATAATAAAGTAAGGTCTACTTCTATATTTGGAAGTACCCATGGTGGTATTGGTAAAGGAACAACAGGGCTAATATTACTCTGATCAATTTGGGTTTCTATTGCTTTCCTGGTTACTACCCATCCAAAGCGTTTTAACTTGAGGTTTGATTATTTCTTGAGCAGGATGATCCTGTCCAAGCCCTTGCAGTTTCACCCAGTAGTTTAATATTAGTTGATCCCTTGTATTATCAAGAGGCATTTCTCCATTTCTACTTGAATTGAGGCAGTAGGTGTTGATTTTATTGCACCTGTACAGAGTCTTAATAAAGCTTGGTACTGAATATAGTCAACTTTTTAAAATGTGTTTCTGTTGCTGAATTATAAACTATACATCCATAATCTAATACTGACCTAATTAAACCAATGTATATGGCTCTCAACGACATCCTACCTGCTCCCCAGTCTGTTCCCACTAAACATCTCATTATATTTAAAACCTTTTTACATTTATTTATTATATTTTGAATAAATAAATGTAAAAAGGTTTTAAATATATTTATTTATTATATTTTGAATACCCCTCCCTGGGGTGCCACCTTATCGTGGTGGAGGGGTTTGAGTGTCCCAATGATCCTAGGAGTTATGTTGTCGGGGGCTTTTGCTCCTGGTAGGGTCACCCATGGCAATTTGGTTCTAGGTGAGGGATCAGACAAAGTGCAGCCCAAAAGACCCCTATGATGAAAACGACAGATGGACTCAGTGTTCCCTCGCCCGGACGCGGGTCACCGGGGCCCCCCTCTGGAGCCAGGCCTGGAGGTGGGGCACGTTGGCGAGCGCCTGGTGGCCGGGCCTTTACCCATGGGGCCCGGTCGGGCTTAGCCCGAAGAGGTAACATGGGCCCCCCTTCCCATGAGCTCACCACCTGTGGGAGGGGCCATAGGGGTCGGGTGCTGTGCAGGATGGGCGGCGGCCAAAGGCGGGGACCTTGGCGGTCCGATCCTCGGCTGCAGAAGCTGGCTCTCGGGACGTGGAACGTCACCTCTCTGGTGGGTAAGGAGCCGGAGCTGGTGTGCGAGGTTGAGAGGTTCCGACTGGAGATCGTCGGACTCACCTCGGTGCACGGCTCTGGCTCTGGAACCCGTCTCCTCGAGAGGGGTTGGACTCTCTTCCACTCTGGGGTTGCCCCCGCTGAGAGGCGCCGAGCTGGGGTGGGCATACTTGTTGCCCCCCATCTCGGCGCCTGTACGTTGGGGTTTACCCCGGTGAACGAGAGGGTAGCCTCCCTCCGCCTTCGGGTGGGGGGACGGGTCCTGACTGTTGTTTGTGCTTACGCGCCAAACAGCAGATTAGATTACCCACCCTTCTTGGAGTCTTTGGAGGGGGTGCTGGAGAGTGCTCCTCCTGGGGACTCCCTTGTTCTGCTGGGGGACTTCAACGCTCACGTGGGCAATGACAGTGAGACCTGGAGGGGTGTGGTTGGGCGGAATGGCCCCCCCGATCTAAACCCGAGTGGTGTCTTGTTATTGGACTTCTGTGCTCATCATGGATTGTCCATAACGAACACCTTGTTCAAGCATAAAGGTGTCCATATGTGCACTTGGCACCAGGACACCTTAGGCCGCAGCTCAATGATCGACTTGGTTGTCGTCTCATCTGATCTGCGGCCGCATGTTTTGGACACTCGGGTGAAGAGAGGGGCAGAGCTGTCCACTGACCACTACCTGGTGGTGAGTTGGCTCCGATGGTGGGGGAGGACGCCGGACAGACCTGGAAGGCCCAAACGTGTTGTGAGGGTCTGCTGGGAACGTCTGGCAGAGTCTCCTGTCAGAAGGAGCTTTAACTCACACCTCCGGCAGAACTTTGAACACGTCCCGGGGGAGGCGGGGGACATCGAGTCCGAGTGGACCATGTTCCGCACCTCCATTGCCGAGGCGGCTGACCGAAGCTGTGGCCGCAAGGTGGTCGGTGCCTGTCGCGGCGGCAACCCCCGAACCCGCTGGTGGACACCGGCGGTAAGGGATGCTGTCAGGCTGAAGAAGGAGTCCTACCGGGTCTTTTTGGCTTGTGGGACCCCTGAAGCAGCTGATAGGTACCGACAGGCCAAGCGGGATGCGGCTCGGATGGTTGCTGAGGCAAAAACTCGGGCGTGGGAGGAGTTTGGAGAGACCATGGAAAACGACTTCCGTACGGCTTCGAAGCGATTCTGGTCCACCATCCGGCGTCTCAGGGGGGGAAAGCGGTCTAACCACCAACACTGTTTACAGTGGGGATGGTGTGCTGCTGACCTCGACGCGGGACGTTTTGGGTCGGTGGATGGAATACTTCGAAGACCTCCTCAATCCCACCAGCACGCCTTCCAATCTGGAAGCAGGGTTTGGGGACTTGGGGTCGGGCTCTCCAATCTCTGGTGTTGAGGTCACCGAGGTCGTTAAAAAGCTCCTCGGTGGCAAGGCTCCGGGGGTGGATGAGATTCGACCGGAGTTCCTCAAGGCTCTGGATGTTGTGGGGCTGTGTTGGTTAACGCGGCTCTGCAATATTGCGTGGAGATCGGGGGCAGTTCCCTTGGATTGGCAGACCGGGGTGGTGGTCCCCCTGTTTAAAAAGGGGGACCACAGGGTGTGTTCCAACTACAGGGGGATCACACTTCTGAGCTTTCCTGGTAAGGTCTATTCAGGGGTTCTGGAGAGGAGGGTCCGACGGATAGTCGAACCTCGGATCCAGGAGGAACAATGCAGTTTTCGTCCTGGCCGTGGAACACTGGACCAGCTCTACACCCTCAGCAGGGTCCTGGAGGGTGCGTGGGAGTTCGCCCAACCGGTCTACATGTGTTTTGTGGACTTGGAGAAGGCGTTCGACCGTGTCCCTCGGGGGGCCCTGTGGGGGGTGCTCCGGGAGTATGGGGTACCGGGCCCCTTGATACGGGCTGTTAGGTCCCTGTACGACCGGTGCCAGAGTTTGGTTCGCATTGCCGGCAGTAAGTCGGGCTTGTTTCCAGTGAGAGTTGGACTCCGCCAAGGTTGCCCTTTGTCACCGATCCTGTTCCTAACTTTTATGGACAGGATCTCTAGGCGCAGCCAAGGCGTTGAGGGGATCCGTTTTGGTGGCCTCAGGATCGGGTCTCTGCTTTTTGCAGATGATGTGGTCCTGTTGGCTTCATCGGAGCGTGATCTACAGCTTTCGCTGGAGCTGTTCGCAGCCGAGTGTGAAGCAGCTGGGATGAGAATCAGCACCTCCAAATCCGAGGCCATGGTCTTGAGCCGGAAAAGGGTGGGGTGCCTCCTCCGGGTCGGGGATGGGGTCCTTCCCCAAGTGGAGGAGTTTAAGTATCTGGGGGTCTTGTTCACGAGTGAGGGAAAAATGGAGCGGGAGATCGATAGACGGATTGGTGGGGCATCTGCGGTTATGCGGGCGCTCTACCGGTCTGTCGTGGTGAAGAGAGAGCTGAGCCAAAAGGCGAAGCTCTCGATTTACCGGTCGATCTACGTTCCTACCCTCATCTATGGTCACGAACTCTGGGTGGTGACCGAAAGAACGAGATCACGGATACAAGCGGCTGAAATGAGTTTCCTCCGCAGAGTGTCTGGGCTCTCCCTTAGAGATAGGGTGAGAAGCTCAGTCATCCGGAGGGGGCTCGGAGTAGAGCCGCTGCTTCTCCACATCGAGAGGAGTCAGTTGAGGTGGCTCGGGCATCTGGTCAGGATGCCTCCTGGACGCCTCCCTGGTGAGGTGTTTCAGGCACGTCTCACCGGGAGGAGGCCCAGGGGAAGGCCCAGGACACGCTGGAGGGACTATGTTTCTCGGCTGGCCTGGGAGCGCCTTGGGGTTCCTCCCGAGGAGCTGGAACAAGTGGCTGGGGAGAGGGAAGTCTGGGTCTCTTTGCTTAGGCTGCTGCCCCCGCGACCCGACCCCGGATAAGCGGAAGAAAATGGATGGATGGATATTTTGAATATGTATTGCCCACGTTCCTTTCTCATCAAACCATACTCCAAGAAATTTGAAATATTTAACTCTTTCTAATTCTTTTCCATACATCTTAAGTGATACTTCTGCACCAACTCTTTTCCTCGTAGCAACCCTTATCTTTGTTTTATCCACAGAAAACTTAAATCCCCATTTATGTGACCACTCTTCAACCTTTAGAATTGCTCCTTGCAATTTTTTAGCAATACATTTTAAATTCCTTCCTCTTGTCCACATTGCCCCATCATCTGCAAAAAGTGAATATGCCATTCCTTTATTCTTCTACCTTATTATAAACATCATTTATCATAATTGAAAATTATAAGGGACTACTATACTCCCTTGTGGAGTTCCATTATCAACAGTATAACTCTCAGAATAAGTCTTCCCTATCCTAACTTGTATTTGTCTATTTAAGAGAAAATCCTTTAACCATCTGTAAATTAACCTGTAATACCCATTTTCTTCAAGAAGGTGTCTGTTCAGGAGGTCAGTTCGTCTTATGTTTGCAGGAGATTGTGTTAGTTTGATTTTGAGTCTAGTTTTTTTTAGTTGACCTCTTTTATCAGCATGACTGGCCAAGTTGTGAATTTGTTAAATTTTCCTATTTTTGGGTGAATAAAAACCCACATTTTGAATTAAACACCTGTGTCCTCTATGCTTTACTGCGAGGTCCCTAACAGCATGACTCCCCCCCTCCACTTATGTTACACCTCGATCTTAGTGTCACTGAATTTCCTTTATTTCGCTCTCTTAATTTTAGGATGAACTCAAAGTTGTAATGCATGTTTTAGAGGTGGTGTGACCAAATATGGCTAATTGAGGGTGTTTCTGTATGGAAATGACTGTGAACGGACATGAGCACATAGATATGCACATGTGCAATTTATCAACAGTTGATTGCGAAGGAACATGCATACGACTGACCACCACACATTTGATAAACAAATTGCTTAAATTACTGACCAGTATGCATACTAAATCTTGACTTCAGAATTTTTACAGCAATTATAGCCAGTTGCATGAAGAGTTATAAATTTCAATCAAACATTTTTTAGAAAACCTAGACAAACACATAATATCTGTAGGACTTAGCATAATGCAGCACATTACAAATAGAAAGTTAGAGGCTTTGATTATGGGAATGAATACGGGAAAAGCTTTCAATTCCATTAGGTGGGAATTTTTGTTTGGGGTTAGGAGAAAATTTCCTTTGGACAAAAATTATATTAAGACAACCTAGACTATATACACTAAACCTGCAGCGAGAATTAGGGTCAATGGAAGTTTGTCTAGTGAAATCAGTTTAGTATATAGACGAAGCTGCTCAATGAGTCCGTTGGTTTTTGCCATCTCCCTGCAGCCACTAAGCTAGTGGAAAAAACAACAGGATAATGTCAAAGACATAGTCTTGGCAGGTAAAAAGGAGAAAATAGCTCTATTTGCAGACAATAATCTGATATCTCGAAAACCCCAATCTGTCTCTTCCTTTACTTATGCCAATTTACACAGAGTTTGGTAAGCTTTCCGGGTACAAAATTAATGTCCAAAAACCCCAAGGTCATCACTTTTAATTATGAGCCAAACCAAGACATAAAACAAAATTATAAAACCAAATGGGATCATAAATCATTGAAGTACCTGGGTATTAATAGGATGGGAAAATGGAAATCCTCTAACTAAGAGCAAATAATATCTAAGACAAAAACAGACTTTGGGAAATGGATTTTAATTCCATTTTTAAGTTTCACTTCAAGAGTTGAGGTGAACATCCTGAAGATGAACATCCTCCCCGGGTTGCTGTATTTATTTCAAAATGTTCCTGATGAGGTGAACAATGAAGAATTTAAGTAGGATAAAATGATGTCCAGATATGTTTGGCGAGGAGGGAGGCAGAGAATAGGACATTACCATTGGCAAAAAGGAGGGGTGGTCTGACTTTACGTGTCTAAAAAGCTATTACCAAGCTGCACCGCTGAAAGTATTATTACATTTATGTGATCCTGAATACCAGACTAAATGGAAAGACATAGATGAGAGATTAATTGAAGAACCCCCAATTCAGACCATACTAGAGGTTAGTAATTTAAAGATGCACATTGAAGACAGCACAAATCCATGACTTAGGGTGTATCTTCAAATTTGCATTGATTCTATAAAAATAACACGACCTACAGGACAGTGTAGGTTCCTGAGATGGAAGCCAACATAGTGACCTTAACAGAGGAATGGGAATAAATAAATGAGCATCAATGGAAAACAACCAACTCAGTACTTTTTAGGGAGTATGGGTGGAAGAACACAATAAGATATTTTGGGTGTCACAAACTGCCAGAGACAGTTAAGGTAGATCACTTCCAAATATTCTGGGGATGCCCAGTGATGAATCATTATTTAATTAAGATAATTAAAGGCATAGATTAAGTCTTGAACTTAAAGCT
Organism: Valencia hispanica; assembly: GCA_963556495.2. NCBI lineage: Eukaryota > Metazoa > Chordata > Actinopteri > Cyprinodontiformes > Valenciidae > Valencia > Valencia hispanica. Next base: position 48,168,789 of record OY747715.1, read on the forward strand.
TCAACTCACCTTTGAAATTCTGTATCTGGGAAGGATAGAGATAGTTAAACTAAAAAGATTTGATGATTATAAAATTTTGAGAATTATGCTGCTGGACAGTGAAAATGTAATTACCAGAGGATGGTGAAGCGGACTACTGGCTAAAGTGGAAGAATTGGTTGAAGTGATGCTTAGCATTTGTAATATGGAGAAAGGGACTTCATCACTTAAGCTGGAATCTGATCAATTCTATTCTATTTGGAGAGCATCGTGACAATATATTAGACAATCTAGATCTGATTTTGTGTAGGAAGGGTGTTAGCCATCCAGACTGTATATGCACAGATATACAGTATGAATATAACTTTTCAACAGGGACCTGATACTACCAAAAAGTCATGTTTGATAATTGAGAGGAACAACTTACACCCTGGTTCAAGGGTATGGTGTTCTTGTTTGTTTAATTTCTAATGTATTTATTTTATTTGTTATTTCAGTACTTGTATTCAGAATGAGATGCCGAACAATCATTCATATATTGGTTTCTGTTGTTTGGGTTAATTTAATAACTAATATCTTCGTGACCTGTAACACAGTAACGAATAGTTCTTGAAAATACAACAATAACTAAATAAAAAAGACAGCCTGGAGACAAAATATGTTATTGATCTAAACAGGTTTAAAATAGATTTATCAGTGTACTAAAGTAAAGTAAAAAAGTATCCATGCTAGCATTGTTTGTGAGTAATTTATGTTTTGATGCATCCTCGTCACCAACATCCCTTTGACTGAAGCCATACATTTCCTCAGTGTCCGTGTAAGCATCCAGAACCTTAATGAGATAAACTAATCAACTAAATTGCATCCATAAATTATTTGAGGCTCCATGTCCACACACATCAACAGAACACCACCACCCACCAGACACCCACTCCATACCCCTTTTTGTGCCATAGGCAGACAGCCGGTCGAGCCTTCAGAAGGACTTCTCCCCCGAGGGCCTGTGGGGGTCAGATTTGCTGAAGATACCCTTCTCTCTCTCCCCTGGGTCCTTGGGGAGAAGGATCTCCAAGCTGCTGTGCGGCTGTAGATGAGGCAGATGCCGGCCAGTCAAAGTGATGGGAGGTCCGGAGAGTGGGGGATGACACAACTCATCTTAGGTTCCCATGCCCCGTGGCACACGTGTGTCACACTCCAGCAAGTAATACAGAACAGCAGCAGTGTCCATCTGCTCCCCTCGCACAAAGGCATGAACCTGCTCCTTCACAGAGATGCAACAGATATACTGTAGGTTGACTCAGTGCACACATTTAAAGTGAGTGTTTGTATGTGTGGCTCATGATAATTGTGATACATCTTAGGATAGAGAATTATGACTTGGAGAAAATGCACCACATCCAGACATGTATTCCTTTCAGAGCTACAAGTGTCACAAGTATCAAAATGACACTACATAGAATTACTGAATCCTTTACAGGCTGTAGAAAACTTCCAGAGCAGGAGTATAATGTTTCCATGTTTGCTCAAAGTAAAACTGGGATGGCATTTATTATTGGCTTTTAATCTGAGGTGGTTGACCATCTTCATTTGATTCAAGTTTAATGATGCCTTGTTGGATATATTTTGGGCCAGGTGTACTGTCTATGGGGAGAAACAAAAAGAAACAAAAGTATAAAAAAGTCAAAGCGAACAGTAGTAATACATGCATATGTGTACAGTACAGACAGTAATGAGAATAAGAGGCTCAGTATGTCCTCTGGCAGCCTAAGCCTACAGTAAGATAAGTATAGAAATGTTTTTAAGTGGACAGGCTGTCTGCCTTACAGACAAAAAAACATAGAGCTGGTTTCAGTGAAGAGCAGGCTGTTAACTAAGCAATCTGCCTCCTATTCTCATGCTAGGTACCACAGTAAAACTGTAGTCTGAGAGGGAATCGCTTATTTTAGAAAAAGAGTCTTAAATTCAATTTTTTTTTAAAATGTGTTAATTCTCATCAGAACTCTCGTTGCAGACGTTGACTGAAATCTTTGGACATCCTGGTTGTGGAGAACTGCAAAGTCCAGTGTAGAAGAAACCAATGGACTGATTAGATTTTTGGCATCACTACACTACAAGATCTTCTGCTATTTGTAAGTAAGGAAATAGCAAACAAAAAAAAAAAGAAAGAAAAAAACTGGGAAACGCAGGGTCAGTTAACACCTTCACTAATGCATACTCTGACTTCGTCTCACTGCCGGCTCATTTCTTCCTCCTTCATACAACAGGTACCCATGAACAAACAATTCAAACATAAAACTGAACACAACTGTAGCTAGATTATTTTCAGGACACTTTATATGACACCCTGTTTCCGTTTATTTTGGGTCTTATCTCTTGTTTGACTGAGCTCACTCTAATGAAACATGAGTTTATTGCCCCCTCAAAAACCAAAATACCTGCTTCTTGAAATGATGCAGTGTTTCCTTAGAATTGGTGCAAAATTAGTACAAAACGTCCTGGCCAAGGTTGACCAATCAACAGTTGGTCAAGCAACGACCAAAGATATGAAATGGTATAGAAAACTGGGAGCATGAAGCTATAACTGAAGAGATATGATGTTTTGGGGATGCTGAGATTAAGGTATGACACTAGGGATTAATGCAAGGGTAAATAAAAGGTTCTAGAAGTGTGTATTATTATGGGATTTAAAGAACATATCCTGGTCAAATAGCAGCATTATTCCAGAAGTATATGAAGCAAACTTCATTCCAGGAAAATAAGTGAGTGCAGTTTATTGTTAATACAGAGGGAATTCATTAAAAACCTTCACCTTCTAATGTGTATCACCATTAAAGTACTGTTTTCCATACAACTGCTTAGATATCACACGGCATGCAGAGGACTTCCTGGAATTCCTGAATGACCTTTAGCCCCCTCTCATCCAGAGCCAGAAAGTTTGAAGTGTTTGAGGTGTCGCTTCTCTGATATCTTGAGCAATTATTTTTGCTAACTTCACATGTGCTCATGGTGGAGGCTTATTGTTCTGCAGAGAAGCGTGGCAGGCTGTTAGGGAGGGAGAGGTGGGGCCACTTCAGGCACGCGTCCCCTTTGACTCGTTGTAATATGAATGGGTCCCCACCCCCACCCGCTCTCATCCAGGCCTCACACACAGCCTCTGAGCATAATAGAGTAAAACATACACTGTAGAAAGGTGAAAAATACAACTTTTTGTGTCAGAAATGTGTTTAGACTCTAATGAACATAACTTATTGATATATTGAAAGTGTTTTTATAGTTGGGATCAGCTTGTCTCTGATTTTAGACTACCAGACACAATGTACCACATGTTAATGTCAAACATGAACTTTTTGATCTTTATCAGCCTCTTCCTCAGGGATGATGGTGCAGGTGGTGCGTCAGGTCAATGTCTGTGGTGTTGTGAGAAAACAGTTCAGGTGTGTTTACTCTACTGCATCCCCACGACAGGTGCTGGACCCCACAGATCACCACAACTCCTCCTCAGCCAATGCGGCCCCAGCCTTCTGTTTGTCTGTATGCGCGTGTGCGTTAGACAATAGCCGCGGGGATGGAGCCTCTCAAGCTTCAGCATGTGCCGTTGATTACCATACAGCTGTTCGCTTGAGCTCCAAACAAAGCCCCCACCCCCTCCCGCGCCCCTCATTACCCCCTTCACCAAGCTGAGGAGGCCCGAATAACTGCTAGAAGCTTTAATAAGGTCTGATCCTGGACCTGCCCACCCTTTGTCACCAAACACGCGTCGGAGCAATTACAGTGCTAGAGAGGGGGGGGGACAGGCCTCTCTTTGTTTGGAGCAACCTGTATCCATTGTTTATTTCTGACATGATCCATAGCTCATAAAACTCTTTTAATGTCTCAGTTTAGTGAAAGTTATGGTTATTTGGTTATTTATTTACAGAACCAGAAAAAATCTCTGGAAGTTGAGTTCATCCTGGTTATAAGAGCAAAGGAAGTTAAATTGGTTCATTCTAATCTCTTAATTTTAAAGTCACTTATTTTTCTACTGACTTGTGGCTGATTTGTTATTAAAACCTAATGAAGCCACCATGCTGTACATCGGGTCCCTGTGGCAGATCATTTCCATCACTTTGATTTTATGCGGCTAATTAAAATGATTAGAAAACTGCAGCGTGTATCTGCTCTGGGCCAGCTTCTTATGAATATTCCTCAAATTTCCACTCCAGATGTAATGTGGGTTGCCTAATTCCCCAAGCAGCTCCCGCGTGTCAGGATGCTCCCTTAAGGTCTCTGCGCGCTCCACCTCTTTGCCCGTGACGCGCAAGACGCATGGGTATAAAACCCCTTTGCGCCTTTACGCACCAGAACCGAACCAAGTGAGTAACAGCATCCTGATAGGACCCAAGGGGAGACCATCAGAGGGATTTGGAAGCTCTGAAAGGATATCACACCCCATAGTGATGAAACTTTAAGAAATTTTACTTTTCATACAGTGAATGCTTCCGAAGGCTCCCGTTATTTTGGGATATTATTGCGCGCATCGGATGTGAGCATCTAATTAGAACCAAGAAGTGGACTAAACCGAATACAATGGCACATGTACACCTGATATACCTTTTGGCTTTGGCCTTAGTGCACGTGGTGAGTTTATTACTTTAATTTAAATAGCTTCCTTACAATGTCTTTACGCACCCCATGTCTCATGATCACCTTCACGCTGCTGCAGGTTTGGTCCTCTGGTGTCTTCGAGTTGAAGATCCACTCGTTCCACACGGCGCAGCGCATTTGCAGAAGACACAGAGACTGTCACATCTTCTTCAGAATCTGCCTAAAACACCCGGAGGATGTGATCTCAGCCGAGCCGCCCTGCACGTTCGGCACCGGCCACACGAACGTGATCCGGGCAGATCACACGTCGATCTCCAGCAGCGCTCCCATCAGAGTCCCATTCCACTTTAAATGGCCGGTAAGTACAAAAATCACAATAACACCAAAACAACAAAAATCTTTAGCCATTTCGGTCATTTCATACCTCATTTTTACAAACCCTTTCATATCCGTTAATTTTGTATGGAAAATGTTCATGAATTATGGAGATAAGCAGTCACAAAATACCCAAATATTACATAGTCTATACTTTAATTTTATTGCATACTGATTCCTGAAAACGCTGTTTTACACCCTAAACCCAACTTACACCATTATATTACAGTTGGCCACAGTTTATGGTTCCTGATCAAACCAGAACCACTCAGATTGAGCAGCTGCTGGTGGATAGGCTACCTTTTAATGGAGACACATCACCATATTTTCTTACAACTGTCCGAGCAGCTACAGTAACTGGAAATGACTTTGAATCATTGGTTGTCAGCTTCATTTCGTGGCCAAAAAGTTGGATCCTTAACGTACAAAGGGGCGAAATGACGATCATACAAAACGGCGGCTCATCCTTTTATGCAACTATACTGCTTTGAATAGTAATGCGCAGGTTCCAATACAATCATCTATATACCTAGAATTTTAATTTGGAATGTTTTTTGTTTGTTTTCAGGGGACTTTTTCATTGATCATTGAAGCCTGGAACGCAGAATCTCCCACAGAGTACACCGGTGGGTGGTTCCGGAAAAAAAAGCCAACATTTTCAGTTCTTTTGGGATGTCTTTATTTATGACCAGTAAAACAAATCGATTTTATTGTTCTCAGACAACCAAAACAACCTCGTGAGCCGCCTGGCGACCAGGAGGAGGCTCGCCATCGGTGAGGATTGGTCCCAGGACGTGCACTTTGGCGAGCAGAGCGAGCTGCGCTACTCCTACCACGTTTACTGTGACGAGTACTACTTCGGGGACGGCTGCGCGGACTACTGCAGGCCGAGGGACGACACGCTGGGACACTACACATGCGACGAGGAGGGCAACCGCATCTGCCTGGAGGGATGGAAGGGAAACTACTGCTCTGAGCGTAAGTGGGATTCTGATAAAGCTCCCAGTCAGAGCCGTCCCAAGGTTGTTTGTGGCCCTTTGATAAGGGTCCTCATTTCATTACATTATTTAGCAAAGAAATAGCAGTAAATAATTAGTGACACATAAGTAGGAGTGTTACCACCAAGCTGTAATCATTTCCCTCTGCATGATTACAAGTGAAACATTTGTCTTCTTTTTAAAATTCTAAATCATTCATTAACAGTCCTGGAGAAAGTAAACCGTTGCTGCACAGAAACTTTTGAAGCACATTAAAAAGTTGACTAATTCTTAATTCACCTAGCTACTACTTTAAAGCTTTAAGATCCATGTTCAGTTTTATAAAGTACAGTACTCCTGTGGGACCCCTACTGGCCAAGGGACCATAATCAGTAGCTTTGTTTGCTTGTGCCTTGAGCTGGCTCTAATCCCAGCAGTAACATGATATTAGGGGCCCAACCTCATGCCAATGACTGACGCAATCTGCTGGGATTCCTTAAATAGGAAACTTTTTAACTGACTGGAATGTTTGTATAAATGTATTGAAATGACTTCTTGTTAAGTGCCTTGAGATGACATCTGTTGTGAATCGGCGCTATAGAAATAAACTGAATTGAATTGAATTTAATTAGATGTTCAGAATTGCCCATTTTGAATCTGACACAACATGCCTTTTAATGTGCTTAAAGTTTTAATGTTATGCCAAAATACTGAAAGGTTGTATCTTGTTTTCAAACACACAGTTTAAACTGTCTGTATCACAATTTATTGAAGATTATGAAAAAAAGTATGTTTTTAATTTCAGTGCTCAAAAACAAACTCAAAAACCTTTTAGAGCTAATGAGTTTTTTTTATCTGAGGGATCTATTGGGTTATGTGTTTTTATGCTACAGTCTGATGTCCCATCTGTCAGTGGTTTTTTTGACAATAACAGAAGGAGTTGGGGCCCCATTTAAACACTCACATCTTTCAAGGTGTTCTGAGTGGAAATGTGTGTGTGTGTGTGTGAGAGAGAGAGAGAGAGAGAGAGAGAGAGAGAGAGAGAGAGAGAGAGAGAGAGAGAGAGAGAGAGAGTTTGTGTGTGTGATGGAAAGGACATAAAAGAAAGCATCTTTCTTCGGCTGTGTGCTTGCCAGCTGCTTGGATTAATACTTAACCAACAGTGAAGTCTGAGACAAGGCCGGGTTCAGATGTGGGGGGGGGGGGGGGTATCTGAATGTATGTGTGTGTGTTTAAGAAGGCGTGCCCATTGAAATCATACCTCCTCCCCCCTTTCTTCTTCAGCCATCTGCTCGGCGGACTGCAGTGAGAAGCACGGCTACTGCGAGGCCCCAGGGGGCTGTACATGCCGCATGGGCTGGCAGGGCCCCTCCTGTAATGAATGCGTGCGCTACCCAGGCTGTCTCCATGGGACGTGCAGCCAGCCATGGCAGTGTAACTGTCAGGAGGGCTGGGGGGGACTCTTCTGTGACCAGGACCTCAACTACTGCACCAACCACAAGCCATGCGCCAACGGAGCAACCTGCACCAACACAGGTCAGGGAAGCTACACCTGCACATGTCGACCTGGCTTTGGGGGCACCAACTGTGAGCTGGAAACCAACGAGTGTGACAGCAACCCCTGCAAGAACGGAGGCAGCTGCAATGTAAGTGTCCACAATCGTTCACCCTGCCTTTGTGTTTTGCAGAGATAAGGTGCCCCATTTGACTTGTGGATCAAGGGGATCAATATATCATATAACAATCTAAAATGGTCCCCAACATTGTTGCTTTAGGGATAGATGACTTTTTGGTATTTCATAACTGAAAAAAGCACTTTGCTTCTTTAAAATGACAGCCATTCTCTTCCAGAGACTACCTCTTTTACTAGACTAAACCTAATGAAAATTCTGAATGTCCAGTTGAGTGATTACTCATGTTTTGAATCTGTTTTCAGGACCTGGAGAACGACTACTCCTGCACCTGCCCACAGGGCTTCTATGGAAAGAATTGTGAAATCATTGCCATGACCTGTGCAGACGGTCCTTGCTTTAACGGCGGAACCTGCGTAGAGACGATGACTGGAGGCTACACATGCCGCTGCCCTCCCAGCTACACTGGCTCTAACTGTGAGAAGAAGCTGGACCGCTGCAGCAACAGGCCTTGTCTGAATGGTGAGTTTCACTAGATGCTTCTTCTCTGGCGACATCTTGTGGATAGAGAGTAAATGAGCAGGCTTCTATCAAGTATGACGAAGTTAACAGTTTTTTTAAGACTGCCCACCATATTTCCTGCATGTTGAGCTCAGTAATTCAACTCAATTTCAATTCAATTCAGTTTATTTATACAGCGCCAATTCACAACAGATGTCATCTCAAGGCACTTAACAAGAAGTCATTTCAATACATTTATACAAACATTCCAATCAGTTAAAAAGTTTCCTATTTAAGTATTTCTCCCTTCTTCAGGTGGTGACTGTCTGGACCTCGGCCAGAGTATCTTGTGCCGTTGTCAGCCAGGTTTTACCGGTGCCAACTGCCAGGTCAACATCGACGACTGTTCCTCCAATCCCTGCCAAAACGCTGGAACCTGCCAGGATGCTGTGAATGACTACACTTGTTCCTGTACCTTGGGGTACACTGGCAAAAACTGCAGTGTGCGCTCAGATGCCTGTGGGGCCCGTCCGTGTCAAAATGGAGGCACTTGCTTCACCCACTTCACTGGACCTGTGTGCCAATGTCCGAAGGGCTTCATGGGTCCAAGTTGTGAGTTCACACTTCAACCCAGTTTCAAGCCTGCTTTGCGGCAAGCCTCCCAGTCCTCCTCCACCACCACCGTCACCATCTCCTGCCTACTGGCAGTCCTGGTTCTGGTTCTGGTTGTAGGCATCCTTTTCCTAAGGCGGAGAAGGAGGAGGATGGAGGGAAGGAAGCAGCTGAGTGACATTGCAGTTTACAATGATTTAGAGGCTATCAACAACCTGGGAGGCAGCGAGAGAGATGCTTTCCTCAGTCCTAACAGCCTCTTTAAGATCAGCAACAGCACAGGTCGCCTCAGCCTCACCCTCTGCCCTGATGGTAGACCTGGGTACAGACACAACCCTGTTGAGAACACCCTGGCCAGAGCAGAACGTCAGGACTTCATGTGGAGGGATGATGCCATGTTGGGCTCTTCACCTGGGCTGAGATGAAACCAGGACAAAATAAACATGTTGAAACAGGGGAAAAACATTTAGCACTTGTTGCTTTTCTTTCTTTTTGAAGAGAGGTGCAAAAGTATAAACACATAGAAATGTCAATGTAAAAACTTAAGTTCTGACACATGAACTAATGATGATTTAAAAGACTTTTGGAAACTTATATGGGACTGTACTCTTTATCGTATGAGACCCAAAGAGACAAATAATGTAACCCGCTGGTGATAGGACCTACAATACAAACCAAAAGCAGGATGACCCAATATATTTTTAACAAATTCACTTTGGTTTCTTTCTTCCTTTGATTTGCTTTTCAATCTTCCTTTGACCATTTTTTCCTTGTGTGAGCACCATCATTTTTTTAATTCTTGATATTATTTATTTATTTGAAAACTTGTGTTTATGGCTTCACTTTGATTGTCACAGATGTAGAGATATATTTATATGATGCTGAGTGTAGACGGACGTTTGTTGTATCTGGATATATGAAATATCCCAAAGATAAATTTGTTGGGATATACGAAGCCATTTCTTCAAATGATGTATACAGTATAAGATGTTACTGATCATGTTGCACCCATGTGCCATTTTAAGTTCATGCCAAAGTTTGTGTTCTGTTACATATCCTCATTGATGTTATTTAAGTTCATGTTGTGTGCGTGATGTGGAATAAAGGATTTGTTATAAATCAGTTCTGTCTGTAGTTCCTTGTTCCACAGGATTGTTCAGAAGTGTTTTTTTGGGGGGGATTCTCCAGGTCTGTGATGAAGTGAAATATTTTGGACACTACAGAACTGCTGACCTGTCAGACGATAGAGATATTAGGCAGTGCCGTCTGTAATATGCACAGACTAACTGTCAGGTTTTGATGAGTTATAGTTGGTAGATTCTGCTTGCAGGAGCCAAAGGTAACATTTTGTTTTTAAGAAAGTGCATTTTAGAGCTTTAATATTCTGATTACTATTTCATCCAGCAGTTATTTTCTCCATATTCCTTTGTTTCAAAAATCTTGTTCAATCTGATGTTCCAAAAATATGTTTCAAACTACCGATCATCCATATAAAATTTTCTGTAACATAAAGAAATTGGAAGGAAAACAGTGATTAAGTGGTTGAAGGTTATTTGGTTGGATATTGTGAGAAGTGATCTCTAGTTATAGCGCTTTGCACCCCTAACACATGGTTATGCTTTGATCTAAACCATCGTTTTTCCTTCCTCTATGCTTTCTCCTCCTTTCCTCTTTTACCCTCAGGTGTTTGTACTTTGAGTTTCACTCGTTTTTGTCCATTCCTTATTTATTTACATCTGTTGTGAATTGGCGCTATATAAATAAACTGAATTGAATTGAATCGAGAGAGCTGGTTACATTCGAGGAGCAGCTGTGATTGGTTGAACTTGGTTTTCAGCGTGCTCAGGGACCAGGAGGGTCACTCGAATGATAAAAGGAGAGGGAAACCATTTAGGAAATGCAATTGCAAAAAGGATTTGAAAATGAGAGCCGGAAAGAGAAAACGGATGTAGAAAAGGGAATCACTTTTTTAAATGTATGAAAAGGAAAGATATTGTTGAATATGAAATTATATGTAGCAATCTATATTTTTAATTCACAATTAAGCACTCATCGTCAAAATGCTGTATTGCTTTTCCAATGACCCCCGTAGTCCTCCATACAAGAATGGGGTAAAATACTTCCCTCCTAAACTTGTCCTTTTCATCCTCCTTACACCAGCCTTCTCTTAACTGTCTCAGAGGCAACATTACACTGTCTTGCACTATCCATTGTGTCTCGCCACAGCTCATCAAAACAAGATTCACTTCTGTACTGGTCCAAGGTGTCTTGAAGTGCATGACTAGGTCTACAGCCCCTGCTAGATCAAGAGATGAAGATTGAAGTATATCAGAAAGCTTTCTATATGTGGCAAAATTGGCAATAAATGTGAGGTCAATTTGTGCCAACAGACCCCGTGCCTCCACTGATCTGTCACCTGATCTGTTCTCTATATCTATCTCATGAAGTACTCTTAATATAGTTGGTAATCTGTCCATGACATTTTTGCATGCACTGTAACGGCATGCCCACCTGGTATCATTGAGTCTCTGAAGCTCTCTAGGAGCCTCTGGATACATGTCTTTTTGAACTGTGATCCATTTTCGGTGAACATATGAACCAGACATATAAACATACAATTTCTGCAACACAAAAAAAGCAGTCAGCTTCAGGGACTGCTTTCAACAATAACAAGGCTAAGGCAATGTGCATTGTAATGTACATAAAATGCATGTTTTGCCTCTGCTTTGATCCTGGCTGCAACCCCAATGCATTTCCTTGACATTACTGATGCCCCATCATATCCTTGGCCTACAAAATTGGATCGATATTCAAGGCCATACTTTTCTAGACACTGTATGACTTTTTGGGTGAGCCCTGCCGCATCTAGCTGACTTGCTCTGTGGAACTCCACAAAGCTGTCTTGAACAGCCCCATTGTAGTAGTAGTACCTTAGTACTAATGACAGTTGCTCTGTTGTTTTAGGTCTTTTTGTTTCATATATATATATATATATATATATATATGTGTGTGTGTGTGTGCGCGTGTGTGTATATATACATTTATATGTATATATGTATATGATGCAAAATTATTTAAGCAGGCTACATGAATAGAAAATTATGGTTTTACATGCAGCCTAATAACTATGTATAAAGCGCTTTCAAACAAAGTGCTAAACAGCTGGAGAATGAAATAAATAATAAAAAAGATACAGAATAAAACAATGCAATTTAAAAACAAGTAATGCGTCGAGGGCTACTAACTGGCGGAGAGACTGAGAGTGGAAAATCGAGCACCTAAATAACTCTCCCACCCCCACGTAAACATCCGGAGAGCCAGCAGCGCCGCTGCTGTCGCCTCCCAGCGCTCCAGTCTCCAGCAAAACAAAAAGCGAGAAACAAGTGAGAGCAGCCCAAAGCGGGAATGGCAACTGACAGCAGCGGGACAGCGCTTGAAGGAAACGATGAGCTTTCTCCAGATCTGGAGCCCGGCGGGAGCATCCCGAAGAGGCATGCCCGGGTCACAGTGAAGTACAACAGGAAGGAGCTGCAGAGGCGGCTGGACGTGGAGAAGTGGATCGACAAGAGCCTGGACCGATTGTACAGGGGTCAGGTGGGTCCCACGGCTGCTTTGGCTCCACTGCATTCTGCTGCCTCTTTATCGCCCCACCAATTAGAAACTGTTACAGATATGCAATAAATCTAACATGTAGATCCCATCAAATAAGATTGTGAGGTTATTATAAGATGAAGGGGGATATGACCCTCCCTGGAGACTCCCCAAGATCCCAGTGATCTCTAAGGTGTTGAGAGTGGAGAGGGGCACATCTCCTTACAAGGCCAGACTTTCTGTGTACAATAGGGGCTGGGTCCTTCTCATAGATCTGTATCTGACATGGGGCCTTCTGTCCTTACATGGACATCATGGGACAGACTGAGGGGTGACTGGGCAGAGGAAAGCGGAATTAGGTGGGGAGAGTCCCAAGAGGTAAACTGTGTATAATAGCTGCTGGGACAGCTGACAGAGGGATGGAACATATAACCAGATACAAGGACACGGCTGGTTTTGGATGCAAGCTGCTGGGTTTGTATTGTGAAAGCAGACTTAGTGAATTTCAAACTGAATTTAGATGACAGTGATTAGGCTGCTCTACAAAGGACAAACGGGACAAGTTTTTTTTTTAAACCTGAACTTCATATTATCACAACCTTAACATGCAAAAATAATTTCTGTTTGCAAAAAGTGGTTTTCCCAACCAAGATTGCTGCTTATTAAAAAAAATCTTGTCCACAGTGAACTGAGCTAGAGCTGCTGGGCTGTACTGTAGAGCTACAGTCCTGCTTGTGCCAAGATCCCAATCACAAAAACGGAGAAGCTCAGTCCAGTGCATGGTTCTCTGCTTGTACAATGGCTGTTTGTTTCAACAAAATAGGCCTTTGTTACAGTATTATGCAAACTTTACTGTTGGGCCTCTCAAGCCTATAGATGTGTGCAGTACAATGACTTTAGGTGGTTCTTAGAAATGACAGTCAACTCAAAGGAACTCAAGCAAGAGAAATGTGTAAAAGGGGCAAAGTACCAGCAACCCTGGCAAAATAATGTAGAACAAATTTATGTGTGGCAAATTTGTTTTGGATTTTGTACTTCAGCAGTGTCATCATAAAACATCCTTCAAGTGGTGAATAAAACAGTAAAAAATGCTAACCAATATAAACATATACATCCGCTGAAATATTACACATGCATGTCTTAGAAAAGGTGCTTGTATGGTTGCAGTGCCTTGCAAAAGGCCTACACTATCAGAGATAAATAGTAACTAGTTACATTTACTCTGTTACATTTACTGGAGTAACTTTTTTAAGTACTTTTAGTAGTAGTTTTACTGCAGCATACGTTTTACTTTTACTAGAGTGACATCATTTGAAAGTAACGTTACTCTTACTTGAGTACAATTTCTGGCTACTCAACCTACCTCTAGTTACCTCACTGAAGAAGAACACAGATGTTCTAACCAGATAGACACCAGATACAGACTCACTGTTTATTTTAAAGGTAGATTTCTTGCTTTTACAAAATGTTCATTGTTCTTATCTTACTGTGTATCTGGAGAGCCTGCTGGATATTTGGCGGTCATGTAAGTATACATCCATCAAGACTGGGTGCATAGTTCCTCCTGCGAGTTCCAGGTCTTTCCCGGGGTCTCTTCCCATTTGGACCTGCCCTGTCATCTTGTTCTTTTGGTCATGATCGATATCCCATAACCACAGGAAGGCGTCGAAACGTAGACGGACCAGAAAATCAAGAGTTTTGCTTTTTGGCCCAGTTCTTTTTCATCACAACAGACTGGAGCAGAGGCTTCTTTACTGCAGACTGGGCCCCAAACTGTCTGTCAATCTCCTGTTCCATCCTACCTTCACTCATGAACAAGTCACCTAGATACCTAAATTAATCCGCTTCCGACAACTGACCCCCAACCCAGAGGAGCAAAAGTTAAAGTACTTTGGAAAAGTGTTGTAGATTGCGGCAGGAAATCAAATAAAAGTCCTCAACTTAATGAATTCATTCGTTTCAACTGGAAAAAAATGGTTAAGGAATAGAAAATACTAAAATCGTTATTCATTTTCTTTAGGAAATTAGTTTTACCGCTTTGTTTGCCCTTTGTTTCCTTGATGCACCAACATGAGAATGGGACAGTCATATTTTGTTACATTAGAAGACCTTTAGCAAAATGTCGTTTTATCTAAGAAATTAATCATGAAAGTAAACTGATTTAACTTTATTTTGCAGTTTGAATTAATTAAAAACAGAATGTTTTTTTAGCTAAATGGTATAAAAGGTTTTGATATGTTTTGTAGTGTGTAGGTTTTTCATGAAGATCAAAGAACAGAATGTTATGTTTGCATTTTTTACATCTAGGTTGTTGTTTTTACTGTGACATCAATTTCTTTCTCCTTATCCTGTTTGCAAACATTTATTGATGTCAGGAGAGTGACATGCCAGAGGAGGTTAACATTGACGACCTGATTGACCTGCGTACCGATGAGGAGCGAGTTCAGAAGTTAAAGGTAACATGACAATTCACATGTTTTAGGAATTTTCTGTGTTTGGGGGTTGGTTTCATTCTGAAAGAGTTTCTATTATTTAACAGGTCCTCCAATAGTCACACTAGTGAATTAAAGAACATATTATTGTATTATTATATTACCAGAAATCTGTTGATCAATATGTAATTTTTTCTAAAACTGATATTTTTATTTTTTACAGGAGCTCCTTCATAACTGCAGTAGGAACACAGAGGTAAGACTTAACGAGGAATTTACCAATTTTATGTATTTAAGGCACATCTGGAACAGTGCATAGCTTACAAGCTCACTAATTGAAATTGGTAGATTTTATTTCTCATCCCACAGCTCCTCCAACTGCCTCAACAATGGCTTTCTGCATTCCACTGCCTCAATTTTATTGCAGAAACAATGGATCTTTCTGGAGTCAAACATTGTTCTTGCAGTGGCCTGATTTAAGGTTCAGTCACTGGAAAATGCCTACTAAAACACTGCAGCTTCTGCTGTTTATACAGGTTTATTATTCAGTCATGTCAAAAAAACAAACAAAAAGGTCCATAAATATTTTACCTTCTGTGCTTAAAGTAAACAAGGGAGGGATTCTTGAAATTTGATCATTCTGTGGTTTTTGTTAACCATCAAATCAAAAAAATATATAGAATAAAATGATAAATAATACCAGCTCTACACATATATTTAAATAGTCATAAAACCATGTGTTGAGCTGATAACACCAGCTACAGAAACTGTAGCACCAAGAAGAAGCACCACTATAAGAAGCTCTAAGTTTGAGTAATGTTTTAGTTACTGTGTGTACTATCACTTTTTATTAATAACTGGGCTGCTTTATTTCCTACCTCCGTTTGCAGTGTTGCCACAACACATCACATGTGGGTCCTTTGTTTTTCAGCAGGCTGTAATCATACATTTTATCATAACAGACTAAAGAACAGGCGAAGAGTTTGACTAATTGTCTTATTTAAGAAAAATAGGCTATGCAGAAAATACCAGTTATAACAGAGTCTCATGAAGCCTTTTTATTTATTGAATTCTGAGGACTGTCATATTTGGGCTCTTGACCTTCCTGTGTGCTTAGGAGCAGGGTTGTAACATGAGTCAATAAACAGGATTGATTTGTTTTTCAAGCCTTCATACAATAATGGGTTTAGCAAAACCTAAACCGCACAGCAATAATGTAAGAATTCTTAATATATTATAGGTTTTAAACCAAATGTGCAACCTATTTCAACTCCAGTTTTACATAAGATCCTGGTGCGTTGTGGTGACGGGGTAAGCCGTATTGCGTCATTTCCTGTTGTCACTGCTGTGCTCCGTGGAGCTGTTTTGGTGTTCAAACGCTCTTGAATTGATCTTATTTTCTCTGTGCTGAGGCTTTTCTAAGTTATTTTAACACACAATCACACTAAAACACACATTTTGTGGTGGTGTACTTTACGTTTTGGGAACTCCTCGTGTTTCACACAGTTTTTCTTTGGGTGGAAGGTCTCGCTAGCTCAGTTAGCTTAGCTTCATTGCGGCTATGGCTACTCTTCTCTCTCCTGTCTCTAACTCTTCTCTTCTCTCTTGCTCTCTCTGTCAGATGTTTAGTTACTTCCCTGCCTCCTTTAGTGATAATGGTAACTGTAATAAATGTAATATTTTTGTAGCTTTGGAGGCGAGGGTATCAGAATTAGAAGCACGGCTCCGCGCTGTTGAAAAACCAGCAGATAGCCGAACCCCATTAGCCAGCGCGGAGCCAACAAGGATAGAACCCCCTAGCTGTCCTCCGGTAGAGCCCGCGCAGCCGGGACCTCAGGCCGGCTGGGTGACGGTACGTAGGAAGCATAGTTCTAGGACCCAGCCCCCGGGCCACCACCAACCGGTCCGCGTGTCTAACAGATTTTCCCCGCTCAGCGACACACCCGCTGAGAAGCCGGCCCTGGTAATTGGCAGCTCCATAGTCAGAAACGTGGCATTAGAGACACCATTGACCATAGTCAGATGCTTGCCAGGGGCCAGAACGGGCGACATCAAATCCTACCTGAAACTGCTGGCTAAAGATAAGCGTAAATACAGTAAGATTGTTATTCACGCTGGCGGTAATGACACCCGGTTACACCAATCGGAGGTCACTAAAATTAGTGTTGCTTCGGTGTGTAAGTTTGCCAAAACAATGTCAGACTCGGTAATCTTTTCTGGTCCCCTGCCTGATCGGACCAGTGACGACATGTTTAGCCGCATGCTATCATTCCATCAATGGTTGTCTAGGTGGTGTCCTGCAAACGATGTGGGCTACATTGATAACTGGAGAACTTTTTGGGGAAAACCTGGTCTGATCCGGAGAGACGGCATCCATCCCACTTTGGATGGAGCAGCTCTTCTTTCTAGGAATATGGCCGAATTTATTAGTCTTCCAAAACACTGACAACCCAGGGTCCAGACCAGGAAGCAGAGTCGTAGTTTAACCCACCTCTCTGCTGCTTCTGTACTGTTACCCACCCATTACCCTATAGAAACAGCGTCTTGCCCACGGCCAAAATTAAATGGATTAAAAGTTAAGCCAACAAAAGCAAATTATGGAAATCTCATAAAAATAAATACGACTTTGACTGAAAATAAATCTATTAAATGTGGTTTATTAAACATAAGATCTCTCTCCTCAAAGACTTTGTTAGTAAATGACTTGATTTGTGATAATCACATTGATTTCCTTTGTCTCACAGAAACCTGGTTGCAGCAGGAGGATTATGTCAGTATAAATGAGTCAACTCCTTCCAGTCATTTAAATTTTCACATTCCTAGAAATACTGGGCGAGGAGGAGGAGTTGCAACCATTTTCCGTTCTGATTTACTAATTAGTCCCAGACCAATTGATAGCTACAGTTCTTTTGAACATCTAACCCTTAATTTTCCTCATCCAAGTTGCAAAACATTAAGACCATTTTTGTTTGTGGTTTTGTATCGTCCACCAGGCCCTTACTCTCAATTCTTGGATCAGATCTCACATTTTTTATCTGATTTAGTATTAAAAACTGATAGGGTTATTATAGTGGGGGACTTCAATATCCATGTGGATACTGAAAGTGATAGCCTAAATGCAGCCTTTAATGCTATTTTAGACTCAATTGGCTTTACTCAAAAAGTACAGGGATCGACCCACTCAGGTAAACACACTTTGGACCTTGTACTGACATATGGTATTGAGTGTGAGGAAATAACAGTCCACCCACATAACCCGGTCCTGTCTGTCCACTTCTTGATAACTTTTGAATTTACTTTAACTGACCATCTTAAATCTGAAAGAAAATTTCATTATAGTAGAACTTTATCAGACAATGCTGTAACAATTTTTAAAGAATCTGTTCCATTCTTACTTTCCTCAGTGTCTCAGAGTAACACAGTGGATGGCAGCAATTCTATCTCTAACCCTTCAGAAATTGATGGTCTGGTTCACAGCGTTACGTCCTCATTGCGTTTGGCATTAGATAGTGTAGCCCCATTAAAAAAGAAAGTGGCTAGCCATAGGAGGCTGACTCCTTGGTTTAACGCAGAGTTGCGTACTTTAAAGCAGAATACTAGGAAGTTGGAGAGAAAATGGCGCTCTACACATCTAGAGGATTCCTATTTAACCTGGAATAACAGTCTACTGCTGTATAAAAAGACCCTTCGACAAGCTAGAACAGCATATTTTTCATCATTAATAGAGGCGAATAAAAACAATCCTAGGTTTCTTTTTAGTACAGTTGCCAAACTTACACAGAGTCATAGCTCTGTTGAGCAAACTATTCCCCCAGCTCTTAGCAGTGATGACTTTATGAGATTCTTCATAAATAAAATACATTTTATTAAAAATAAAATCATTGGCACCCTCCCAAACATGATTACTTCTTCCTCAGTAAATGAAAGAACTGTAGAACCTCAGTTGTGCTTAGGCTGTTTTGATTCAGTCGAGCTTTCAGAATTATCAAAAATATTAGCCTCATCTAAACCTTCAACTTGTATGTTGGACCCAATCCCAACCAAATTATTTAAAAAAGTGTTCCATTTGGTTCCTGGCCCCATTTTGGATATGATGAATCTATCCTTAGTAAACGGATACGTACCACAGGAATTTAAAATGGCTGTAGTTAAACCTTTACTCAAGAAACCTTCCCTTGATCAAGATGACTTAGTGAATTACAGACCTATATCTAACCTTCCTTTCTTATCCAAAGTCCTTGAGAAAATAGTTGCTAATCAAGTCTGTGAACATCTAAACAGTAACGAGCTGTTTGAAGAGTTTCAGTCAGGTTTTAGAGCTCATCATAGCACTGAAACAGCACTGGTGAAGGTTACTAATGATATTCTCATGGCCTCAGATAATGGACTGGTGTCTGTTCTGGTTTTGTTAGATCTCAGTGCTGCTTTTGACACAGTCGATCATAATATTCTCCTAGAAAGGCTCGAACATGTTGCAGGGATCAAAGGAACAGCACTAGGCTGGTTTAAATCATATTTGTCTGATAGATTCCAGTTTGTTCATGTAAATGATAAATCATCTTCACTATCAAGGGTTACTTGTGGAGTTCCACAGGGTTCTGTCCTTGGACCAATTCTTTTCACCATATATATGCTTCCAATTGGTAGAATGATTAGACAGCATGGGATAAATTTCCACAGCTATGCCGATGATACACAACTATATTTATCCATAAATCCTGATGAACCCAGTCAGTTAGGTAGATTACAGGCATGTCTGGAAGACATAAAAGCATGGATGACCCTAAACTTTTTGCTTTTAAATTCTGACAAGACAGAAGTTGCTGTCTTTGGACCAGAAGTTCTTAAACAGAAACTGATTAGTCAATCACTTCATCTGGATGGCATTAAATTGGCCCCCAATAATAACGTAAAGAACCTCGGCGTTATTTTTGACCAAGACTTGACATTTAAATCCCATATTAAACAGGTTTCTAGGATTTATTTCTTTCACCTCCGGAATATTGCATAAATTAGAAACATCCTGTCCAGGAGTGATGCTGAGAAACTAGTCCATGCATTTGTTACCTCAAGGCTGGACTACTGTAATTCTTTACTATCAGGTAGTCCACAAAATGCCATTAAAAGCCTTCAGTTGATCCAAAATGCGGCAGCAAGAGTTCTGATGAATATTAAAAAGAGAGATCACATTTCTCCTGTTTTAGCTTCCCTTCATTGGCTCCCTGTTAAATCCAGAATAGAATTTAAGATCCTTCTTCTTACAAATAAAGCCCTTAATAATCAAGCTCCATCATACATCAGAGATCTAATTGTTCCATATGTTCCTAAAAGAGCACTTCGCTCTCAGACTGCAGGTTTACTTGTAGTTCCTAGGATTTCTAAAAGTAGAATGGGAGGCAGATCTTTTAGTTATCAGGCTCCTCTCCTGTGGAACCAGCTCCCAGCTTTAGTCCGTGAGGCAGACACTCTGTTTACTTTTAAGGCCAGGCTTAAAACTTTCCTTTTTGATAAAGCTTATAGTTAGAGTGGCTAAGGTCATCCTGAGCTATCTCTGTAGTTATGCTGCTATAGGCTTAGACTGCTGGAGGACAGACTTACCAATTTTCTTCACTCTGCTACTTCCTTTTCTCCTACTACTCTCCAGTTGTATTACAGTACATTCTGTTATTTCGACTGTTAACTTTGTTTTCTCTCAGTGTTTTTCTCCCCATCGAAGATATACCTGGTCTGGTATCCTGCTTGGCTGCAATGCCCTGTTGGACGGGGGGCATCGACTGGGATGATCCTCTCAGTAACTGAACATCCGCTGTGTCCTGTTATCAACTTTTTACTTTCTGTAACATAGAAAGTTCTCTTATACCAGATCTTCTGTTCCTTCTGTGTTCTGCTCTGTCTTCTCAAACCCCCAGACGGTCGTGGCAGATGGCCGCTCCTACTGAGCCTGGTTCTGTTGGAGGTTTCTTCCTGTTAAAGGGGAGTTTTACCTCTCCACTGTCGCTACATGCTTGCTCAGTATGAGGGATTGCTGAAGGATTGCTGTGGTTGGAAATCTGCCCAACCTCACGCCAATGACTGACGCAATCTGCTGGGATTCCTTAAATAGGAAACTTTTTAACTGATTGGAATGTTTGTATAAATGTATTGAAATAACTTCTTGTTAAGTGCCTTGAGATGACATCTGTTGTGAATTGGCGCTATATAAATAAACTGAATTGAATAATGAAACACTGTCTTTACCAGATTCTAACATTATTCGAATCTGACTTTTAGTTTACAAAAGCACTCAACAAATTCCACACTGCTATTATTTCCTGAGCAAAGATTAAGCCAGAAAAGATAAGCTTTGTGTGAAAAGTTTTACAGATATGTGTTAACACATGCCAATAAAGAAAGACAATAGCATTGGCAGTGGAGATTTTTTTTGTGCTACTCATCAATCTGGGAAGAGTTAAGAGGCCATGTCCAAAACAGTGGAAAAAACATTTAAGAAAGATTCCAATTTCTTCAGGACTGATTGAACAACCCAGTAACTACACCCTGAGGTCAGATGCAATTCTCACCAAAACCTTAAGAATTTAATCTCAGACTCCACAGTCATCATTGTGTGAAATGTTAAACTTCATGATTGTACAATTAGGGGAAAAAAAAAACAGATGAGTTGCCAGCAGAAAGTCTAATTCCTTTAAAAAGAAAACAGCAGCTCAAGTTAGGTTTGCAAAGTTGTAGCAGAATGAACCACAAGGCTTCTGGAGCAATGTCTGTGTCATGCTGCCCTATTCACTCCCTCTCCTAATCATCGTCCTCACCTGTGTCTCCCATCAACCACACCTGATTTTTCTTACCTTCTGCCTTTAAAACCCGTCACTTCCTTTCACTCAGCGCCGGATCATTGTGTAGTTGTCACCATGGTGTGTTGTCCTGCTGTTACCCGTCCTGATCGTCCGATGTCCTGTCTCTCCGTTCCTGCCGTCATCATCGTCACCTCCTCCTCCATCAACCAGAAACCAATAAATATCCTTGCACCTTTCCACTGTGTCTGCATTTGGGTCCATGCATCACACCGCACTCCCTGACAGAATGATGAGGCCAAAAAGAGTGGACCCAGCAGACGGCTGGGAAAACTCAAGCCCGCACTGTGATTTCTGGGGTTGGATGCCGGAGAGCTGGATATACGTGGCGTGGAAGGTGTCGCACACTCCTCCCGATGTGGCTCCGTGGAGGTACCGGCCTCCTCCTCCGCCTCGTCACCGACGACGGTACGGTCGCAGGGTGACGGCCTTCGAGGAGGAGGAAGCAGCTGACGTGGCACCGCCAGCCGCTCCCAGCCCATCGAGACCAGCTCCTCCAGTCAGCCTGTCGAGACCAGCTCCTCCAGTCAGCCTGTCGAGATCAGCCCTTCCAGTCAGCTTGTCGAGACCAACTCCTCCAGTCAGCCTGTCGAGACCAGCTCCTCCAGTCAGCCTGTCGAGACCAGCTCCTCCAGTCAGCCTGTCGAGATCAGCCCTTCCAGTCAGCCTGTCGAGATCAGCCCTTCCAGTCAGCCTGTCGAGACCAGGTCCTCCAGTCAGCCTGTCGAGATCAGTCCTTCCAGTCAGCCTGTCGAGATCAGCCCTTCCAGTCAGCCTGTCGAGACCAGCTCCTCCAGTCAGCCTGTCGAGACCAGGTCCTCCAGTCAGCCTGTCGAGATCAGTCCTTCCAGTCAGCCTGTCGAGACCAGCTCCTCCAGTCAGCCTGTTGAGATCAGCCCTTCCAGTCAGCCTGTCGAGACCAGCTCCTCCAGTCAGCCTATCGAGACCAGTTCTTCTGGTCACCCCACCGGCTCCAGCTCTGACCTGTCCGCTGGCTTCAGCCTCAGCCTCGAAGTCAGCCTCAGCCTGCTCGGCCATGAAGTCAGCCTCAGCCTGCTCGGCCATGAAGTCAGCCTCAGCCTGCTCAGTCCCAGTTCCAGTCCCAGAGCCAGTTCCAGTCCCAGAGCCTGCCGCCATCGTGGCTGCTGTGTTCCTGGCAGTCACAGCGGCAGCTCTCCAACGACCGACATTCCCCCATGGGTCGGTAGAGCTCCCAGGGAGGGTCAAGGAGGACCCGTCCCTGTTGCTAGAGCTCCCAGGGAGGGTTATGGAGGACCCGTGCCCGTCGCTAGAGCTCCCAGGGAGGGTCAAGGAGGACCCATCCCCGTCGATGGAGCCTCCTCGCCGCCAGACTCTTCTCAGCCAGCCTCCACGCCACCAAACTCTTCTCAGCCGGCCAGGTCTCTTTGTTGCCGCCAACCTCGACCGGCCAGGCCTCTTCGTCTCCGCCGACCAGTCAAGCTCCACAGCGGCTGCCTGGTCCTCAGAAGAGGACCAACGGGCCATCCACCAGAACTCAGCCCGGCAAGGGGACGTCCATCCGGCTGTCTGCCGGATTTAGAAACTAGTAAAAGTATTTTGAAGTCTATTGTCTGAGCTATAGGGAGCCAGTGTAAGGACTTTAAAACTGGGGTGATGTGCTCTACTTTCCTGGTTCTAGTGAGGACGCGAGCAGCATGGTTCTGGATCAGCTGTCAGATTTACTTATTTGAGGCAGACCTGTTGCAGTAATCAATCCGACTAAAGATAAATGCATGGATGAGTTTTTCTAGGAGCTGTTGCGACATTAGTCCTTTAATCCTAGAAATGATCTTCAGGTGATAGAAGGCTGACCTTGTTATTGCCTTTATATGACCCTGGAGGTTCGGGTCTGAGTTCATTAATACACCTAAATTTCAGGCCTGATCAGTAGTTTCTAGCTGTATTAACTGAAGCTGTGTGCTGATTATTGATCTTTCCTCTTTAGGTCCAAAAGTAATTACTTAAGTAAACAGAGCAATAGAAAAACAAGTAAAATAGATAAATAAATAAAATTTAACTGCTTGATTGAAGAGGTAAGTTTTTTAACTGTTTATTTATTTTATATCTGGAGTGATTCAGAAGCACGGACGTGTGGGGGGAGAGAGTTCCATAAGGTGGGAGTGGCTATGGCAAAAGCTCTGTCCCCAAAGGTGCAAAGCTCTGACTTGGTGGTCTGAAAGAGGAGGTTGGAGTCAGAGGATTGGCGACAGCGAGGGTAGATGTTGCCCTGGGATGGACTGGCGACATGTCAAGGGTATACCCCGCCTCTCGCCCGATGAATGCTGGAGATAGGCACCAACCCCTCGCAACCCTGCAGAGGATGGACGAGTATAAATAATGGGTGGATGGAGTTTACCCCAGCAATGTTTTGAACCCGCTGGAAGCCATGGGCGCCATTCTCTGTGACACCACTTCACACGCACACCACCAGGCCAATCAGTGGCTACTACTAGGTAGGTAGGAGTGAGAGTGACATCAATTTACCAGACCAATCAGTCCATAGGTGGGCGTGTAGGGTCGCCTCGGACTGCTACAGACTGAGACAGAGGTAGTCTGAAAATAGGGGGCGGCTCGGCCCAGACAAAGATTGTGGAAACGTGCTAAATAAGGGCGGACATGAACCGGTCTACGAGGAGCCGACCCTAGTTAAAAAGGGGCAAAAGTGAATGCATTGAGCAAATCAATGCATGGATGTGCCATAACTTTCTCCAACTGAATAGAAGCAAAACTGAAGTAATTATATTTGGACCTAAAGAGGAACGATCAAGAGTCAGCACACAGCTTCAGTAGAGTACTTTCTATATTAAAGAAAGTAAAAAGTGGATAACATGACACGGGGGATGCTCCATTACTGGGATGCCCCCCATCCAACAGGGCATTGCAGCTAAGCAGGATACCAGATCAGGTGTAGCTTGTATGGAGAGAAAAAACCCTGAGAGAAAACAAAGTTAACAGTCGAAATAACAGAAAATAATGCAACTGGAGAGAAGTAGAAGAGAAAAGTAGCAGAGGAAAGCAAATTGGTAAGTCTGTCCTCCAGCAGTCTAAGCCTATAGCAGCATAACTACCGAGATAGCTCAGGATGACGTAAGCCAGGGGTCCCCAACCCTCGGGCCACGGCCCGGTACACAGAAAGAATAAATAACTTCCAGCATTTCCGTTTTATTTATTAACTGAGTGTGACCACTGTTTTTTTTTGAAAAATGACCGGATATCCTCGTTACATAGGTCAGTCTTAACACGTCAAGAGGCTTATATTGGTCACGTGATAGTTACTGCTAAAATGAATCCCACAAGCTAGCAAGATGGATAAAAAACGAATGTATCTCGATCGTTTCTTTGGAAAAGGGAAAAGGCCCAAGGTTCTCACTGATTCAGCGTTGTGGTGAGTTTGATTTTTCATGCACTTTGTATTTGTTTTTGTGGTAAATCTTGAATTTTTGTTTCAACTGAAGGCTTTTGATTACATTTTGTGGACTTTGATAGTAAAGAATTACAGTAGTCCAGCCTTGAATTAACAGATAAATGGACTAGTTTCTCTGGATCACTCCTGGACAGGATGTTTCTAATTTAAGCAATATTCCTGAGGTGAAAGAAGGAAATCCTAGAAACCCGTTTAATATGGGATTTGAATTTCATGTCTTGGTCAAAAATAAGGCCATGGTTCTTTATATTATTACTGGAGGCCAATTTAATACCATCCAGATGAAGGGATTAACTAAGCAGTTTATTTTTTAGAGCTTCTGGTCCAAAGACTTCTGTCTTGTCAGAATTTAAGAGAAAAAGGTTTAGAGTCAACCATGTTTTTATGTCTTCCAGAGATGCCTGTAATCTTCCTAACTGACTGGATTGATCGGTATTTATGGATAAAATAGTTGTGTATCATCGACATAACTGTGGGAATCTATCCCATGCTGTCTAATGATTTTACCAATTGGAAGCATATATATGGTGAAAAGAATTGGTCCAAGCACAGAACCGTGTGGTACTCCACAAGTAACCCTTGAATGTGAAGATTTATCATTTAGATGAACAAACTGGAATCTATCAGACAAATATGATTTAAACCAGCCTAGTGCTGTTCCTTTGATCCCTGCAACATGTTCAAGCCTTTCTAAGAGAATATTATGATCGACTGCGTCAAAAGCAGCACTGAGATCTCACAAAACCAGAACAGACATCTGAGGCCATGAGAATATCATTAGTAACCTTCACCAGTGCTGTTTTAGTGCTATGATGAGCTCTAAAACCTGGCTGAAATTCTTCAAACAGGGCGTTACTGTTTGGATGCTCACAGACTTGATTAGCAACTATTTTCTCAATGAGTTTAGATAAGAAATGAAAATTAGATATAGGTCTATAATTAACTAAGTCATCTTGGTCGAGAGAAGGTTTCTCAAGTAAAGGTTTAATTACAACAACCTTAAATTCCTTTGGTACGTATCCATTTACTAAGGATAGATTCATCATATCTAAAATGAGGCCAGTAACCAAAGGAAACACTTCCCTAAATAATTTGGTTGGGATTGGGTCCAACATACAAGTCAAAGGTTTAGATAAAGCTAATATTTTTGATATTTCCTTGACATGGAGAAACACCCAGGGTCTGGATCCTTCGAAGGCCAGATTTGAAGGCCGGTTACGTCACAGCACCACGACGAAGGCTGTCCAAATTCGAAGACTCCTTCAAATGCGGCCCACAAATCCGTCCTTCTTTTCCCCGATTTGAAGGATGGTGGGTCCATCCTTCATCCAACCAAAATCATACTTGCTCTATGATTTATCTATGATACTATGATTTTACTTTTTTCCGCATTTATTCCTGGCTTTTATCTTGTGATCTCGCAATTCCCACGCATGCTTCTTTGAACACCTCTGGGCCTCGGACCGAAGCGGAGTGGATGTAGAGCGCATGCAGTGAAAATCAGGGGAAACAAGGGCGCCAAATGGAAGCAGTCTGCGTTCTGCGCCGCTTCCGCAGCCGGTGTGGAAAACAAATAGCTCTGAAAAAACCATAGCTGAGCAGAAGCGCTTGTTGACTGTGGCAGAGAAATACACTGTGAACAGGGGGGCAGCGGATAGCACATGATTTTCTCATGAGCGCGGCACGGTGTGAATCAGGCATTAGTGATTGGACGGGTGTATGGTTGGAAACAGTGGGTGAGATCAAAAATGAATCCAAGGTTTCTGATCTGAAGGGAAGGAGTGACTGTATGACCATCAATGCAGAGTGTGAAGTCTTGGGTAGAGGGGATGAGGGATTTGGGTCCAGTTATGAATATCTACAGATTTACTGCATGTGAGCTTGAGGAAGTTTGTAGTCATCCAGGAGTTTATGGCAGTGAGGCAGTTTGTTAGGGTGGAAAGGCTCAAGGGTTTGCCGGTGAATGGCAGCAATACCCCCACCTCTGCCTTCAGTACAGGGTTTGTCCATGTAAGAATATCCAGGAGGGGTGGTTTCCTAAATTAGCAGTGACCAAAACTTGATTAAGGGCTGATTTTCTCTTCACTGTAAATTCTTAAAGCTACATTGTGTATTTTTTTCAGTTAATTCTTAGCAAAACCCCTTTGTTCTTTCAAAAATATGTGCTCATTCATGTGTAATTACTTCCACCTACTAATGAAAGTATTCTCGTAAGTGTAGAATCTGCTATTCAGAATACATACGAGCGAGTCGCTCGAATGGCTGAATCCATGTTGAGCCTCCATCTTTAAAATACATTCGCCAACGAGGGACATTCCTGGAAATTCTAGCTCCGCCTTTCGCGCTTTGGCTGCACTCAGTTGCACAGTGACGAATGTCAGAGGGAGATTGTCTACTCGCGATGCGGCAGATGTCTGACTATATAACTAAATGCAATGTAGTTTTCTAAAGTAACCTCATCACTGGAAGGAACACTGGACGAAGTCGTAGTACTGGAAGCCATGTTAACCTTGGCATGAAACGGCCACCGTAGGAGTTAAAACGGGCTCGGAATGGGGTGGGTGGGGCTAGAACGTAATATTTAGTTGGTTGGTCATATAGAATTTAACCACTAGATGGGAGCAGATCTTACACAATGTAGCTTTAAAGTCCAATAGGATGTATGTATGGATCGATGCTTACCTTATATGTCTGAGACTGTGACTGTGAGATGGTGATCCAGATCACCCCCAAAATCTAATCACTTTTTCCTGGTCCCACTGAAGACAGTTCTTGACAGTTTCAGTCTATAACTTTTAACTATGTTGCTAACCAACAGACCACCCACAGGAATGCTGTATTGATTTTGCGGCCAGGAGAGAGCAGAGCACATCTCTGCTAGTAGAAGTTAACTGTTAGCAGCTCAGCTAGTATAAGCTAACCGTTAGCAACTCCACAACAAGGCGGAACACGTTCGGGCTTGTGTTATTTGTGGACATAGCCCATCTGCATTGCATTTTTTACCCAATAAAGAGGAGCTGAGGAAGAAATGGTTGGAATTTGTCTTGGAACACCACCGGCGAAGTGAGTTAAGTTAGTTATTTGTTTCAAAGACAACATGAGAGTTGCATTGCTGTTAGCCAGTCAATAGCAAGATGATTGTATTTCATAAATATTATTGAGTAAGACTCGTAATCCGGATGTTTACCCTCACTCACTCCTCCGACAAACTGCAACCTCCTGAAACAAGAGCGAGAGAGCATTTTTTCCCCACAGAAAATTACTCACAAGGCATTCATTCAAACTAGAGACCTCAACAAATGTATTCTAAACGAGTGAATGAGACCTTTAACAGTTGATTTTCATTCCATTTGTATAGATGAATGAAAATCATGATCATAAACTCTGAAACCACAGTCCTCAGCTTTGGACTGGGGATGAGGAGTTTAAGAGTGCTGGGGAATTGTTTTTGAGTGGTGAGTGCAATTCACCAGGCAGTTTGGTGTGGTGAAGAGATATCTGAGCTGAAAGACCAAGCTTTGAATTCTCACTCTATATTCCCACCTTCACTGTCATGATCCGTGGGTAATGATTGAAACAATAAGGTCACAAATCAAGCAGCTGAAATGAGCAGCTGAGCTGGACCCACCTTTGGGAAAATGGTCATGAGCTTGTTGGGAACAATCTCAGAGGAGAGCCAGGAGCAAACACAGCTGGTGGAGGAGGTTTGGACGTCTTGTAAGGATGGGTCTGAATGCCAACTCTTTCTCTTCAGATATGTTGCAACTGTCCCAGAATTGCCCCAGAGTTCACCCAAAGGAAATGAAGGAGGTAGCTGGTGGGAAGGAGCTCTGGGAATCTCTGCTAATGCTGTTGCCCCTATGCCCTAGTGTCAGGCAAGCAAGGATTAGAAGAGGAATAGATGGGTATTGGAAGCCTACATCTCTTGCTCAAAACTGATTTTTTCAGAAAACAGGAAGTCTGACTTTGGTCACCCTGATGTTCTAGAGAGTGAGGTAAGCAGTAGAACCATGTTTGGAGATCATTACTAAACCATCTGCCTGCTTCTCTCTCAGTTCGTTTTGTGATTGCAAACCAGTCAGTTTGAAATGTAAACACAGAGACACAATTCACATTCATAACTTCAGGATGACATAGTGGTGAACTTTAAGAGCTTCTTGCTTTATATCTGTACCAGATGTACACAAAGCATTTCACATTCACATTCTCTCTACAAGTCCTTTAATTCTTAAAAGAAATAAAACATTTTGAGTGGTAACTGAGTCCCCCATATCCCCCATGTCCATCCATCCATTTTCTTCTTAGAGACCACTTACAGAGCAAAGAGACCCAGACTTCCCTCTCCCCAGCCACTTGTTCCAGCTCCTCTGGAGGAACCCCAAGGCGCTCCCAGGCCAGCCGAGAAACATAGTCCCTCCAGCGTGTCCTGGGCCTTCCCCTGGGCCTCCTCCCGGTGGGACGTGCCTGAAACACCTCACCAGGGAGGCGTCCAGGAGGCATCCTGACCAGATGCCCGAGCCACCTCAACTGACGTCTCTCGATGTGGAGAAGCAGCGGCTCTACTCTGAGCCCCCTCCGGATGACTGAGCTTCTCACCCTGTCTCTAAGGGAGAGCCCAGACACTCTGCGGAGGAAACTCATTTCAGCCGCTTGTATCCGTGATCTGGTTTTTTCGGTCACCACCCAGAGTTCGTGACCATAGATGAGGGTAGGAACGTAGATCGACCAGTAAATCGAGAGCTTCGCCTTTCGGCTCAGCTCTCTCTTCACCACGACAGACCGGTAAAGCGCCCGCATAACTGCAGATGCTCCACCAATCCGTCTATCGATCTCCCGCTCCATTTTTTCCTCATTCGTGAACAAGACCCCCAGATACTTAAACTCCTCCACTTTGGGAAGGACCCCATCCCCGACCCGGAGAAGGCACCCCACCCTTTTCCGGCTCAAGACCATGGCCTCGGATTTGGAGGTGCTGATTCTCATCCCAGCCGCTTCACACTCGGCTGCGAACCGCTCCAGCGAAAGCTGTAGATCATGTTCCGATGAAGCCAACAGGACAACGTCATCTGCAAAAAGCAGAGACCCGATCCTGAGGCCACCAAAACGGATCCCCTCAACGCCTTGGCTGCGCCTAGAGATCCTGGTTATGTCTTGTATAATTATGATGCTAAATATTTGAGGTCTTCTCAGTGTTTGTCAGACTTAAGAAGAGATTTATGCATCTATAGTAAATGTATTAAATTATACAGATGGTTAAACCAGATGGTTTGTGTCATTTTAAAAGTTATTCCAAGATGAAAACCTCTCTGTAGTATGCACTAATTTAATAAAACTACAAAACATACATTTTCATATGGTAGCTGCGTATACCTCAATGGTAAGGAGAAACATGATTATTATTTTTTATACCATTCTTTGGTAGCTCTGGTGGTCAGCTCAGGTTTTATTGCAGGATTGTTGAGTTTATCAAAACTTAAATATAATATAAAATAATAAAATAATATAATACAAAATAATATATAAAATAAAATACATTTATAGTGTATAAATACTGAAGGCACTGTATACCTGTTTTGAATTTCAGTCTTTAAATATGGATATAATACGGGATACAAAGAAAAGCTGAATGACATGTTTAATAGTAAAATTTCAGTTATGCTCTGGTTCCTGTGTTCTTCCTCAGACCTTCATCAAAGAACTGGTGGCAAAGCTGGTGGGGGTTCAAAAGCAGGAGGAGCTACAGAGCGAAGGCATCGAACATCCAGTCATCTGCCACAGCCTCCACCGCCATGAGCCCTACCACTTCAACAACATGCAGCACCACCCACATCACCACTTCCACCATACGCGAGGCCACAACCAGAGTCTCTGAGAAGCACATCTATGATCCACATATAGACAAACTGACATGGAAACGTACAAGGTTGGCTATGTTGACCCAAAAGGTTCAGAGATCAATAAAGAATCAGATATACCGACACATTTCAAATATATGGCTCTTTTGCTGAGAGCTAGAGGAGCGACTCTATTCACAAATTCTTTGAGCATGAAGGTATACACCAGAAACCGTCATTCTTCTTGGGTTAGTAGGCAAACAAAATCTAATCTACTGGTATTTATAGGTCACCAATTAATGTTTAACCTGTTGCAAGCCAGTTGATCTGGTATCCTGAGTGTGGTAGAAAAGCTCCAGGAAGTTTCTTTAGTTCACATATTCCACAATTTTAACCTTGATTTACAGGGGAATAATGCCAGATGTATTTTCTTTTGTCAAAAGCAAGTTTGTCGTTTCAGTTTCTTCTTGTGTTTTTGCAAAAATTTCAACATACCCATAGTGTCTTTGAAAGATCTGTTTTACCTCGTGATCTCACTTAGTGGTACAACGAAGCTGGTTCTAAAATTGACCCTTTTTATCGAAACTGATTCCAGTCAGAATGTGTTTTTAATTTTGCTGCTAATGAGTTTCACATGTTGACCCATTGCACAGAACAGCCTTTTTGTTCTAGTGAACCTTATAATTCCTATAGGATGCCCTAAAAACAGCAGAACCAGTAGTTCTAAGAGGAGCCAAACAGTTAAGAAGCACCAGAAGAACATTAAGATATAAGCATTTAAAAATCAACTTGAAGTTTAAAAATGTGCATATTCAGTTTTAAGAATATGGCAGGGATGTAATTTAATGGGCCTCCTATTTAAGATATTAATGGTCTGATTGTTTAATCCTCAGTTGCCACGGGGCGAGTGTGTCTGAGAGATGGTTTTATATCCAAACCCACGGGGCGCGTTTGTGAGACCATGCCTGTGACGTAAAGATGGAAAAGATGTACCGCTCTCCACCAATCACAAAATTCAAATGCAGTAGCCACACTCAGACCCTAAGGGGGCAGCACTAAGACGTTTTTAGACGAAAAAGTGTAGAATTAAACAAGTTTAAATGAAAATGTAAAAGTAATTCCCAGAAACTGAAAGATTGCATTGGTAAAGACCCATTTATACAGTTTAGAAGCAAACAAAGTTGTTTTGGGGTTTAGTTACTCTTTAAATGTTCTAGGTGCTGATTGTGACTAAGATGTCACACAGTAAACTACATGAAAAAAAATATTGTTGAATGAGAAGTATTGGCAGCATGAAATGGTAGACAGTTTGGAATTATTCTTCACTGGTTTGATGCTGCTGTATACATACCAGACCATGATGCCTTTTCCTATCAGAAGCAGCATCTATTTCTTTAGCAGTTTGCTCTCATATATCCACCTGGGTCACATTTGGCTCTCCACATGCATCAGTGTGTCTCAACCACTGTCTCTGGTTCTGCACTGTTCGTTCCATGGACCACCTTCGATAGATACAGACCAATGCAGACCAGAAATAACCCACAAAAACTGCTGTTCTGGAGATTTTCTTACCCAGTTATCCAGCCTTTACTATTTGGCCTAGGTCAGGCTCACCTAATTTTAAGGACAAAATGTTCACTCGCTGCCTAATATAGCCCACCCATAAACAGGTCTCATAATGATGAGATAATCAAAGACATAATGTTGTGCCTGATTGGTGTTTAACATCACATTAAACATGTTCTGGATGTCTAATTTATGCACAACTTGTGATTTTAAGCAGATTAGCTATTTCACTTAAGAGCTGTAAAAAAGTAGTTAATAGTTTTTAGCCTTAGGCTCCTAACAGAAACAAACCTCAGAGTAATCAGCCTCTGTTGCAGGATAAATAATTATAGTTTCTGTTAAGGATCTCATGAAGGTATTTCCCATTGTCCTTTATTTATTTTGATTAGATAGAAGGATGTGCTTTAACAAACGTTAATCTTTAATAAGGAAACCTAAACTGTTGTTGATTAAATTATGTATCCTGCATATGCTACCATGGTGACTGATCAGATATCAAGTGAACTGAAGATCCCAAACTAAAACTTAAGTTATCTCTCTAAACTACTTATCCTGTTTCATTGTAAAGCAAAAACAAACATGTTCACCCAAGTCCTTTTTTGTTTACAATACTTTTATCTTTTTCCAGCTAACTAATTGGCAGAGACCATGATGTGAAACGGCACAGGGGGTTTCCATTCAGGAATCGGAATATAAGACAAACACCATGAAAACATTCAATACTCAGAGCTTTGACAAACATTTTGCTCCTTTGCAGATTTCATCTGTCTTTGCTTTTTTGTCACTTAAATGTCTCTGAAAATCTCATCAATCTTAATATCAGACTAAGATAGTATGAGTAAATACAAAAGAAAGTTTTTGTTTATTAAGGAGAAAAAAATCTATCAAAAGGAATCTGGCACTAGTAATCACACCTTAACCCTAACAATATCTGGTCAGCAGTGGTTTTTACCCTGGAAGTCTCTCACTGAGCCCATTTTTGTCCAGTTAAGTTCTTATTATTGAATCATGAACGCTGACTTTAACAGCAGGTGAGTTCTACAACACTTTAGATGTGTTTGATTATCTGAAATGTGAACGTGATTATCTGCAACTGAAAATATGATCAAATGCAATAAATCCTTGGAGGGCGGGGGCAGATCGTCTCTTTTACTGAAGTGTATGTAGATGCTGTGATGGACTGGCTACCTGTCCAGTGTGTACCCTGCCTCTTGCCCGATGACAGCTGGAGAAAGGTACCAGCCTTTCCCAAGTATAAGTATAAGCGGGTATGGCCAATGGATGGATGGGTGTACATGATGTGACACTGGGAATTAAACCTTTTTAATCACCTAAACAATTGTGACTTTTTAATGATGCATCACTGCATACAAGTGTTAGTAATTCTAATAAAATAATTTATATAACTATTTGCTAAGTTTTTGCTTCCTGTTTACAAGGCCTCTGAAGTGCAGTAAAAGATGCTGACACGTTTTTGAAGTGTCAGGGAACATATTTCAGTTCAGATTAATGAAAAGTAACTTTATTTGTTCCCAATATGCAAAGATAATATCAGTAACAGGATATACTGAATGTATGAAATATAGTCTATCTGTGTGCCCCAGAATCCAGTCGACAGCTAATGCTCATGTGTTATGTTGTTTCACACGATCATTTTGCAATATCTCTCCTACATATCACAGTTCACCACCATGAAACAAATAGGATTAGGGATAACCCCATAACAATCCCTGTAACTCTCACTCCTACCAAAATGCATAAAAACTGAATCACTGATTTCTTTCTATCTAATTTCTTTGGAACAAATTTTATGAGGTTAGAACACAACATCTGGAGAAACCGATTAAAACAGTATTACACTTCCTGTCTGAAATAGACATCACTGGCATGAATGGTTAAAGTGTCCAGGAACAGCTCAAGAACCACTAATGTTTAACCAGGTAATAAACATGAACCCCAGTTTTTACACCAGGAGTACTGAGTGGGTGTAGATCAGGAAACCACCCCCAGCTTAACACCATCAAGTGTGACTGAAATTTGCCCACATTACCAATTCAAGTGTTTTATGGTCAAAGGAGACAAAATATTAAGTACATCCTTTAAAGCATGGCAGTAGTAGTATCACAGTATGGGGTTGCTTTGCTTCTCGTGGAACTGGTTCAATGCATAAAGTGAATGGAAAAATGAAAATGAAATTATTTAAGTTGACCTTATAGGTGTAAGGGTAAAACCTGGGATGTTCCAACAGGACAATAAATCCAAACACACATGTAAATGGTTTTGAAATGGATTAGAATTGGTTGGGGGGACAGGTAAAGAAGGTCTTGCCAATGATGTCATTCACGGAAGAACCATCACTACAATAATGCAAAACAGAGCAAATAAATATATAGATGAGAGCAGTTGAATACAACAGATCTATTACAAATTGGATGGAAGTAATTTAGGAACATTACACAATCTATCCACCAGAGAGCACTGACAGCTTGATTTTAATAATGCTAATAGTAATCATATTCAGAAGATAGTTATTGTGAAACTATGCATGTTTGAATAATGCTGGTGTTAGCATTTTCTTTTAATTTCAGAGGTTTAAATGCAAAATGTACCTTACATGTTCTGAGTAAAGTGTTTGGGCATTTGGCAGCACTTGCACACAATGCCCAATTCATATCCAGTTATAGGGTAACCAATGCAGTCCAAATACACATAATGTGTCCCTACTCATTCTAATGCAAACATAAAGTTTGAATTTAGATTCAGTGATTCATGAAATGCCATACAGAAAAGAGTTGTCCAAGGAAAACAGCAGAATGTCAACCCCCCATGTGAGAACTGTGAAGAAGGAAACCTCCAGCAGCACCAAACTCAGGATGAGCAGCCAGAGGAGGGAAGAGAACCAGGCAAAGACAGACAGATAGACTGACCCAAGCAAACATTCATTAGGAAAGGTAAATAAATGAGGAAACATAGTTATTGGCCCAAATAACTGGTAATGATGCATACATGAAGCTCATAGAGAATAAAGTCAGTAGAGTGAAAAAACAATTTAGTCTAATGTAATATGTCAGAAACTCCTGAAGACACAGTTGGAGCCCTCAACAATTGCCTGGATCTATGACTACCTGATAAAAAGACCACCGATTGTGAGACAGGGATTCTGTGAAAAAGCAGATGACCAGCAGCACAGGTGCACCACAGGGGACTGTACTCTCACCATTCATTTTCACTCTGTACACTTCAGACTTCCAGCACCAGTCAGAGACTGTGCACTTGTTGGATGTATCGGAGAGGGACAAGTAGCTGATTACAGAGAGCTGGTGGACCGCTTTGTGGCATGGTGTTGAAACGATGGTCTTTACCTTGAAGGATATTACAAAATTCAGCAGCACGTGTCCTGACGAAGAGCAGGAGGCGGGAACACATTACACTGGTCTTAAAATCCCTGCATTGGCTCCCTGTGTGTCTTAGGATCGATTTTAAGGTCTTTTAAAGTCTTTCCATTATTATGGCCCTCACCTCTGGAACAGGCTGCTGGAGAACCTCAGGGCCGCAGAGAATGTTCATGTTTTTAGGAGCAGGCTCAAGACTCACCTTTTTTTAACTAATTATTATTTATTAGTATCTGCTTAATTGCTCTGCATGTTTTACCTGATTACATTTTATCAATATTTTACACTAAATAATTCTAAATTTTTTCAGTGTTAAAATTTTATCAGTGTTTTACTATTTAATCTCATATTTATCTACTGTTTATATTTTAACCTGTTATTTTAATCCTCCTTCCAGTGTTTCCTCTGTGGGAGCCCTCTGCCCTCGGAGTGGTGGTTCGGCTGTGGTTGCCTTGGTGCTCTCCAGGTGGAGCTTGGGTGGAGGTGGGGGTCTCAGCCTTCCCTCCACTGGGCCGGTGCCTTGGCTGCTGCTGTTGATCTGCTGCTGCCGTTGCAGATGGCTCTCCTGATGGTATTGCCTTACCTGGCTCATCCATACTCAGCTCAATGTCCTTGTTTACTGTTGCTTCTAAGTGTGTGTGTACATGGTAGATGGGGGGGTATAACTGTGATCTTGCCTTTATTCTGTGTGTGTGTGTGGGGGGGGGGGGGGGGGGGGGGTATGTGGGGTCATTTGAATCTGTAAAGCACTTTGAGATGCTATTTTGTATGAAAAGCGCTTTATAAATAAAGTTTGATTTGATTTGAATGTAAAAATCTGACATAGATCTTAAATCACATATAACTGTGACCATGCTTTTAAATCTGTGGGGGAGGGAAGGGAAGGTGGTTTTATGTGGGGTCATTTTAATCTGTAAAGCACTTTGTGATGCAACTTCTTGTATGAAAAGCGCTTTATAAATAAAGTTTAATTTGAATTGATTTGAAATATAATAGAATACATTTAAAACGTGTAGTTCAAATTTTAATAAAAGCCATTTCATAAAAGTAAGTCTTCAGTAGTGTTTTGAAAGATTCCAGAGATTGGGTAGACCTAATATTTAAAGGCAAACTGTTCCAAAGTTTGGGAGCTGCTACAGAAAAGCTCTGTCTCCACAAGATTTGAGTTTTGTCCTGGGAACCACTAAAAGCATCTGTGAGCTGGACCTCATAGTTCTGACTGGAATATGGGTCACCAGTAGCTCTGACAGATAAAAAGGGGCTAGGCCATAAAGACACAACAAACAACAACATTTTAAACTGGATCCTGAATAAAACAGGAAGAAGCAACTTTAGCATTGGAGTTATATGCTTGGTCCGCTTTGTGCCAGTCAGCAGACAAGCAGCCACATTCTACACCAATTGGAGACATCCGACTGAAGAGTGATCTAAACCAAAATACAGAGAGTTGCAGTAGTCCAATCTGCAAGAGACGAACAGGTGGATAACTTGTTCAAAAACCTTTGCAGGAAGGTATGGCTTTCCCTTTGCTAACTGCCTGAGATGAAAGAAGCCTGATTGAAACTCTGACATGTCTAGGTAGTTTAAAAGAGCCATCAATGAACACTCCAAGACTTTTAACATTTGTTTCATTGTAAGCGGACAGAGGGCCTAGGAGAATATCAGAGAAGTCTTGAGATACAGAATTGCCAAAAAGACAATCTCTGTTTTATCCTCATTTAGATTTAGAAGCCACAGTGAAGCTATCTACAAGAAGAAAAAGAACAGACTGTACTTTTTCCTGAAGCTTAAGTCCTTCTGTGTTTGCAGCAAGATGCTGCAGATCTTTTAGAAATCTGTTGCAGAGAGTGTAATTTCTTCTACCATCAGCAGCATGAGAGCTAGTAGCTTAAACAATAAAATCTCAGCAACCTCATAAAGAAGGCAGGTTTGGTCCTGGGTACTACTCTGGATTATCTGCAGATGATTGTGCAAAGAAGGATTACTGACAGCCCTAAGCATCCTCTTCATCAGACTGTCATTCAATAACAGAGTGTCTTCAGTCAGAGACTTATGGAGAACCGCTGTGAAACAGGCCGCTCCAGCAGATCCTTCCTTCCCACAGCCTTCAATATCTACAACGACTCTTTGAATAAACTTGGATATGAGTCACAACAACATTTAATTTCCCATTGGAATCAATAGCATATTTTCTCACTTCAAATTGTTCAGTAAGTAAACCTAAGTTCACAGCAGCATGAATATAAATTCAATTCAAATTCAAAATTCAAAAATACTTTATTGATCCCAGAGGGAAATTAAGTGTTGGTACAGCTCATATAATTATTTTTCTTTAAGGAGTTGTTGTAGATGATGATGGCTGTGGGCAGGAAGGATTTCCTGTAGCGGTCTGTATTGCAGCGAAACTGAAGAAGCCTCTGACTGAAGACACTCTGTTGTTGTAATATAGATCCAGAGAGGTTTAAAAAAGAAAGCAAATCTGAAGAAACTTAGTTTGTGATGAGTGTCTGCTCTCTGGTGAGGGGAGTCCTGGAGAAAGCACTTAGCAGGTTTTCTGTTACACACAGCCAATGTTGTGGAGTGATACATTAGAAACATAGCTCCATAGCTAGAAAGTGTACAGTAGGTAGTGCTTATTCCTAGCCATCTTAACGGCGTCAGGAAGTGGCTGATACCAAAGGCTAACTGATGTTTATTTGGCCAGGAGATTGGGTTCCTTATGGATCTCAGCTAACTCTAAGGGGAGGTCTTCTTGCAGTGATTCCTAGCTTCCTTTTTCGTTGATTCATACCATCACCATCCCCCAGTACAAAACTTGTACCAACACAACCCAACTATGATTAGTCCATTTGACTTTCTGCCTGACACCTACTTGCACTCCAGTCTTGTCTTTGTGACATTAAGGTTCTCAGCAGATTCAAAGTGGAACGTTCCTAGCATAGGGCTGATGGTTTATTTCATGACATGCCTTGCATCGCACAAAACATCCTATGAAAAAGTCAACAAGTTTGAGTTTTATTGCTGGCGTGGGGACAGGTAAGTTGCAAAATTACACGTGCAAAATGTTTGAAATATATATCCTCATATGATATTTGAATGTACCTGTTGAAATGTGACGTTTTCTACATAAATGTGTGTTAGCTATGCTCTCTCAAAACTGTTGGGTTATTTCTTTAACCCAAATGTTGTATTGTTGTAGCAAATTTTAACCAGACATTGGTCAAAAACAGTGATTAAGTTTATTTGTTGGAGAATAGAAAGGGCCCTGCGGTTCTTCACAGGTCGCCATTCTGAAACATGATCTGATCAGACTTCATTTAACCTCTCCGAGACATCTAAATAAAAAAGATTTAAATGGTAAAATGATCCTGTAGTAATGCTAATGTTCAATATTCAAACTTTGACCAAACCGTTAGTCATAAACTCATCATTGACAAGCAACATTTTAAGTGCTATATATACGGATAACTGGTTTTGTTATCCAAATCCAGTGGTTTGATCTTTTTTAATGCGGTTAGAAACATAAAATTAAAAGTCAATCTTTCTAGGGTTGAATGGAGCTGCAACTTTACCATAGTTGCCTGACAGCAAGAACCTTCTGTATTCAAACCAAACCGTGTTCAGGGCCTTGAACAATTGTGGGAACTCCTTGTGTACTTCAGCTTCCTCCCACAGTCCAAAAGTATACATTGGTCATTTGGGCATAGGTGGGATTATTAGCATGTATGCTTATACTGTATGTCCAGTGTTATGTTGCTGTACCTTGTTTTTTGTCCAAAAAGTGTTGGGGACTGACACCCTGCTACCTTGCAACGATACACAGGTAAGCTGTATTACACAGCTCCACAGAAGAACATGTAAAAATTTACCCAAATAGTTTTGCTTAGTAATCAAGGTATTGTGTTATTGTTTCAACTATTTTATAACACAAGAATGGTGTTTAGGTGAAACAGAGAATGTCATAGCACTATCAACCTTGGCTCTTGTCGTAACTCAGTGTGAACACTTGGTGGCAGTGAACAGCCATATTGTTGCTGCATGAAGCTGTTCAGTAAAGCAAGGACAGCCTAGCAACAGCCGAGCTGATTGCCATAAAAGTTCAGATCTTCCATTTAAATCTTCCACGGGGATTAATGTGAGGCTGACAGAGTAGGAATGGAATTTGTTCTCAAGGCTGTTGTTCTTTGTTTTTGACCCTCTAAGAAGACCAGTAACTGAAACACCAAAACCCATTTTAGAGAGAAGAGAAGGGGTATGTCCTGTCCTCCTCCACTGGTCAGCTCATGCAATTAGTGTAATTAGGATTGTCCCTCGGGTGCGGGTGTGTATATCTGTGTGTACATGGTGGTGCAGGATGAGCTCAATGGTGTAGGTGAGGGGGCTTGGTGGAGGTGGAGGTGGGGTTGGAGGTCTTTCCTCAGGAAAACATATCACCTTCCACCACAATAGAGAGCATCAGGAAACCACAGGCAGCCACATTGCTCTCTTGAGTCACCCAGCACTTTCAGACACGCTCTTGCACACATCAGTCTCTCTCACACACACTCACACACTCATACACACTCCACAGCCACGCAGCTCGCACGGCAAGCACTCTCCAGGATGACACTGAATTGAAGCACAGCACAGGCATAGTGTTCAGGTAAGTCTCTGATGCTTTTCTCCTGACTTCACTGATTAAAGTGTCTCATCCATTAAAATATTGCTCTCATTATGATCATAATATTTTATGATACCAACTGAAATCTTACAGTTATCTTGTTTATATATTTTGAACACATTTCTAATTTAACATTTGTCATGTTTTATTATAAAGACAAAAAAGAGGTAAACAGGGAAAAGTATATGCCTGGCCTTAGTAATTCCTGATGTAACTTCAGAATTCAAACTTTTTACCTTGGAGACATAAAAATCTCAGACCTGGAAACCAGCCCTCAGATATGAATATAAAATGATCCACACTCTTTACAGACGGTAGCTTGATGGGCAAGAAACAAACAAAAAAACTAAACAAAAAACCCCCCGAAAATATAAAACCACAGTGATGGTCAATAGTAAATCAATAGATTTTGTTTTGTTTATATTTTTGCATGTGTAAACCTTAAGCTTCAGTTTCTTCGTACTAAATTTATAAAACTAATGCTGTTTAGTCTAAATGGAGTTTAGATTGAGTTAGCCAAAAGTCTCACTGAAATATTGAAAAATAAGCCCGTTTTATGGTGCAAGATGTTGGATGAGGTATATTGGATGAGTCTGCGTTAAATTATCTCTATATTTTTCTTAATATAGAGATGATTCAAACTTGGTTAATAGTCCTATTGATATATCTACTGTAGACATAACGGCTCTGAATGCATTCATAAAACAGCACTGTGGATTTAGGACTGTCTATGTCAACCTGTTGGTATTAGAGCTATGAATGCTTTTTATTGTGAGACAAGACAAAGACAAGAAACAAACAAAACCGTTAACAATAAGAGACAGTAGATGGGTAAGTGTAAGTGAAGGCTTGCAAACATCACATAACTATGAATATGAAATAGCGATAATTATCGGGAAAGATTGGATGCATTACAATTGATACTGAACCCTATATATAAATAACATAATAATAATGATAATAAAAATAATAATCAAATCATTTATTGTTTACTTTTTGTATTTACAAAGATTGGAACCGAGTGTGCATGTTGTGAACCCACGTCACAAAGTTACAGAAAATCTTGAATTATTTATCTTTAATCTGTGACTCCAATAACATCTGTGATTTTATGCAAAACCATAAAAACAAGGGGTAGTTTATGATTAGCAATATTCCAATGGGTAGTTTAAGATTTGTCCCTTTCAGTTTGCATGTTTTCCGTGAGCCTTTGTGGATTTCCCGCGGCTGCTCCTGCTTCCTCATGCATTTCAAAGTATATGTGATCCTAAAATGGTAGAGGGTATGAGAAGTGTGCATTGTTGTTCGTATCCATGTTGGACTTGCAGACTTCTCACCTAGTCTCAGACTGGAGATGTAGCTAATAAGTATAATGCAGGGAATGTACTCTACTGGTAGAATAAAAAGTTTGTCAAAAATCAAGCTCTCATTAGGTATGAGATAATCACTACAAGTTACTGAGTTTTTGCAGAACATGAATATTTTACTTAATTTTTTTTTTAAACATTAAAATTTCATTAATTGTTTGAGAGCAAATGTATAAACAGACCCTTCACTTTAGAGAAGTTGCTTTCTTGAACCTTGTTGTTGGTTGCTTTCCAGAAGGTGCAGGTGCCAAGCATCCATTATCTGTACCCGTCCATCCTATGCAGAGTTGCGGGGGAGAGGCTGGCAGTCACGGGGCGAAAACACTGGTAATTATCCATGTTTCCTATTTTCTCTCAGAAGAGTTGGGGATTTTTGCCAACAAATTTCCAAAAAATCAGTCATTCAAGAAGGGGTTAGGGAATTTGTTTGGATTTTACATAATAGTTTTCAAACCAAGATTAAAAAAACAACAACTAAATAATGAATTTGTAAGTTATTCAAATTTTTTTTACTTCAGCCTGGATGTAATTGTGTCCATGAATATTGCGACGTCATCTAAAATGTTCTTGTTTTGCAGTTTTTTAAGGATCAGCTGCAATCATGCCTATCCTAAAAAAGCTCCCAGGAAGATCCAAGAGCTGCCACGAGTTTCCTAGAGTAAACGGTGAACTGATCCTGCCCCGGCTGGACTTGGACCTAAGGGACCTAAATGATCTCAATGAGCTGAAGGAGCTGAATGACCTAAAGGACCTGAACAAGAACCTTAACCCCTTTGAAGATGTAGACTTGGACGAGGACGAGAAGAACAGGGGTGACATGGGCCTCTTCATGGGGGAGGTCAGAGGGAACCTCCATCTGAGGTCCTCCAGGGATGGAGAAGAGGAAGAGAACGAAGTGAACTCAGAGAAGCATGGGGCAGGGAACCCTAAAGGGAAGCCGCTCAGGGGAACTCTGGAACGGATCTGTGGAGTCTCACCCCTCAAAACCCTTGGAAAACTTGGGAAGGGTTTTCGCATATCAGGACGAAACGTGTGGGGAAACAGTTTTCCCTACTACAACCCTGGAGAATCAAATACACTCCCAGCAGAGAAGGAGAAGAGGAAAGGGCTGAGAAGAGGCTCAGAGGGAATTATGACCCTACTTCGGTGAGGAATGGGTCCTGAGGAAGGTGTCATTGGGATGGGGAATTGCAAGCAGAAAAAAAACAATAATTTAAATTGTGATTTTGTGACTTCCAAACAATAGGGGTTATATCATTGGTGCTTGAATACATTCATCAGTCTATCAAAAAAAATTAACTAAATTGTTGGATAAGCTTGTAATAAAGACAAAAACATTAGATTCCAAAAATGTAACGTAAATAAAGAGTCCCAAAAGAGAAGGAGAAAACTCTTCTAACCATGTGTTGATGGCAGCAGAGCAGAATCTTGGCCTGGTCTGTTGTACCAAGGCGTTATTTAATTTGCTGTAGTGGATCCACAGAGTCTCTTTTATTTTCATCTGACATGTTGTGTACTTCCTGGGCTCACTGAATTAGAATATGCAGCAGCACACTTTAGCAGACGTGTTTTAATAAGTAACATTTGAACTGTAACAGAAAATACTGTTCTGTTATGCACTAAACAGTCCCTAGTTGTAGTTAATGTTTTGGTACTGCTGCTGTGGATGGTCTGCAGTTTTACAGGTCGCCGTAAAGAGGAGCGCAGGGAAAGCCTGCCTTGCGTGGACCTGAACACTGAGTGTGAGGCAGAGGGATCCAGGCGACCTTCGTTTCTTAGGATCAGTTTGGGCAAGCTGAAAAGAGAATCCATGTCGGACAAGGCTTCCCAAGAGGCTGACGAAGAGGAGGTGGAGGAGGAACCAGTGATCAATACCAGAGAGCCCCTGTCAGGTAGGAATCAGGGAAACAGCGTCAGTTCAGCACTTCACGTTCAAGGTTTATGTGTGTTTCCTGTGAATCTCAGACAACGTTCTGACTAGGTTGAGAGGTCCCCAGATTCCTGAGTCACTCAGTTGACTGTCAGATCAGGAAATAATTGCACATCCTCCCAGCACAGGTTCTTGTAAAAGTTTAACAGACCCACTGTTAACTTATTCTACAGGGAACATTGGTAGAACACTACAATGTAGAGAATGAGCCGCAGAGAGCCCAGTCTGTTGCTCAGTCACATGCACAGCTATATTCCTTAAACATGACAACAAAAAAGCCTTTTTTGTCTTGTCTAGTGGCGTCTCTGGCATGATAAGTTAGGTGGGACACAGCATTTCACTACCTAATAGCAGCAACTAATTGTTCTGTGATGCGTACAATCTGACTTTGATCAATAATATTGATTGCTATTTAATGTGATTCATTTAATATTGATTCAATATTAAATGAACCACATAAAATAGCACACATCTACTCACTACAAACCCCATTTTATGTAAATGTAATGTTTAGTCTCTAATTTTCGGTCAAGAGGCAACGTGCTAAATTTAGACTTCATCAAAAAAAATCTACTTCATTCTTTGTTTTTTTGTCTTGGTAGCTAGCAAGGACATTCGATGGGTGAAAACTTCTATCCAACATAACGTAAACATGACGTGTGCTATTCCGATTTCTTCTTCTTCTTCTTCTTCTTCTTCTTCTTCTTCTTCTTCTTCTTCTTCTTCTTCTTCTTCTTCTTCTTCTTCTTCTTCTTCTTCTTCTTCTTCTTCATTTCTGGCGCATTGCTGCTTTTCACCATTGAGGAAGGTAGCAGGATATCAGCTTGGGGCCATGGCATTTGTGCCCCTCGACTGTCTACTGAGCGCACGTTTCGCATCCACACTGTGATTTCAGATTTTCATCATTTAAACAGACGTTCAGGGGCCGGCCCAAATCACTGTTTCAAGAGGATTCAGCCTACTGAGCTTGTCAGTACTCTGGCAAAGAGTTAGATAGTTATCCACAAATGTTTATAACAGAATCTTCTTGCTTACAGAATCAGTCTTTATATGATATTACTCTGTAAATCACGACCCTGTTCTTCTGATAAATTTAAACATGGCATGCTTAGAATTCCTCAGCAACATCTGGTGGGGCCAGGCCCCACCGGCCCCCAATGCCGAGAGGCAACAGGTCTTGTCACTGTTGCTGATAAACTTAGCTTTCTATT
The DNA here is from genome assembly GCA_963556495.2 of Valencia hispanica. NCBI lineage: Eukaryota > Metazoa > Chordata > Actinopteri > Cyprinodontiformes > Valenciidae > Valencia > Valencia hispanica. The sequence continues at coordinate 48,213,724 of OY747715.1, forward strand.
TTTTGCATTCCAACAGTTCTGGAGATTCTACAATTAGTCAACCACAGAGACCTTCTCTTGGCTGACACACACATTCTGGAGCTGGAACGAGAGTGTGAGCTTCTGTCTTTGCTACCAACCACAACTATAGCCACCCCTACTTCTACCTTGGGTCCCAGCACCCCACCCATGGGCCATCTTTTATCATCTTCATCGTTTGATGAGGCCCTCAGCTCTAATGCAACACTAGACTCAAGCAGAAGGAAAGCTAAGGATGTGGAGCTCTTGTATGAAGCCTTGCAAAAGGAGATGTGGGACGTAGTGAGAGAGTCGCTGCGCCAACCCAGCGCTGGCCCTAACCTTGGTCTAGTGGTGCTAGTTATCCAACAGGAGGAACATGCCGATGCTGCCTGGGCTGTGAGAGAGGAGACCAGGACAGAGCGAGTGAGCCCCCACATCCACCCCAGCCAGCGCCCCCGCCGACTGAAGACAAAGTGGAGGCAGGCAGTGGCAGAAGCTGCGGACTGGAGCCTGCCTCACCAGGTGGATACTCAGGCAGGCCAGCTGGCTTCATATCTGGAGCGTCTGAGGAGCCGAATGGTGGATGATCTGGACGCAGCCAGGAGAAATGCTGTATCCATTTACCCAGAGGAATTTGCAGCCTTCCAGGTGTATGTAGAAAGTTACCATCAAGCCATCTCCAAACGTCTTCGGACCATCACCAGTGGGCCGCTGCAGATCACAGATGTCTACTCACTATTAGACTGGTTTTACAATATCTACAACAGGTTGGTGAAGACAATATTTACAGGATGCATTAGTCTGATGAATATGTATCCAGGTTTCTTAATACATCTTTTTGTTGTTGCCTATTATCCTAAAGGGATGTGCTGGGTACCATTGGCAACAGCACACCCATAGATTACTCTGCATTGCAGCCTATTCTTCCTCAGCAGACAGTGGACAGGCTGGAGGAAGACTGTATCGGTATAGTCAGGGTAAGATTCTGACTTTTTGCATAGATGTTCCTGTGGAAAGCTGGATGAAAGATTTATTTTCATGGAACCTTGTCTTTTTCAGGATAAAGTGACAACAGAGCTGATCCAGGTTCTAGATGAGGAGGAGAGGCGTTGGGCCCAGACTTTACATATAGAGGAGTATCAGTCAAACCTAGCACGCTCAGTGATCCAGGTACAGTGTAGCATCTTGGTAATTTTGCCCAAAACCTCTGGGAACTTTCTACTTGAGAACCCAAATTCTAACTCTTATATATAATGTTTCCAGAGGCTGAATGTGGATTTGGATAGATCTACATCTGTGAGCCAGTTTCTTGGTGCAAGAGTTGCTCGCTGTTGTCTTATTGGGCTTGCTGACTTCCTTTACAAGTGAGTTTACATCAACAATGAAATTAGATCAGATGATTGATATAGGACAACAGGTTTTATTATACGCTTGAAAATATTGTGGGAACCAGGATTAACAATAAGATCATTTTAAAGCTATGAATAAAGCACAAACTGAACACTGTTACACAGAACACAGAAAAGGTCTAACTTTAGTTCACATACAACGATAATGAGTCTGTTTTCATGATTTCAAAGAAAACTACATTTGTAGTCCCATGATAGGAATAACATGAAGGTATTTACACTGTTCAGGCATGGGATATATTAGGCTAAAGATGACCCGGCTAAAGGGTTGTGAGGAGTGAAGGCTAGCCCATGTTCCCCAATTCAATAGATGAGTTGCTGTAGCTCATATTGCTGAAAAACTCATCTTGGTTCTGAAATATATCAGAATGCAAAGTCCATCACAGATTGTTCCGTATTGGGCTGCATAACTACAGACCAGTCAGTATGCCCATGCTCACCATGATGTTATGTCTGATTGGTGTAGATTATCTGGCAATATGAGAAACCTATTCTGAGAAAGTTATTCTGCAGAGTGGATCGTATCTATCTTCAGAATTCACTGGGTGAGAGGCATGGAAGGGCATGGACAGACACCCTGACACCTAGGGCCATTTAGGTTCCCAATTAAGCACGCATGCATGTCTCTGGAATGTGGAACACCAAAATATCCAGGGAAAACCTTCAATACATGGAGGTGACAACAAATCTCCACACAGAAAAGCCCAACTGAGATTTGAAGGCAAAATCTTTTGACTAACCACCACTTCAACATTTAACCACAACCCAGATGTAAAACATCTGCATATTAGTACTACCTTTATCATTTTCTGAAGAATTAATTCCCCAATTTGTGTTTAGAACTCAAGCAATTAAAAAAAAAAGTTGTAAAACTTTTCATACATTGTTAATATAAGGTCCTTGGTGGCCAATCATTGTTGCTTTTGACCATTCTAGTCTATTGACTGAACTTAGATTCCTAAAAGTCTCACAAACCTTACATGTTTCCAGCTTCCAGCGGAAGGTGGAGATGTTTCATGAATCCCAAGCAGAATTTGGAGACAGAGGAGATGGCTACGTGTCCAGGACCATAGCTCTGGTCAACTGCTGCCCTCCCCTGAGGTACAACCTTAACCATGGTGACATGATTTACCTGAATACTGATGGAAAGGTTTGCAATAAACAACTTAAATGTGCTACGTGCTATTTGTTTTTCAAATCTACAGGACCTTTGTAGAGCGTTGCAGGCAATGTGACCCACAAAGCAGCGAAGAGTCAGCTCAGAGAGCCAACTCTTCTGTGGATAGAATCATCAGCCAGTCAGTGCGGGTTCTGACAGACAGACTGTTTGAGCATATCAGGGTCAGCATGAACATTTCTTCTCAATTTTAAACATTTTAACATTCTAGCAAGATGTTCAGTTCCAGGACAACAAGAGATATACACTATTAGTTCGTTTTGCAAATTTTGATACAAGCTCTCAGTGGTGATCATTTTTTAATCAATTCTAAGATAATAAAATAAAGAGAAAGTATTTGCTCTTTCAGTTGTAGATATAAAAATGATCTGATCTTTAGTGGGTTTGATTTGTTTTTTCTTATCTAACCACACACACACATCAAATTTCACACTGTCACTAATAGACAAAGATCAAACCAAAATACTGAAGCTGCAAGTGAAAATCTAAGTACTCCATTATATGGGTTCAATATCATGCCACAGACGATTTGTGCGTGCAAAAAGATTTTGCATGTGTGCACAAAGATTTTGCATGTGAAAGGATGTCTTGTAGTTGTATAAAACAAGTCGTGCTTGTAAAAAAAATCTGAACCCGCAGAAACATTTTGTGGCTGTGCAAAAAAACTTTGTCTGCAGAAATATTATTTGCAAACATTGTCGATCAGTTTCGTAGTTGTGTCTTTTTTTTCTGTGTGTGTGCAAATTAAATTTGTACCCGTAAAAGTTTCGCCATACAAAATATCTGTACGAGTGAGACATCTGTAACACTGCACCCACGAGCTCGCTAAATAAAAACCTATAACCACAAAACGTTTTTACGGATTGAAGGCCAGTCAAATTCGTGCCACTAACAGCCAACCAGGAGACTGCATACTGGCGAGCCAAACCGCCAATGACAGATGACGACGTCTTTTGGGGGAAAAAGAAGAAGAAGCTCCGAAAAGTTAGAAAAGTATTCAGAGATTCGGCTTTTGCGGATAAATAACTTATCATCGGAGCATTGCTTTTACAAAACCGACACATCAGTGCATAACAGCAAGGTGGACTGCGAGCTGCAATCGTGTTTTCCTCAAAACGAGCCGTCCTCCACGCGGGGAGACTTGCAGCCTCTATGCAGAGCCTGCTGGTGCGCGAATGCGAAGAGACCGTCTACAAATTGCAACACTGAAAAAATACGACAAAGAAATATTAAATTCCTTCACCTAGGACAGGTGTAGTGTCAACCAAATTGTATATATATATATATATATATATATATATATATATAAACACAGCAAATATAAACCCTTTTCTATTGATCTTACTACAACACATAGTTGTTTAAATGTATTGTTTGTAAGTAATTTTAGGACTTTTTTATCATTCAAAAAACTAATAGAATGTGCAATAACAAATTACATGTTGTAGTGCCATGACACTCATAGCCCACATATACCATCTCCCCTTGTTCATACTACAACTCATTCTTTGGTAAAATAGGATCAATATTCATTTTGGTGATATTTTAGCATTCAAAAATGTATTAAATGTGCAATAACTACACTATTACATGCTGTGGTGTAACCAAATTCACAGGATATGTGAACCATCTTCCCTTAATCATACTACAACTCTTACTTTAGTTGAATAAGTTTCAAATTCATTTTTTTTGATATTTTAGCATTCAAAAACTTCATAGCAGCCATTTGCTATAATCAAAAAGTTCATTTTCTTTCTCATTATTGTACATTCAGCACCCCATCTTGACAGGAAAAACAGAAATGTAGAAATTTTTTGTAGTATGATCAATGGAAGATGGTCCATATATCCTGTGAATTTGGTGACACCACAGCATGTAATAGTGTAGTTATTGCACATTTTATATATGTGTTTATGTATATATACAATTTTGTTGACACTACACCTGTCCTAGGTGAAGGAATTTAATATTTCTTTGTCGTATTTTTTCGGTGTTGCAATTTGTAGACGGTCCCTGCGCATTCGCGCACCAGCAGGCTCTGCATAGAGGCTGCAAGTCTCCCCGCGGAGGACGGCTCGTTTTGAGGAAAACACGATTGTAGCTCGCAGTCCACCTTGCTGTTATGCATTGATGTGTCGGTTTTGTAAAAGCCATGCTCCGATAAGTTATTTATCCGCAAAAGCCAAATCTGTGAATACTTTTCTAACTTTTCGGAGCTTCTTCTTCTTTTTCCCCCAAAAGACGTCGTCATCTGTCATTGGCTGTTTGGCTCGCCAGTATGCAGTCTCCTGGTTGGCTGTTAGTGGCACAAATTTGACTGGCCTTCAATCCGTAAAAACGTTTTGTGGTTATAGGTTTTTGTTTTGCGAGCTCATAGGTACAGTGTTACACACGAGCCCGAGATGTCTCACTCGTACAGATGTTTGTATGGCAAAACTTTACAGGTACAAATTTAATTTGCACACACAGAAAAAAAAAAACACAACTACGAAACTGATCTACATGTTTGCAAATAATATTTCTGCAGACAAATGTTTTTTGCACAGCCACAAAATGTTTCTGCGGGTTCAGATTTTTTTAACAAGCACGACTTGTTTAATACAACTACAAGACATCACTTCACATGCAAAATCTTTTTGCACGCACGAATCGTCTGTGGCATGTTATTGAACCCATACCATTATTCAAATTACTTGTAGAGCCACCTTTCGCAACGATTACTAAATTTAGTCATTTCTGTATGACTTTTGAGTCTCTCACATTGCTAGATTTCAATCATGACTCAGTTTTTTATAGTTTGCTGTCATTTTATTTTATACAACTCAAATAAAGTTCCACCTCACCTCACCTTTTCAAGCCAGATGAGGTCTGAATTTGATGGGGTTCTTGCAACACTTTAATTGTTTTCTTCTTCTGTAATTCTGTTATAGAGTAGTTGGTGTGCTTAGGATAATTGTCTTGTTGATGAGCTAGTTTGGGCCAATCTTTTGCTTTCATGCAGAAATCTAAAACAACACCATACAGAAGAGTTCCAGGTTGATTCATTGACCACAAGGCAAACCACTACCATAGCTGCAAAACAAACCCAAATCATCAAACCTTCACTACCAAATGTGTCTTATTAAATATGATGCTGTGGAATATGATCCAACTTCTGTATTTTGGTTTAATCTGTGAAAAGACATTGTTTCAGAACTAGGGTTAGGGTTAAAGTTAATTCAGATATATTCTTTTCTTGAGAGAAGAGACTTTCTTCTAGAAACTTATCCTTGGACACCACTTGTTTAGCCTATTTTCAGATTGTATTATCATGAACTTCATCATTGGACATGCTAACTGCAGCCTGTAGGGTCTGAGGTGGTGCCCTATCCACTATTGGAACTTCAAGGGAATTTTACCGGAACTTCACGGTATGGACGTGTCTCCACTACACCGGACCGGGCCGACAGGGCCGTTTTCAGGAACCAACAGAATACCAGGAATGTACTCTGAAATAGCCCGAAAGAGTCGCTGAAAAGTCACAGATTTCTTTTCTCCAAATTTGACTTTCAATATGGCTGCTCCTCGCATCAACGATAGTAGCTGTGGTGGAAACATGCTCATTTTACAAGACAGACAAGTGAGAGTTGCATCTAAAATCAACATTACATGTAGAGCATTTAACTCTACAAAATAAAAGTGGTGTTTGCATGTGGAAAGTACAGTAATGATCTTTATGAGAGGTACTGTCAACAATGGTTACCTGGGCCTCACCATATATCCCGACTTATCCGACTGCTGTTTACTTGGGCGTGACGTCAAACCTAGCTCTGAGTTCTGCCTTCCAAGGTAAATGGAACACATATTAAGTCATGCTGATTAGTTGTAATTCAGAGGGAAATGAGCATACGTCACCTAACAACCAGCTTTGTAAAATAAGAGCAATTGCTGGTGAAGCAGTTTATAACAACAGCAAACAGAAACGCAGCAACCATACCCGCTTCTTCCATGTCGATCTCTTGTTATTCTTTTTCTGATGTGGGTGCCTTTTTGTGCTGAAAAAAGTCCCTACTCACTGCCATACCTGTTGTTATATGAGGACATCTTAGCAGATTCCTTAAAAGGCCAATTTATGTTTGGACTGTTTTGATTCATTCGAGCTCTCAGAATTATCAAAAATATTAGCTTCATCTAAACCTTCAACCTGTATGTTGGAACCAATTTCAACCAAATTATTTAAAGAAGTGTTCCCTTTGGTTACAGGGCCCATTTTAGATATGATGAATCTATCCTTAGTAAATGGATACGTACCACAGGAATTTAAGGTTGCTGTAATTAAACCTTTACTCAAGAAACCTTCTTTCGATCAAGATGACTTGGTGAATTACAGACCTATATCTAACCTTCCTTTCTTATCTAAAATCATTGAGAAAATAGTTGCTAATCAAGTCTGTGAGCATCTAAACAGTAACGAGCTGTTTGAAGAGTTTCAATCAGGTTTTAGAGCTCATCATAGCACTGAAACAACACTGGTGAAGGTTACTAATGATATTCTCATGGCCTCAGATAATGGACTGGTGTCTGTTCTGGTTTTGTTAGATCTCAGTGCTGCTTTTGACACAGTCGATCATAATATTCTCTTAGAAAGGCTTGAACATGTTGCAGGGATCAAAGGAACAGCACTAGGCTGGTTTAAATCATATTTGTCTGACATATTTTAGATTGTTCATCTAAATGATAAATGATAAATCTTCACACTCAACGTTTTTAATCCTATATATATATATATATATATATATACATACAATTTTGTTGACACTACACCTGTCCTAGGTGAAGGAATTTAATATTTCTTTGTCGTATTTTTTCAGTGCTGCAATTTGTAGACGGTCCCTGCGCATTCGCGCACCAGCAGGCTCTGCATTTTAATCCTATACATATATGTATATGTGTATATATATATATATATATATATATATATATATATATATATAATTGGTAAAATCATTAGACAACATGGGATAAATTCCCACAGCTATGCCGATGATACACAAAAGTATTTATCCATAAATCCTGATCAATCCAGTCAGTTAGGTAGATTACAGGCATGTCTGGAAGACATAAAAACATGGTTGACTCTAAACCTTTTTCTCATAAATTCTGACAAGACAGAAGTTGCTGTCTTTTGACCAGAAGTTCTAAAAAAGAAACTAATTAGTCAATCACTTCATCTGGATAGTATTAAATTGGCGCCCAGTAATAACGTAAAGAACCTCTGCATTATTTTTGACCAAGACGTGACATTCAAATCCCATATTAAACAGGTTTCTAGGATTTCCTTCTTTTACCTCAGGAATGTTGCTAAAACTAGAAACATCCTGTCCAGGAGTGATGCAGAGATGCTGTCTACTTTTAAGGCCAGGCTTAAAACTTTCCTTTTTGATAAAGCTTATAGTTAGAGTGGCTAAGGTCATCCTGAGCTATCTCTGTAGTTATGCTGCTATAGGCTCAGACTGCTGGAGGACAGACTGACCACTTTTCTTCACTCTGCTACTTTTCTCCTCTACTAATCTCAACCTCACGCCAATGACTCGATGCGATCTGCTGGGATTCCTTAAATAGAAACCTAGCTAAACCTTTAAACTGATTGGATGTTTGTATTGAAATGACTTCTTGTAAAGTGCCTTGAGGTGACGTCTGTTGTGAATCGGTGCTAAATAAATAAACTGAACTGAATTGAATTCTGTATGGAGACACGGCGGCTGGGACAAGCGGGCCAACAGATTTACCCTGATAGAAGAAAGTTCGGTAAAATTACCCGGAAGTTCTGATAGTGGAAACGCACCTCTTTATTCTTTGAGCATTGTATAATCTGATCTTGTTGTGAATCTGGTGAGACGTACACTTCTCGGAAGATCTGGAATAATCCCAAATGTTTTCCATAGACCTAGAAAGCTTCCCAGAATGATGGGCAGAAATAATGCCTAAGGTCAGTGCTGATGTATTTCCTCCTTGGCTTTCTTTTAACTATGGAAACTTTTACTTTTGTAGATGTGATTGAACTTGCAGTTTTTTTGCTTTTGCAAAGTTCCTTTACAAGTTGGTAAAAATCAGATCCTTTTCATATTGTCATACTATATGAAACCCTAACTCTGAAAGAGGACTCTCTCTCTTTTACCTTGACTATACATGTAAGAGGTAGCTCTACAAAGCATCAAGAGAGCCTTGTGTGTTGCAGAAATGTGCCACACTGCACTTTGTTAATGTGTTTCTGACCTGTTGTTGACAGGCTTTCTTCGACAAACTGATGAAGAGGAAATGGCTGAACAACACTGAAGCCTTTGAAGCCATTGAAGCCAGCATTAAACAGCACTTCAAAAAGTTCAAAAGGATGGACCCTCCTCCGTATCAGGTAAAAAGCTTCACCAACCATTCACTTGAGGGGGGAACGAAAGTTTTAAAGACTTTTCCTGGAAATGGTTGAAAGACACATGCAGTAGATCATCGGTTACTTTTCTAAACAGACACTGGTGGGTGAGGTGCATAGACGGGTCCTGGTGGAGTATGTCCGAGCCATTATGCGAGGACGGATCATTTGCACCTCCTCCAAGATGAGGAAGAGGATGGCTTTTCGACTTCAAGATGAGGCCAAGCAGTTGAAAGGGCTCTTTAGAGATTTGGTAAGATTGATGTACAAATACAAACATCACAACACAACACATCTTATGAAACACTTTAGCATGAGGAAGCATCGATGACTGGCCTAAATCTTACACTTATGGAGACAAGAAATGTTAAGGAATTCCAGAGGGCTGAAAACAAGACACCAAGCTGGTAAGAGAAATGCAGACTCTGGTGACTGTGAATGGAGATTGACCTTTGAACTTCCCAGGTCAAGAAAAAGTCAGACAGTGTTTATACAAGAAAGAACGCGTCTCAGTGATGGCAGGCATGAAAAATGGTTGCCTTCACAAGGATGGAGAAGGATGAACTGGGCTTACGTTAGCGCTTGTCAAAAGAGGGAAGAGAGAGTACAACAACTGGGCTTGACGCAGTGGCATTTGCCCCCATTTGGGGTCCGAGTTCAAACAAGTGTCCGTCATCTCGGCTGACAACAGGAAGTTGCTGTGTTTGGAAAAGAACTTCCTGTTCCTGTCAGCTGGACAACTTTGATGTGCCTCTGGCTTGGACTTTCTCACCAAGGAGCGGGATGAAGCCTCTGTGGAAACTGGGAATGTTTGGGCGGGGGGGAGAGGATGACTTTTTAATGGCTGTCTAAAGGAGATGTTGTTATTTTTAGTGAATGCCAAAGTAAGGGATTCATTTATCTTTTCCTGAATATTTGAGGGAAAAACAAAAACGCGGAAGACGGAGGTGGAGATCTTTTATTCACCAGTGAATTAGGTGTTTGACCTCTAGCCTTAAAAGGCATTAATCTTTGTTTCCCCTAATGATACTCTCTCTGGACTACTTTCCATGTTTTCTTTGAAAAGGAAATATTTAAGCTGAAGCATTGTGATAACATACTTCAGATTTACTCAAACAATGAGCTCATCATTTTCTATAGATAATAGGTTTTTAAAGATGTACCTTTTCTGACCTTTAGGAATCAAGTGCCTCCTGGTTGGACAGCACCATCTGCCACTTAGCTGACATCATCCTCCTTGAAGACACTCCCTCCATTCAGATGGAGGTGGCTGTCCTGGTGAAGGAGTTCCCAGATATAAGGTGAGGTCACGAGTCAACAATATTAGAGTTGTCATAATGCAACAAGGATTTAAACACCCTTTCTTCTTTTGTGCTTACTGCTACACATTCACTGGGGTATTACTGACGCTGAAATTAGAAAAAGAAAACAAAACAAAATATGTATGATATTATTTTCTTTTTCTTTTTTCTTTTTGTTATAATGGGCCAAAACAAGGAAAAGCAGTGTGGAAACTTTTCTACATTAACATGAACTATTTTTGGAGATCAGCCAGGGTCTGTTTTATAAATGGATGAGGCAGAGAGGCCCCTCGGGGTTTGGCAGGAGAAGTCCCAGCTTGTTTGCACACATTCCGACTCAGGTGACCGTTGGCAACCTTTATCAGCATGTGACGCACAAGCCTCCAAGGAGTGGACAGGAAACTGCTGCCGAGTACTTCCTGTTCCTGCCACACAGCTGGAGACGGACTGGTGCCACAATTGGAATTAAAGACGTGGCACTTGAGACATGAATGTCTGCTAACTCCTTGTGTGTTTATTGGAAGCTACCACATGACAGAAATCCAAGACATCAAAGAGTACAGGCATTCCTTTAGTATTGTGTGCTTTATCCTACTTGGACTAGTGTCCATTCATTTGCCATAACCCTGGTTGTATATTTGACTGGTTCATTCAGACTAGTTGGTTTCCTGGCACTGACCTTGCTTTTAGCTGACCCACCACCAATCCAAGAGCTTATTTTAGAACAAGTTCTGATGTGTGTTTAGGACCCTTGTCCTGTTGAAACACCCAGCTTTTTCTACATTTCAACCATCTGTTGTTTTAAAGCAGTGGCGGCTCCAGACAATTTTGATTGCGGGGGCAATGGGGGGGTCCTGGTCATTTCAATGGGGGTCTCATGAAAACAAACAAAAAATACAGTGGACACAGCTAATAACTGCATATTACTGCTACTAAACAACAAAAACAACACAACATATCAACTACTTTGTTTTAAATTAATTAATCAATTGCAGTATGCAAATAATATGCTCCAACTTTAATTGTCATAGCCACACCAATGACAGAAAACATATTTACAAAATAGTATCTATTCTCATACTCTCACCACCTTTTGATTGCCCTAGTTCTGTCCAGTTTCCCCCTGGCATCCTCTCTGCTCCTCTTTTGTCCAGTCTCCTCTCTTCTTCTCTGCTCTTTTCAGTCTTCACAGGTGTGATTTACTGCAACATATGAGATTATAGTACACATTAATAGGCTAGTATTTATGCTAAAAACAGCAATACAATAGCAAGAGGTTCACTTCACTCACTTCACTCACTTCACTCACAATATTGACGGCTCTTTTGACCAGTCTCCTCCTGTCCTCTTAACTCTCCAGTCTCTTTCTGCCATCTTCTCTGCTCTTCTTTTGTCCAGTCTCCTCCTGTCTTCTCTCCATTCTCCAAAGGTGTGATTTCCTGCATCAATTGTGTTTATAGCAAATTAAATACAGTACAATTTAAACCTGTTAAAATATAATCTAAGGAGAGTGCTCACCACTTAAAAGAGAACAATTCGCCTGTTTTTATGATTGGCTGCAAAGCGATCAATAACAATATTTTCATCCATCTCTTTTGTTCTTCTTGAGCTGCTTGCCAGCACAGCCAGATTGTTGGTTTGGACATCACCACTTTTTTTTCTGAGGTAGGTTTTTAAGAGCCGGAAGCAGGAGAAGCTTCTCTCACAAGCAGCTGTTGATACAGGCAGTGTCATGGAGATGCACACAAGTTTGTATAAATCAATGAAAGCCTCCTTGTATGGCCTCAATAGAATCAGTCCGCATTTCTTACATAAAAACTATAATTGCCGGACGTAAAGTAGCATTTATGTCAGTGTATGCACCTAACCATTTTGATCCTATATTTTTCACCACACTAACTGAAATTTTGTCCGAGATTTATGATTTTGCTATAATTATAGGTGCAGATATGAACGCGGTTATAAGCCCTGGCTTAGACTCCTAGAGGTCCGCTGGACACTGTTCTCACTCTCAAAGCTCTATTCCAGCCTCTCTGTCCAAATTTATATCTGAATTCAGCTTAATTGATGTATTTCGTACTATTTAGCCCAAAGTTAGGCAATATAGTTTCTATTCGGGTAGACATAAAACCTACCCTCGCATCGACTTCATCTTAACCTCTAGCTCAATCTCCGAAATCCATAAAGTAGTGCTTTCTCCTACTCCATTGTCTGACCATAGCATTATTTTAGTAAAACTTACCTTACCAAATACACCTACCAGAGCAGCTCTCTGGCGTTTTAACACGACATTGCTCAAGAATGAAGAATATTGTAGCTACTTCCGGAGAGAGTTGAGCAGATTTGTGGCTGAGAATACTAGTTCCGTTAATGACCCTAGAATATTCTTGTACGCTCTAAAGGGATGTATCAGGAACAGCTCGATAGCTTTCGTCTCACATCTTAGTAAGAATCGGTGGGCCAAAATAAATAATCTTGAATCTAAACTTACTTCCCTAGAACACCAACAGCAACTCTCTTTCTCTGAAGCCAGAAAACAGAACATTGATGTGACATAAAGTGAATTCAATTCTCTGCTCAGACAAAGGGACGAATTTTTGATTCATAAGACCAGAAGATCGTACTATTTCCATGGCCCTAGACCTAGTCACCTTCTATTGCTCAGACTCAAGCAAAGTGAGAAATTTGCCAACATAACAACCATCCGCTCTGGGTCATCACAGAACATTTTACCAGAGCCTAAAGCTATTAACACGGAGTTCCGCAACTTTTACTCTAACCTCTATACTTCTGAGGTTAATTTGGACAGTGACAGATGTAGAAACTTTATACAGAAAGCAAATCTTCCAGTCTTGACCCAAGAGGAGACAGATGGCCTGCAGAGACCTATCTCACTGATAGAACTGAAAGAGGCCATTCAGAGAATGAAAACGGGGAAATCGCCGGGGTGGGACGGAATACCCCCTGAATTCTATTTGTTTTTCTGGTAGGAGCTAGGTCAATTCATGCTGGATATGATCTACACAGCTGTGGATAAGGGCTCATTTGGACGAGACACCAACTCTGCTATTCTCACCGTTCTCCCTAAACCAAATAAGGATCACTCCCTCTGTGGCAATTACAGACCCCTGTCACTTCTAAATTCAGAAATAAAAATATATGTTAAAGTTCTGACTTCACGGATTGAGACATTCATGACTAAATTAGTACATCATAATCAGATTGGGTTTATCAAAACACGCCACGCAGCTGATAACTTGCGTAGACTTCTCCATACAATATATTTTCCTAAAGATATTGAGTCACCATGTGCTGTTCTATCATTAGATGCCGAAAAAGCCTTCGATAGACTCGAATGGGACTATCTCTGGCTGGTTTTGGAAGACTTTGGTCTTGGTACTAAATATATTAAGAGGATTAAGACACTTTACTCTAACCCTTCTGCTATGGTCTTTTCGGGAAACATGTTCTCTTCCCCCTTCCCAGTATCAAGGGGCTCCCGTCAGGGCTGCCCTCTATCTCCTCTCTCTCTTGCGCAGACTATTAGGCGGCACCCCTCTCTTTCCCCAATATCCTTTTGTAACACTTCACATCATATATCATTATTCGCGGATGACATTCTGTTACACATACTGTAAATAATGCGCCAGTGTGTATTGGAGGTGTTTGAGGAGTTCAGCACTCTCTCCGGCTATAAAATTAACTGGACTAAGTCCACAATGATGCCCCTTAACTCCTCTCTCGACACTTCCACATTGCCATCACACATACCAGTGGTTGCGAGCTTCCAATATCTGGGCATTGATGTCTTCCCCTCCTTATTCTCCATCTCTAGCAAAAATTTTCAGGGTATTATGAAACGGGCAGAGGGAGACTTGGAGAGGCGGACGCAGCTGTCAAAAATCAAAATGGACGTCCTTCCTAGAGTGATCTTTTATTCTAATATGATACCCCTTCCCCCACCTAAAGGCTACTGGGACAAGATGCATAGTATAATATCAAAATTCATCTGGGGCGGGGGACGGCCACGCATCAAGCTAACTACTCTTCAGCGCAATTAACAGAATGGGGGTCTTGCTGTCCCTATCTTCAAATTTTATTCTTGGTCTTATGTGCTGCGTCCAATCGCCAATTGGTTAGCCCCCCAGATACAACTATCATGGAGACCTATAGGAGAACATTTAGCCTCCCCTCACCGTCTTCAAGACTTAATACACTCAGGCCTCTCCATTAAACGTGCCACACTAAAACTGGGCCCCATTATGTCGTTTCTTTTGACTGTGTGGCGCTCAGTGGAGAGGCTGACCGGCTCAATGTTGAAATGGCATGTACAAAGTCCTATTTTTCAATAGTATTCTCTACTTACGGGTGGGGTGCCCTTCTCCTTCAGGAGGTGGAGTGAGAGAGGGATTAACGTCTTGTCAGATGTCTGCGATGGTGGGGGTTTGAGGTCGTTTTCTAATCTACGAGCTACTTATGATATACCAGGTACATATTTTTTCCTCTATTTGCGCCTAAGAGCTGCGATGCAAGCCCTGGGGTACTCTCCTCCCCACTTACAAGCTACATAAGTTGTTATATGTAGGAGTAAGGTCGAAAGGTCTAGTTTCTACTCTTTACTCTTTCTTACTAACATCCTCTTGTGGACCCCTGGCTGTTCAACAAGTATGGACGGGCGACCTTAATCTACCCAGTGACAAAATATGTTGGTTGACCATCTGGAACAATTTAGACGAAGCATCAAAGAACCTTAACCACAAACTTATACACTTCAAACTCATACATAGAATGTACCTAACGCCAAGAAAGAGATACTTCATGAAGCTCATACATTCGCCTGTTTGTGATCTATGCTCTCTGAGCCATGTGGGATCATTCTTACATATGTATTGGGAGTGTCCGGAGGTGGCAACCTTTTGGAAATTGGTATCATCCACTTTATCAGGCCTATTGGAGGAAGATATACCGTGTTCTCCTAAAATACTGCTTCTAAATGACACCTAATCATTGAACCTATCCTCTACTCAGACCCGCACTCTATTAGCAGGGTTGACTGCATCAAAGGAAATGCTGGCCTTGCGCTGGAAGCCCCCCCACACACTCACACACTCCCAGGGGTTACAGTCATTTTTGAGGATACTCTACATGGAGTTGTCTGTAGCAAGAATGCACGGGGCCAGTCAGAAAACAATCCTACCCTAGACCTCTACAGTGGCAATGGTTAAAGATTCAATGAGTTGAGAAATATATCTTTATTTGAAATCTTTGTAATTCTTTCGTCTACTTTTATGCATTTACTTTGGCCTACAGGACACTGATGTGACTGATGTACTATGTGCTGTATACTGCATGGAACATAGAAGATCGTGCTGGGATACTGAGGGAGGGGGGATGTCGCTATTCTGGGGGGAATTCAGGAGGGATGGTTAAAGGGAAGTGGATACTACTCGTTGTACTATCGTCTTGGATTTGTATCATGTCCTTCTCTTTTGGAAATAAAAATAATTGATCACAAAAAAAAAGAATCAGCAAGTCATGGGTGCTGTTGAGAGGGACCCCATTTTGTTTTTTTTTCTGTCAGTGAGGCATTTCAGTTAATGTAGTTCTGCTGAAAGGTTGTCTTCTAGGTTGAAGGGCATCTTGGTGCAGGGAGGTCTTGTGTTTGAGATTAATAGCTGCAACTCCTTTCATAATTTGGCAACTGTCAGTAGAGAAGCGCCTATTCAATTCACTGATTAAACGATCAAGTACTGGGAAAAAAACTGTGGATTTTGTAGTCTTCAGGTGTTTGCAGTATCTTTTTCCTTGTGTGGCTATTGCTGATATGAAACTGCTGCAGGTGGGAGGGCTGTATTATTTTTCTTTTTGCCTGTTCGCACTGCATGTCAATGACGACTCTCTCACACATGTCACTAGCGCCCTGCCACTGATGGGTCCAAGTTTCACCATTGCGTTCTTCTTGTGTCAACCACTGCAAAGACCAGATCAATGGCGGATGCCAAATCTAAGGGGCTGTTTACACGACAACTGATCACTTCTGAAAAACTGGACCAACCTGCAGTGTGCGCTGCTGCACCTGCCGCTGCATCAGTCTGCACTGTTCAGAATACAAATTCAGGCACTCTTATTGGAAGGTTGTAATTACACTTTGTACTGAAAGATGGAAAAAAAATTAAATAATGTTGAAAAGATAATGAAATGATCTGAATATTTTTGTTTTATTTTTCCCCACTTACCTCTTTCAAATTACAGAGTTAACAGAGCAGTGTGCCACTGTTCTGCTGTTAATCAAGTTTAATAGTTTCTCTAGCTATAGCTTAGCAACAATCTTCACAAGAACGCAAAAAAGTAAAACTTGGACATTGTTCCTTAACCTGCTTGTATTGATTTATATTGATACTGACTTGTTTAAATAAGGCCCATCCAAAATTACTATGGCCTATCCAAAATTACTATGGCCCATCCAAAAATGAAAAGCTGAAACGCAGCAACCCCTACTTCTTCCATTCGAACTCTTGTTATTTCATCTGCTGTGGGCGCCTTTTGGCACTGATAAGTGTCGCTACTCACTACCGTAACGGTGGCCGTATGTGGACATTTTAATTCCTTAAAGTACCAATTTGGTTTGGAGACACAACGGCTGAAAGTACCTGGCGGACTGACTTAACCCATCAGATAAGATCTGGTAAAATTACCCTGAAGTTCTGATAACATGGATGACCCTAAACTTTTTGCTTTTAAATTCTGACAAAACAGAAGTTGCTGTCTTTGGACCAGAAGTTCTTAAACAGAAACTGATTAGTCTATCACTTCATCTGGATGGCATTAAATTGGCCCCCAGTAATAACGTAAAGAACCTCGGCGTTATTTTTGACCGAGACTTGACATTTAAATCCCATATTGAACAGGTTTCTAGGATTTCTTTCTTTCACCTCCGGAATATTGCTAAAATTAGAAACATCCTGTCCAGGAGTGATGCTGAGAAACTAGTCCATGCATTCGTTACCTCAAGGCTGGACTACTGTAATTCTTTACTATCAGGAAGTCCACAAAATGCCATTAAAAGCCTTCAGTTGATCCAAAATGCGGCAGCAAGAGTTCTGATGAATATTAAAAAGAGAGATCACATTTCTCCAGTTTTAGCTTCCCTTCATTGGCTCCCTGTTAAATCCAGAATAGAATTTAAGATCCTTCTTCTTACATACAAAGCCCTTAATAATCAAGCTCCATCCTACATCAGAGATCTGATTGGTCCATATGTTCCTAACAGAGCCCTTCGCTCTCAGACTGCAGATTTACTTGTAGTTCCTAGGATTTCTAAAAGTAGAATGGGAGGCAGATCTTTTAGTTATCAGGCTCCTCTCCTGTGGAACCAGCTCCCAGCTTTAGTCCGTGAGGCAGACACTCTGTTTACTTTTAAGGCCAGGCTTAAAACTTTCCTTTTTGATAAAGCTTATAGTTAGAGTGGCTTAGGTCATCCTGAGCTATCTCTGTAGTTATCTCTGCTACTTCCTTTTCTCCTACTACTCTCCAGTTGTATTACAGTACATTCTGTTATTTCGACTGTTAACTTTGTTTTCTCTCAGTGTTTTTCTCTCCATAGAAGATATACCTGGTCTGGTATCCTGCTTGGCTGCAATGCCCTGTTGGACGGGGGGCATCGACTGGGATGATCCTCTCAGTAACTGAACATCCACTGTGTCCTGTTATCAACTTTTTACTTTCTGTAACATAGAAAGTTCTCTTATATCAGATCTTCTGTTCCTTCTGTGTCTCTGGTCTGTCTTCTCAAACCCCCAGACGGTCGTGGCAGATGGCCGCTCCTACTGAGCCTGGTTCTGTTGGAGGTTTCTTCCTGTTAAAGGGGAGTTTTTCCTCTCCACCGTCGCTACATGCTTGCTCAGTATGAGGGATTGCTGAAGGATTGCTGTGGTTGGAAAGTCTGCATCAACGGGGCCCAACCTCACGCCAATGACTGACACAATCTGCTGGGATTCTTTAAATAGGAAACTTTTTAACTGATTGGAATGTTTGTATAAATGTATTGAAATGACTTCTTGTAAAGTGCCTTGAGATGACATCTGTTGTGAATTGGCGCTATATAAAAAAAACTGAATTGAATTGAATTGAATAGTGGAAATGTGCCTATTGGGTGTTCCAATGGGACAAAAGTTCCAAAACTTGAAATAGCCTTGACCCCAATCCTAGGGAAAATGTATGGCAATGCTGACAATGCCGTAAATGACAATGAAAATGCTAACCATTGTTGCTCCAACCATTGTTGGTCACCTGGAATGGACCATCCTTTTTTCCAGGGTATGTCCACACTGGAAAAAGGATGGTTCAAATGCATAATTAAAGGCAAACATAAATGCAATGCCAATAATAAATTCTTCTGACCACAATTGTATGAGTCTATGCCAAATGTGACATATTACCTTGTGACATGTGCTCCTTCCCAGAAACTTAGTCAGCATGTTGTAACTATTACTCACACTTTTGACAGTCATTGATGACACCAAACAGTGATGGCTTACACTAACACCAATCTAGCAGCTAACTTCCTCCTTGCCTCTTTCCACCCCACAGGAAGAAGCACGTCTCCACTCTGCTGAATGTGCGAGGGATGACGCGGCAGGCAGAGCGGCAGGTGATCCTCAACGTTGTCAAAGACTTTGAATCCAGCAGTGCCCTCATTTCCCAGGAACGCGTTCTCTTTGCTGACATCCCCATCACCTCGGAGGTGCACTGCATTAGCCTGGGTCTCCTACGCCTCGCCATGACCGTCTCCAACTGGTTCTCGGAGCATCGGCCAAGGCGAAGGCAAAAGACAAGCACCCGGAATGCAGCACATCAAGCAGCTGAGACAATGGGAGACACAAACAAGCTTCACAGAGAGGAATAACATTCTGATGCCATGTACATGCACCTTTGATACCAAACAGTGTTACCAGTCTCCTAACGAAACTTGACCTCAGGTACTGCTGGTAGTGTACATGCTTGGTGACATTTATCCTTCTTTATTTTAGAGAATCTGAAAGAGATTTTGAGGTGTTGATCTATACACTTAGAGAAGTGATGAAGTACTTAAAAAGTCAAAAAGCATCTGTTCTGTATTTTTTATGCCTTTTATTCCTCCATAACTCTGCAAAACCCATTAGAATATGTTATACCGTATGAAGTACAGTATATACTAATCTAGTCATTTATCGAGATTCTCTGATATTTAGCGCAAACTGTGCAGACTTGTTCAGACATCGATGAGTCAGTATCATCTGCCACATAATGGGACCTAAATTCACTTAAGGTATAGAGCTCTCTTCTGTAATACAAAGAACTAATATTCCTGGACAGATGGGCTGGCCCCCACAGAGCCCTGATCTCTGCCTTACGGAGAAACTCTGCTTTCTCAAAATGAAATGTGTAAGTATAGTTGTAGGTGTGTGTACCAAGAAGACACTGTATTGTTTTAAAGGCAAGTTTTTTATGGCACTTTGCTGGAAGTTAACAGAGCTAAAGATAATTTCTTACTTTATGTTGGAGAGAATACTCTCTATAATTCGGATTCTAAAAATTCAGTTATAAAGCAAGACAGAGTGAAAATGTGTTGAACTCTGACTGTGAATGGAATGGATTAATTGCTGGAAACCTAATAAAAGCCCATTGACTGGGCAGAATAAATATGTCTGGGTTGTTTTTGATTAAAATGCTCTAACCTATGTTGCAGTTGATAAACAGACCATTAATTTAATTTAATTCAATTCAGTTCAATTCAATTCAATTCAGTTAATTTATATAGCACCAATTCACAACAGATGTCACCTCAAGGCACTTAACATGAAGTCATTTCAATACATTTATACAAACATTCCAATCAGTTAAAAAGTTTCCTATTTAAGGAATCCCAGCAGATTGCGTCAGTCATTGGCGTGAGGTTGGGCCCCATTGATGCAGACTTTCCAACCACTGTTCCAAAAAGAAGGAACAGAAGATCTAATATAAGATAACTTTCTATGTTACAGAAAGTAAAAAGTTGATAACAGGACACAGTGGATGTTCAGTTACTGAGAGGATCATCCCAGTCGATGCCCCCCGTCCAACAGGGCATTGCAGCCAAGCAGGATACCAGACCAGGTATATCTTCTATGGAGAGAAAAACACTGAGAGAAAACAAAGTTAACAGTCGAAATAACAGAATGAACTGTAATACAACTGGAGAGTCGTAGGAGAAAAGGAAGTAGCAGAGTGAAGAAAATTGGTCAGTCTGTCCTCCAGCAGTCTAAGCCTATAGCAGCATAACTACAGAGATAGCTCAGGATGACCTTAGCCACTCTAACTATAAGCTTTATCAAAAAGGAAAGTTTTAAGCCTGGCCTTAAAAGTAAACAGAGTGTCTGCCTCACGGACTAAAGCTGGGAGCTGGTTCCACAGGAGAGGAGCCTGATAGCTAAAAGATCTGCCTCCCATTCTACTTTTAGAGATCCTAGGAACTACAAGTAAACCTGCAGTCTGAGAGCGAAGTGCTCTGTTAGGAACATAAGGAACAATTAGATCTCTGATGTATGATGGAGCTTGATTATTAAGGGCTTTGTATGTAAGAAGAAGGATCTTAAATTCTATTCTGGATTTAGAAAGTATTCACACTTTTTCCACAATTTGTCACTTATTCTAAACCCAACTTAAGTATAATTTTCTTTTAAACATTTTACACAAAACAGCCCATAATGCCATTTAAAAAGAATTATTTCAGGCATTGTTTTTAAATTATAGAAAATGTAAACATTTACAAATAAAAGGTACAGTGGATCCCTGTGTTTGTGGGGGTTAGAGACCCCACAATGAACAATATCCGGGAATACTTGAGACTACCTCTGCCTAGAACTGCCTTTTTTAAAGTTAAAACACCAAAATTCCTTAATATGCTTTAAACGCACAGTGGAAACCGCTTTGGCACTACTGCAAAAGCTGACATCTAGTCTTCCTTATCTTTGCTTTTGGAGGTACAGGCAATCAGCACCAATGAAAATGAATGGTATTCCCGGATTGGCCACTTCGCAAATCCCAGCCAATAACGTATCAAGTAGCATTTCACCTTTGTGTGTTTGAGCTACCCAAGGTGAATTTGCTTTCAAATAGTTTAGATATGCGCTATGAAAATATCCACCATTAGACAGATTTTCCACAAATAATTGCTGAGTTCCCAAGCCGTCTTGAGCAGTTTTTCTTGACAATCTCTCCCCTCAAAGCAGACTAGTCAGGAAGTTCCTACTGCAAAAAACAAACATTCCCTGATTGTGAAGTAGCCATCACCATGCTTGACAGTATGGATGGTGTCAGTCAGGTCATGTGGTGTCTCAGGATCAGAGGATGTGGGGAGTGGTTAGATTTCAGGCCAAAATATTGTACTTAGGTTTCATCACATATTAAAATGTTGTTTCTCTTAGTTTGACAATGTCTGAGGTGCATATCAACAACAATTCAAGCTGACTCCTTTGCCCATCTGGCCACACTAACATAAAGGCTGGATTGTGGGAGTGTGTTACCAATGGTTGACATTTTGGATGGTTCTCCTATCTGCAGAAGAGAACTCTGCTGCTCTGCTTTAATGACTGTTAGGTTTTTGATCACCAAGGTTCTTGTTCTGTGCTTAGTCACTTTGGTTTGGCAGGAAGATATAGACAGGGTACTGGTGATTCAAAACTTCCTCAATTTCCTTCAGTGCCTTTCAGGATGTCTATTGAATGTGGACAAATATTTGGTATCCGTCCGTAGTTTTGCAATTTGTCATAAGCCGGTGTTGGAGGTGGGGCTCCATAGAAGTGCAGTTTTATTCTGGCTTCCTCACACGGTCCAAAAATATGCATGCTAGGTTATACCAAATTACCCTTATTATAGGATGCAGACATAGCTGCTTCCGTTTGTCTCTATGTTGCACTGTGATGGACTGGTAACCCCATCCCCCCTCCCCCAGAATCTGCAAGGAAAAGGAAAAGCCATGGATGGACTTTCTCCAAATGATCTTCTGTTCACTGAACTTGGCAGAGTTGGACTCAGATGAAGTTGCCGAAAAATCTCAAGGATAATCAGTGGAGATCAGATGCTCCAGAGTCCAATTCTGAGTTTCAGAGTAAATGGCGTGAATACCTATGTATTTGTTATAATATATATTTGAATCGTTTTTTTATATATATAAATGGAAGACATTTCTGAAAATTAGTTTTGGCTTAGTAATTTTGAGTTGTTTTGTGTAGATTCTTTTTTAAAGAAAACTACTCAAACGGGTTTTGGAATAAGTCTGTAAAGTAGCAAAGTGTAAAAGATAAGCAAAGCTGTGTGAATACTTTCTAATGGGACTGTATGTAATCTGTTTACCTGAACAAAAAATAAAATATGCTTGCCTGCATTTATTGCTTTAATCTTTATTTCAGTTTTCAAACTGGGTCCACTCATGTGTGAAACAATACCTATCAAGAGGCACTTTGACAAAAAGCTAAATGCCGGACAGACTGACGCACAATCTGTGCTGTGCCTATATATACACGCATACTTTATGTCTTTGTTGTTTATCTTAAGGGCCTGACATCTTTTTTCAGTACACAGATCCTGAATTAAGGGGCTCTGCCACAACAAAAGGGGTCATAGACCCCGAGGCCAACAACGGGATAGTTTTTGATAAACAAAGATTTCCTGTTGTCCACTGAGGTGCCAGCGGATGCTTTTATTGGAGCCAAGTTTACATTAGGCACCAGGAGGAAACTTCCCCTCTGGTTCAGCCGGGGAGCTTTTTCATGTCTGAGCTGCTCGAGGCCTGTCCAAAACAAAGCTGGCCTGCCTCACTAAGGTTCACTCTGCACATTGACCTCTCCAAGTCAGCAATTCAAATCTGAGTTCAAATGGCATGCTGAAATGTAAAGGGCCTATTAAAAGGATTCATTCTCTTTGAACTTCTTAACCATTTTCATATCATAACCACAAAACTTTTTTTATTATTATTGGGTTTGTGATACACTAACTCAAAGTAACTTCAAGTGGGAGAAAGAAAACATGAACAATTTTCAAAAGTTTTTTAAAAAATTCCTGCAATTTCCGCCCTACATTTTTTAAAAACGCATACCCAAAATTAACTTAAAACTGTTCGTGAACCATTTTGAGTAGAGACATGGCTGGGGTCTCTTCGGAAAGCAAACACTCTAAAATGTATCCCAGAACTGTGTTAATATCTCTGAGTGCTATTGTTACCAAGCAATATGAATTTTAATACACTGAAAAATATATATTTTTTATGTTCGATTATTTATTTTATATGAATACATGCTGTAAAAATGGCTTTAAAAAGAGGTGGTGACCTAAAACACACTGTGGGTCTGAAGCCTTAAGTATAACCTTCATCCACACCAAATTTGACAGCAATAAACCAAAAAATTAATATTCTGCACACATTTTTATATCTACAGGTCAAAGGTGGTCAAAAGTGTGCCATATGCGCCATCTCATGGTTAAATGCCGTAGTCGTCACTGAATTAAAAATATCATCAGAATCATAACTGCATCTTACCATATAAAGCTCCACGGCTTCCTTCACTGTTGTATTTTGATTATTAAGGATGTTTGGACACGGTGCAGAAACAATATGTTACTGGTACTCACTGTGCGTAATCTCTTCATGAATAAGACATTTTACGCCCGTCATATACTATGGGAGCGACTAAGTCCGCCCGGTCATGTTATATATCTGCGTTTACAGCATTACATTGGCTATTCGATGCGTCAATCATCAGAGTTCTGGACCGCGATTGGTTCGAGTTACTTACCATAACGTGACTTTCCATCCATGCGCCATTGGTTGGAGATCTACACTACATAAGAAATAAATCGGATGAAATTATTATTATTTTTTTTTTCTTTTGGGCATGCTCAGTGACCTTTGTAGGCGGAAGTGGAAGCAAAGGAATCAGAAACAAAGCTGTAAAGACTACAAAAATGGCCACAGACATTTCGGGAGCGCATTTTCAGTGTTTGTTTTACATTTTTTATCGGTTTTGCCGTCGTCCGGCACTAATCACTTTATTGGAGGACACAAGGCCGGGCAAGATGGCGAAGCGGGTGCACGTGAAGGCTTGAGCTCCGTCTGCATGTCCCAGATTTTTTGATCTAAACTTACTGTCTGACAAAAAATTTTATGCACCCCGTGAAAAGTACTCAACACAAATACCTCTCGACTCATGAAACTCTCTACAACAAGCCGAGGAAGTGTGTCAGCCGGAGGATACAACTACGCTGCCAAAATGGAGGTCGACCGACAGCACCAAGCGAAAAGACCCATTTTCTATGGTCAAAACACAACCGATTCCCAAAAAGAAGGATTTGGCGTCGGAGGAAAGTGTTAGTCCTATCCTGGACACAATAAAACAACTTACAAACCAAACTTCAATGCTAGCTGACAAGGTCAAGTCTCTAAGCACTCAGATTCAACAAAACTCTGTAATGCTTGCTAACATGGCAAAGGCGGTCGAATTTAATGCGGCAGAGATTAAAAACTCAAAAACTCTACTGCAAGTGACAGAGAAGGTTGCGGCTACTAATAAGAAAGATACTGCAGAACTGAAAGAACGAGTCCTGGAATTGAAAAGATATAAGAGACGTTGGAATTTACGAATTTGACGAATAAAAGAGAAAGAAGGAAAAAACCTTCGTGATACCGTGACTAGCTTGCTGGTCAAAATCTCCCCCCCATGGTCCTCAAACATTAATTACATTGTGGACTCGGTGCACCGGCTGGGTCAAAGGGAAGAAAACAGGACGAGGCACGTCATCATCCAGTTCACCCAGAGAATACACCGCGACGCGCTGTGGAGGGTTACCAAAGATTCGCCCATCTGCAGGGACCTGGGGATAGGCCTCATGGAAGACCTCTGTAAAGATGACCGAGACACACGCGCAGCGGCGTGGCCAAAAATTCAACAGGCACGGGCAGCAGGGAAGAGAGCCTACTTCAGAGGAGGAGATGCTTACATTGACGGACAAAGAATTACCTGATAAGGGTTACAGGCTGAGTGTTGCTCATTTTTGTAAATCATAGGGGTTCAAATGTTCTTAACCTAAACAGGTCGGTGAGTTAAGTTTACATATGTTATCACACTAAAGGGACACTGCCTACAGTTGGGCCTTTTAGTTCCCTCTCAAACTCTAGTCTGGTTTCGTTGTTTAGAAGTTGCTAGCTATACATTTTTTCTTTTTTATTCTATGTTGAACTCTTGTTTCCTTTTCTTGTTTATCCTTGAATACTCGGGGCTTAAGAGACAGCACCAAGAGGAAAGCTATTTTTATGTTTTGTAAGGGCGAAAAAACTAACTTTGTTCTGTAACAGGAAACAGATTCCACACCAGAAGATGAAAAGTTTTGGATTAACCAGTGGGGGGATAAGATCCTTTATGATCATGGTTCCACTAAATCAGCAGGTCTGGCGATTTTGTGTCATAACTCTCCCGGCAATTTAATAGCATCTAAATGCAGCAACATTGGTAGATGGCTAATCGGTGTTCTTAAATTTGATGAACAGTACATAATTTTAGCTAACATCTATGGGTATAACAATCTCACACATAACAAACAATTGATCTTGGAGACCTCTGAGGTTATTAAAAATTTTAGGTGCACTTATTCATCTGCCAATATAATTATGGGGGGGGGGGGGGGATTTTAATATGGTTTTTGATGAATATCTGGAGTAACTGCATCCCAGGAGTAACTGCAGTTCTCAAAACCCTATTCTATCTAACTTCTGCAGTACTCACAACTTATTAGATCCATGGCGTCTTAAATACCCTGACACCAGTAGCGGCCGGCCCATAGGGGGCGCTGGGGCAACGCCCTCCCTGATAAGAGGGGGTAAAAATATAAAATATATTTTTACAAATTAAGTTTTTTAATTTGGTTTTTCCCACCATCATGTGCCTACAGGCGACATAAATAAAATATACCACATTTCCCACCTAGTGACTTTCGTTCACCAGCGAATTTCCACAGACAGACTTGCATCGTTTCTGTCATGGGGCGCTGAGAAAAAGCGCCCCTGCAGTGCAGCCAATAGCCAGTCATGTACTGTTGCTAGGGTAAATTAATAAATATGCGGCCAATCAGTCACTCAGAATTTTATGGTCTTGGGGCGCTGAAAGTTCTGCCCCAAGCAGCAGAAAAAAACGCGAGATTTAAGGTTTTTTTCTTTTGAGGCTTTCGCGGTAAATCAGAGTAATGATGGCGAACTTAACGAGCGATACGGATACAGTCTATGGCGAAGAGCAGTTTCCACCAAATTCGGTGAGATCCTTATTTATATACCCATTTACAAGGAGACCAATGGAGGAGAAAATCCTGGTTAAGGAGTTGGGACCCGACAAGCCTGACCTCATCATTAACCAGCAGTCAAAGGAGAAAAATAAGGTCTACAACCGGAGTTTTTGCAGGAGTTGGTTCGAGCGCAAATCGTGGCTGACAGGCTGTGGAACAGCCAATGCACTTTTCTGTTTCCCCTGCATTCTTTTTAAAAGCGAAAAATGTGATTCAACGTGGACACAGTCAGGACAAGCCGACTTGAAGCACCTCTCCGAACGCATAAAAAAGCATGAACGTTCAAAAGTTCATATGGAAAATTGCATCAAGCTAGCCGTGCTAGGAAAAATTAGCATAGCAGCGCAGCTGGATGAAGGACACCGCGTTGTGGTAAGAAGGCACAATGAAGAGGTTGATAAGAATCGTCATATTTTATCTAAACTCATTGACTGTATTAAGTTTTGCGGTGCTTTTGAACTTGCATTGCGGGGACATGATGAAAGGGACAGTTCTGAAAACCCCGGCATTTTCAGAGGTTTAGTCGACTTGATGGCCTCCATTGACCAGTACTTGAACGATCACCTTGAAAATGCAACAGTTTTTAGAGGCACATCAAAGACGGTACAAAATGAGTTACTGGACTGTATGCTGTCAGTTCTGAGAGAAAAAGTCTTGGATGAAGTAAAAACAGCTGACTTTTTAGCCATCCAAGCTGATGAAACTACTGACATTTCCACACACTGTCAGTTAGTCCTGGTTCTAAGATACATTAACAGCACCCATAATGTCCAGGAGCGGTTTTTTGAGTTTATTAAGCTCTCCGTTGCCAACGCGGATGCAATTGCTGGTGCCTTATTGGAAAGGCTGCGCACCATCCTTCCCGAGGGACAAGAAAAGAAGCTGATCGCTCAGGCCTATGATGGGGCATCAGTGATGAGGGGAGCCACTGGAGGAGTTCAGCGTAAGGTCCAGGACACCTATGGAAATGCTTACTATGTTCACTGTTATGCCCACCAGTTAAACCTTGTAATGCAACATCCCACAGAGAAGTCCCTTTTTTCTGATATAGGGGGATTTTCTTCCTTTTTTTCCAAGTTAAGCAAGAGAACAGCAGTGCTTGATGAGGTGATGGCGCATCGACTTCCAAGTGCATCAGCAACGCGCTGGAACTTCAACATTCGCGCTGTTAACACAGTGGATGAACACAAGGCGGATCTGTTGAAGTTTTGAGACCATCCAGGACAGAGCTGAATTTGACGGCCCCATGAAGAGAGGCTGGCGGCTATGTGAGAATGCTGGAAGATGATGCTTTCTGTTTTTTCCTGGCCCTCTTCCACAAAATAATGCCACATGTGGACATGCTGTATAACCAGCTGCAGAAAAGGAACATCGATTCTGTCTACATCTCAGGAATCATCCAGAGATTCATTGACAACATGCAGGCTTTCAGGTAAGCTATGCATGTATGCACAGTGTTACCAAATTTTAATAACCCTTTCCACTACAGTGGAAGTCTATTTAAACTAAGGCTGTTTTTTAATATGTGCATGGATATGGATGTATATTTGGTATGTTTATAAATTTTTCACTTCATTGAAAATCAGTGCGTCATCTAACACTCTACGGCTCACTGGAAAGTAAATAGATATAGTATAAAATGTTTTATAGATACATACATTGTAATTATCATGTTTGCCTCAGTGATAAATAACAAGAAAATGATAAGCTGTGTTTTTATAGAACATCTATATCATATGAATATGACAGCATATTACTTTATAAATAGCTTTATAGATGAAAATAAACTGAATAAAAATTCAAATAAGCTTAAAATAGAGAAAAGCATCACTCTGCATCTGCAGATGTAAAATGTTTAATGTGGAAAAATGTGGCGCTGTTTTTTAATAATTCATGCATCAGAGGGTTAATTCTCTTTGAATAGACTTTATGTAGCCCTTAATGTTTAATCTCTCATCTTGTAAAAACAATGAATTTATCTGTAACATTATGATGAATTTGAAATGCGTAAATACAGGGATTTATGATTTAATACAGTCCTGGGATTATATATCTTAAACTTAGACTTAACTTTATTGATCGCCTCAATGCTCTGGCTATGCTTTCCATAGAGAAAAAACTAACATTGATCCCTGATTTCAACATCAGAGTCATTGAAAAATGTGCCACTCAGAAAGATAGACGAGCAAAGTTCCTATACAAATAAAACTGTATATCTATGGCGCTAGATATGTTGTTTTAATAAATGTAAGAAAAAAAGCGATCTGTGAGGGAAAACTATTTTGAAAGGAAAAATTATATATTTGAGAGGGAAAAAAGTCACACTGATAGCAAAATATTGTGATAATTGAGACCAAAAAAGCTATTATAGAAAGTATTTTGTTAATGAATATATAAAAAAAATTATTTCAAATTAAAAAAAATATTTCCAAGCAAAAACCTCTCAAAAACCTTTCTTTAATCTCAAATATAGTTGTTTTTTTTTTGCTGTCAGAGTGAAAAGATTTTCTTTAATTATTTTTTTTTATCTTGAAACTTTTTATCTTGAGATCTTTTTTTTTTTGCATTCTTCATATGTCCCTCTCAGCATCAAGTTAACTGGACTCACATACATCTGACATTATGTACATATAAACCTGAGAAGTATGTTGTTGTAACGTAGTGCTTAAACCAGGGGTGTCCAGCTCCGGTCCTCGAGGGCCGCAATCCTACAGGTTTTCCATGTTTCCCAGCTTCAGCATGGCGTATTATACAATGGAAATTTGTTCATTTACTTTATCTGTGAAACTGGTGATTTTGAGGAGGAGATTAAATCATTATTGTTAATTGTAATCATCTTCTGACTGTTGATTTGAATTCTTATACTGGACTAGGCAAAGAAATATACGGGACATCAATAACATCAGCCCCACCTGGAAAAATTTTCACCAGCCGCCACTGCCTGACACCAAACAGTACTCCTGGTTCAAACCGAACGATGTGACAAAGTCCAGAATTGACTATTGGCTAATTTCTGCTACTATGTTGCAGATGGTCACTAGCTGCTCCTCATCAGCCGCTCCCCTTACAGATCATTCTGTTTTAAAAATTCTTTTCTCACCACCTGGTCTCAACTATAGAAACAATGGCTACTGGAAATTCAACTCTAGTTTATTGAATAATAAAACATACTGTGATGGCATAAAACGTTTAATTGCAGAAACTAAATCTGAATGTTCCTTAACATCATACGTTTCGAGATGGGAGTTTCTAAAATTCAAAATTCGGGAATTTTCTATTCAGTTTGGCAAATCCTTTATCAAAAGTAACAGAGAAACTGAGCTAAATTTGATTAAAGAAATTAACAACTATTGTCTGAAAGCATCACTATCTGACAGGGATAAGCAGAATTTATCAACCTTGCAAAACAAACTTGATGAAATTTATCTCACAAAGGCGAAAGGGGCCTATGTTAGATCCAGGGCCAAATGGATGGAGGAAGGTGAGAAAAGCACGTCATGTTTTTGCCGCTTAGAAAAAAGAAGACAGGAGAGGAACTCTTTGAAAACTTTGTTGATTAATAATCAGTTATGCCCAACAAACATTGCTGAAGAAATTGTCTCCTTTTATAGTAAGCTGTACTCCACTATGTTTTCTAAGAATGACTCTGACCTTTTTTTCAAACATATTGAAAATTATATTTCACATATAGATGAGGACTTTGCAGGGTTGTGTGATTCTGATATTACTGCTCATGAACTCAAAAAGGCTGTGGAATGCCTTTCTTTAAACAAATCCCCGGGTTGTGATGGTCTAACATCCAACTTTTACCGTCATTTCTGGGACTTGGTTAAAGAAGACTTTTTTTTTTTATCTTAAAAGAGGCGATTGATAATCTATCTTATCCTCCCACAATGAAGCAAGGAGTAATCACTTTAATCCCAAAACCTGGCAAAGACCCCAAAAGTTTTGATAATTTTAGACCTATTACTTTACTGAACAGTGACTATAAAATTATTCTGCATGTTTATACTAACAGATTAAAATCCAATTTGGACAAAATTATTAGTGACTCTCAATCTGGCTTTATGAAAAATAGATCGATTCACAACAACATTCGCTTAATTCTAGACCTTTTAGATTATAGTCGATTAATAGAAGATGATTGATTGATTCTCTTTCTTGATTTTTACAAGGATTTTGACTCGATTGAACATCCTTTCATTTTCCAATGCCTTAAACATTTTGGATCCGGGAACAAATTTTGTAACATCTTTGAATCTCTATATGATAATGCAAACAGCTCAGTCTCATTACCAGGTGGCACTACGCCGAGGTTCTCTATCAAACGGGGAATCAAACAAGGATGCCCAATATCTCCTTTTCTGTTTATTATTGCCACTGAGATGCTGTCTATTTTTGTCAAAACCTCGAATATTGCTCCTTTAAATGTGTTGGGTAAAACCATAATCATAAGCCAATTAGCGGATGATACAACTGTTTTTATGAAACATTTAACAGAGGTCCCAAAGATAATAATTTTGATGATATTTTTTCAAAAGCCTCAGGACTCAAACTCAACCTAAACAAATGTGAACTTATGCAAATCCATCATTGTGTTTTAACAAATGCATACAACATTCCCATAAGGACAGTTGTCAAATATTTAGGTATACATATTTCCAAAGATATCACTGTAAGAGAGAACAAGAATATAAATGAGGTATTGAAGAATTGCCAAGCTAAACTTAATTCTAAACTAAACTAAACTTAATAAAGTGATATTGCTAATTTTCTTAAAGGCCATCTTGAACAACAGTGAAAGACTTCCAGTTAGGAGTGTCGCTACTTTTGAATCTGGCCTTTTGGACAATTGATGGTAAAGCAAAAAGTATAAATATAGCCCTGATATGTCTAATGTGTTGTTGATGTAGTTTTTTTATTTCAACAATTACATCTGTTGCCATAACACTGTTGACAACTCTGTCCCCCCCAGCCATCTTTGTCCAATCAATAAGTGCACAATTTTTATCTAAACATTAATAAGGTTTGTGGATACAACTGATGTTCAAGTTCAGAGAAAGAAAATGGCCAAAGTCTTAACGTGAGTCTCAGGCTGAAGCCCTTCCCCGTTAGTGATGTGCAGATCGATACTAAAATATCGATATTTCCAATACCAGCTTTGTATGTTCTAGAATCAATGTTCTTATCAAAATATCGATATTTCAGTCATGGCAAGGCAAGGCAAGGCAATTTTATTTGTATAGCACACTTTCAACAACAGGGTAATTCAAGGTGCTTTACATGACTTGGTGATTTTAAAAACAAAAACAAAACAAACAAACATGGAATATAACATTGGAAATTAAAAGTAAAAGTAGCAAATTAGCATCTTCAGCACTTATTTGGAGCAAATATGTAGTTAATTGGAAATAGAAATATAGCGGAAAGTAACCACAATTGGGTGTGGAGCTACTTCACCTCTATAAACTCAAACGAACAGTGAGGTATTGTGGTAATACCCCAAACCTAATCAAACATCTAAATCACAAGACAGAATATGACGACGTCGCGGCGAGGCAGTCAAAAGAGGAGGAAAGGGGAGGCGCGGGTGCTGCTAGGGCGAGACAGACATCGCTTTAAGAGTCCTTTGGTGCAGGCAGGCACTATCCAGATACAAAAGGAGAAAATGTGGCGATGTGGCTGTATTTTGGGGACTTGGGTTTTTGTGACAATGATGAAACAACGGCAGTTCCCTGAATTCTTAAAACTAGTTTGTTTTAGAACTTTGGTTATGAAATAAGTAATGAAATAATTAAATGACAAAAATGTCTGCAATAGTTCGACTTGGAGTAAAATGTGTCCCGAAGAAAATCGCATATCAATTCAGCAGGCCCAGATTTAGTTAGGTAAGGTTATCTACAGAGTAGATCATTTACATTACATTACATTGACAAGGCTGCATTGGACTTTATAGTACGTTTACCAGGAAAAGTATTTGATAGGTAAGAAGACAGATAATATTGTATCAATAGAATAATTCTCAGTTGTATTATTCTCCGTCTCATTTGTTTTGACTGATAGTTAAATAGAAATTTCAAAATGTGGGTTGTGACAAATATGAAGTTGCTATGGTACTTCTCTGATTATGTATTGTACTAGCCATTTCAATTTGAGTTACAGCCTTTTTTATAAAATAGAAACTGTATATAAAATACCATTTCCTTTCCACTTTGTGGAAGCTATTTTAAAATAGCTTCCCAATAGCGTCCCAATGATCCTAGGAGCTATGTTGTCGGGGGATTTTTGCTCCTGGCAGGGTCACCCATGGCAATTCGGTTCTAGGTGATGGATCAGACAAAGTGCAGCCCAAAAGATCCCTATGATGAATGCTATAAATGAATTCAGGAGGGACGGGTCCTGACTGTTGTTTGTGCTTACGCGCCAAATGGCAGATCTAATTACCCTCCCTTTTTGGAGTCTTTGGAGTGAGTGGTGGAGAGTGCTCCTCCCGGGGACCCCCTTGTTCTGCTGGGGGACTTCAACGCTCACGTGGGCAATGACAGTGAGATCTGGAGGGGTGTGGTTGGGCGGAATGGCCCCCCCGATCTGAACCCGAGTGGTGTCTTGTTATTGGACTTCTGTGCTCGTCATGGATTGTCCATAACAAACACCATGTTCAAGCATAAAGGTGTCCATATGTGCACTTGGCACCAGGACACCCTAGGCCGCAGCTTGATGATCGACTTGGATGTAGTCTCATCTGATCTGCGGCCACATGTTTTGGACACTCAAGAGAAGAGAGGGGCTGAGCTGTCCACTGACCAATACCTGGTGGTGAGTTGGCTCCGGTGATGGGGGAGGGCGCCGGACAGACCTGGAATCCCCAAACGTGTTGTGAGGGTCTGCTGGGAACGTCTGGGAGAGTCTCCTGTCAGAAGGAGCTTCAACTCACACCTCCGGCAGAACTTCGAACACGTCCCGGGGGAGGCGGGAGACATTGAGTCCGAGTAGACCATTGTCGAGGCGGCTAACCGAAGCTGTGGCCGCAAGGTGGTCGGTGCCTGTCGCGGCTGCAACCTCCGAACCCGCTGGTGGACACCGGCGATAAGGGATGATGTCAGGCTGAAGAAGGAGTCCTATCGGGTGTTTTTGGCTTGTGGGACCCCTGAAGCAGGTGATAGGTACCGGTGGGCCAGGTGGAGTTGGCTCGGATGGTCGCTAAGACAAAAACTCGGTGTGGGAGGAGTTTGCAGAGGCACTGGAGGACGACTTCCGGCTTCTAAGTGATTCTGGTCCACCATCCGGCGTCTCGGGGGGGAAGCGGTCTGCCACCAACACTGTTTACAGTGCGGATGGTGTGCTCCTGACCTCGACGCGGGACGTTTTGGGTCGGTGGATGGAATACTTCGAAGATCTCCTCAATCCCTACGGCACGCCTTCCAATCTGGAATCAGGGTTTGGGGACTTTGGGTCGGCCTCTCCAATCTCTGGTGCTGAGGTCACAGAGGTCGTTAAAAAGCTCCTCGGTGGGGCGTCGCGTGGTGCAGTGGTTAGAGTGGGCGCCCCATGTGCAGAGGCTTCAGTCCTCGATGCGGCTTGTCCCCGGTTCGAGTCCTGTCCCTCTGTTAAAAAAAGCTCTTCGGTGGCAGGGCTCCGTGGGTGGATGAGATTCGACCGGAGTTCCTCAAGGCTCTGGATGTTGTGGGGCTGTGTTGGTTAACGCGGCTCTGCAATATTGCATGGACATCGGGGGCAGTTACCTTGGATTGGCAGACCGGGGTGGTAGTCCCCCTGTTTAACAAGGGGGACCACAGAGTGTGTTCCAACTACAGGGGAATCACACTTCTGAGCCTCCCTGGTAAGGCCTATTTAGGGATTCTGGAGAGGAGGGTCCGATGGATAGTCGACCCTCGGATCCAAGAGGAACAATGCGGTTTTTGTCCTGGCCGTGGAACACTGGACCAGCTCTACACCCTCAGCAGGGTCCTGGAGGGTGCGTGGGAGTTGGCTCAGCCGGTCTACATGTGTTTTGTGGACTTGGAGAAGGCGTTCGACCATGTCCCTCGGAGAGCCCTGTGGGAGGTACTCCAGGAGTATGGAGTACCGGACCCCTTGATACAGGCTGTTAAGTGCCGGTACGACCGGTGCCAGAGTATGGTTCACATTGCCGGCAGTTAGTTTCCGGTGAGAGTTGGACTCCGCCAAGGTTGCCCTTTGTCACCGATCCTGCTCATAAGTTTTATGGACGGGATTTCTAGGCGCACCCAAGGTGTTTAGGGGATACGTTTTGGTGGCCTCAGGATCGGGTCTCTGCTTTTTGCAGACGACGTGGTCCTATTGGCTTCATAGGAACGTGATCTACAGCTTTCGCTGCAGCGGTTCGCAGCCGAGTGTGAAGCGGCTGGGATGAGAATCAGCACCTCCAAATCCAAGGCCTTGGTCTTGAGCCGGAAAAGGGTGGGGTGCTTTCTCCGGGCCGGGGATGGGGTCCTTCCCCAAGTGGAGGAGCTTAAGTATCTGTGGGTCTTGTTCTCTAATGAGGAAAAAATGGAGCGGGAGATCGATAGACGGATTGGTAGGGCATCTGCAGTTATGCGGGTGCTGTGCCGGTCTGTCGTGGTGAAGAAAGAGCTGAGCCGAAAGGCGAAGCTCTCGATTTACCGGTCGATCTACGTTCCTCCCCTCATCTATGATCACAAACTCTGGGTGGTGACCGAAAGAACGAGATCACAGATACAAGTGGCTTCCACCGCAGAGTGTCTGGGTTCTCCCTCAGAGATAGGGTGAGTAGCTCAGTCATCCAGAAAGGGCTCAGAGTAGAGCCGCTGCTCCTCCACATCGAGAGGAGTCAGTTGAGGTGGTTCGGGCATCTGATCAGGATGCCTCTCGGACGCCCCCCTGGTGAGGTGTTTCGGGCACGTCCCACCAGGAGGAGGCCCAGGGGAAGACCCAGGACACACTGAAGGGACTATGTTTCTCAGCTGGCCTGAGAACGCCTTGGGATTCCTCCCGAGGAGCTGGCCCAAGTGGCTGGGGAGAGGGAAGTCTGGGTCTCTTTGCTTAAGCTGCTGCCCCCGCGACCTGACCCCGGATAAGCGGAAGAAAATTGATGGATGGATGGATGGATGGTTTTATAGATCAAGTAAGATCAAGCATTCAAAGCAGTTTATCATTTAATTTTTATACTGCTCTCAACAAACATAGTCGTTTACATCAGCTCCGTCTCTAACTTTGCATAACTCTGAATAACTTGCTCAGGCTCAATATTTTTGCACAGTATAAATACGGTCTTCTTTTTTCCCCCTTCTGTTAAAAAAAGTGTGTTTTCTGTTCTATGTCCTGCTTGTACATCTGCTTTGTTTTTGCTGCTGTGATAAAAGAATTTCCCCGCCTTGGGACTAATAAAGGATTTTTTATTCTGTTCTATTCTAATTTGCCCTTTGTATTCTATATTAATTAGATGATTCCCCAAGAACAGCAGAACTCTCAAGACGCCTGGGAGAGGTGATAGTAAAAGACCTCCAGCCCCTGTCTATAGTGGAGGACCAAGTGTTCCAGGGATTTGTGAGAGCTCTTGATCCAAAGTACAAACTCCCAGGAAGAAAAAACCTCACAGAGACTCATCTTGTAAACATGTATGATCAGTGTAAAGGCAAAGTAAAGTCATCTTTGCAAGATGTTAATGGCGTTGTACTTACCACTGATATGTGGACTTCAATGTCCACAGATGCATATTTGACTGTAACATGTACTGTCATTGAAAATTGGCAAATGAGGGAATTTGTTTTGGAAACCCATGTGTTCCATGGGCAGCATACAGCTGATAATATCAGCTTAGAGCTTAGGCGGATCACAGAAGAATGGGGCATAACTCAGAAAGTGGTTGCAGTTGTGACAGATAATGGTGCAAATATGGTTGCAGCAGTACACAAGGCAGGATGGAGGCATCATCCTTGTTTTGCACATACACTAAATTTAGTTGTAAAGGACAGTCTCCAAAATGTCCCAGAAATGGTGAAGGTCCTGGAAGAATACAGTGCGATTGTATCCTTTTTTCACCACAGCAGTGAGGCCACAGTGAAGCTCAGGGATATTCAGAAACAACTGAAAATAGCAGAACACAAGCTAATTCAGGCAGTAGAGACCCGCTGGAACTCTGTCTTTTACATGCTAAAGAGCCTCTATGAGCAAAATGAAGCTGTAACCACAGCCCTCCGCCTTTTAGGAAAAGATGCACTGTGCTTTAATGTGGGAGAATTATCCTTCATAAAGCAAACAGTTGACACACTCCCACCATTCGAAGAAGTAACCCGGGATGTTTCTGCTGCATGTTTCAGTGTCCAAAGTGATTCCACTCATGTCACTCATTCACAGGTCAGTGGCAGCTTGTTGTTGTGCCACAGATAGGTAGGTTTTGGCAATGAATAAGTATGAATAATTGCTTAGGGCAGTTATTAATAAGTTTAATAATTTTATGTAAAAATTACCAAGTTTAGGTGCACCACCTGGATTCCAGGAATACAATAGCCAAATTGTTCAGTCTCAGTTTATGTTTATGATTACCTGCCTGATAAGGCTGAGGTAATTAAACAATATATGAAGGAATAAGTTCTTGGTGTTCTTGAACAGCAAGTTACTACACATGTAGGTGAAACAACAACAATGGTTTTCCAAAATACAAGAGTTTATTACAAAAAGAATTCAACTTTCAGTTAACATACTTTAATCAACAAACTCACCAAACTAGCAACACACAACTAAACCACTAAGAAAAGAATAACTATAGTAAAACTAACACTCAGAAGTAAAACAGTAAAAGTGATAAATATGCACAGAAATAGAAACAATAAACAATAAATTGATGTCACAGTTCAGAATGAATATGTTTGCTCAAAGACCAAGGCTTGTATTGAACAGTTTTGGGAATGAAGCTAAGTTAGTTCTAAACTAATTGCGATTAGTTTAAGACTAATCAGCAGATTCTGGTTTGTTTTCAAACCACCAATTCACAATGCAAAGCAGAAGTGAAGAAAA
Source organism: Valencia hispanica (assembly GCA_963556495.2). Lineage (NCBI taxonomy): Eukaryota > Metazoa > Chordata > Actinopteri > Cyprinodontiformes > Valenciidae > Valencia > Valencia hispanica. The sequence goes on from OY747715.1 coordinate 48,251,380, forward strand.
CATTATTTGGAAGAAGCAATGTTTCATTGAACCATTTGCTGAATTAGAAATCAATAACCTTTAGATAATTGATTTTATTTTATGGATCGGTCACCGCAGTGATTGATCTAATTTAATATTTAGACTTTATGTTGACGTTAATGGCAGTACCAATTATGTCAATCTAATTTAGTATTTTGACTAATCAAGAATGCGGTCTCAAAAACCACTTTAAAGATTAGTTTTAGTGTTCAAACACTCTGTTTTAAAGTCGATCTCTATTTTGAATAGCATTTAAGGGAGTCTATTGTTCATGAATAAAAAGCTGTCAATGGCGGGCCCACGTGGTTCGCTATAGCATGTAGCTTACAGCTAACTCACGTGGTGGTGCTTAAAGTCGCTCTGGATCATTTATTAAACATCAAACAAAGAAAAACAGTTGGATTGAGTAACTCAGGTTGCAGGATATAAAACTTCGAAAACTTCGAAAATCACTGTTTAAACCTCCAGGCCAACGGGCCTGTTTGTAACCAAACAATAAATGAAATCTTACACAAAGTAACAAATCACAGTGAAAATAAACAATCCTTAAATCTTGTTAAACTAAACTAATCTCGCCTCTGCCCAGACAGACCTTATTGAACGGTTAAAGTTCTCCAAGTCGCTCCGTGAATGATGGGCGAAGCTAACACAACGTTAGCCGGCAGGCTAGCAATGGCTGCGGTCAGTTAGCAGCGGTAGGCCGTATGGCTGTTGTAGCGTAGCAGCCATGGAGCTGGAACATCGTTGTCCTCTCCCGCTTCCTTTAACAGCGATCAGCTCTACCCTCATTCACTGAAAGTACCTTAGTTTGCGGCTTCCAGCACAGCATTCCTCTCACATAAGCTCCGTCTGCGGTGGATGTAATGGCTGTAGTCTGGACTCAGCTCTGCGGCAACAGTAGCTGGTTAGCAGCTCGCTTCCTCACGGTAGAATAGTGGGGTTTGTCTCAAGACACTGGGTTTGCGATTCACCTGATTGATCAACAGTCTTGTTGTCCTTGGAGTGAGTTCCTCCCAGAACTCGCGTCTTTTCCCTCGCCAGTGAAGGAAACATGGGGTCCCTCCTAGCACTGTTTGGCTGCAAGAGCCCAACTGCAGAGGGTGTGAAGGCCTGCAGCGGTGCCTTATATAACCTCTGGTCCTCTTCTTCTCCTGTCGGAGCTAGAATGTGAGTTAGCGCCACCCAATGGCTGTGTGTCCGCAACATTGTGAACGTCAGGGCAGTCCACTTGCCACACAGCTGGCACAGCAGTGTCAGTGCAAATTTAGGGGTATTGAGAGCATTCACTGTCTAGCTACCTTTCTAGATGTTAGGTTTAAACATCTTGGATTTTGAGACAAAGACAATGTTGAGGTAATGAAAAAATGCCTCTGTGCTGAAATGCAGGAAGTTTGTCAGACAGGAGAGTCAGCTTTCACTTTAACTCCAAGCTCAATACCTACTGCTAGCTCTACCTCAGTGCCTTCTACCTCAGGATCTAATCAGGGTTCTGCACCATCTGATCCAACTGCGACCAAAGCCGCAGCCCCGTAGAAAGACACCAGCAGCCTTCCCCCCATGTTGGTCTTCTTTAAAACTCTCAGGAAGTGGAGTCTCTGACGAGCCTTCTTTACTATGGCCGTGGTATTCACTGATCATGAAAGGTTTAATAGGTTTGTGAGAGACTATTGTGTCTCTGCTCTGTCTTCTCAAACCCCCAGTCAGTTGTGGCAGATGGCCGCTTGTACTGAGCCAGGTTCTGGTTCTGGTTTTGCTGGAGATTTCTTCATGTTAAACGGGAGCTTTTCCTCTCCACTGTCGCTACATGTTGGTCCAGGAGGAGTAAATGCTGTAAGTCAATGACTTGATGCAATCTGCTGGGATTCCTTAGATAGAAAACTTTTAAACTGACTGGAATAATGAACTGAAGGATTAATTGGAATGTATAATTTAATTTAATTTAAACTCTTGTAAAGTGCCTTGAGATGACATATGTTGTAAATTGGCAGTATATAAATAAACTAAATTGAACTCAATTGAATTGAATTAGTGAACAAACAGCATAATAAAGACCCACATGCAGAAAACCACCACTGCCCATATCAATCAAACATGTTGGTAGCAGCATCATGCTGTGATGATGGGAAGAAGGGAATCGTGCTATATTCTTTGATGTAAATGTTCCTTCTGAGCCCAGACCTGCCTCTGTAAGGGGAGATAGGAGGATTATTGTTAGGTTAAAAAAGTGGTTGACCTACAAAGAATCACACAAGGGTCGGAGAGAATATGGAGTCAATAAGCTCTGCAGAGGTAGATGTGGATAATCAGTTCTGCAGAGGGAGACCAGGAAAATACTATAAGGAATGAGCCAACCGTGTCTGTCTGTTCTCAGCCTCCCAGTGTCATAGTCTCTGGTCTCCAAGAGCACCCCCTCTGCAGTCTCTCGTTATTTAGTCACACTTCATTAACATATTAAAAGAACAGGATGTCATGCAAATGAGCATGTGACTGAAACCAAAATGACATTTAAAAAGTACATTAGAAAGACACCCTAAGAAAATAATAATACAACATTATTATTTTACCTAACATTTTCCCCCTGAAATGTGGTTTTTAAATGTGATCACGAACAACAAAAAGTTCTAAAATAGGTAACAACTCCAATAATGTAAAAATATAAGAATCATAAAAACCAGACAACAAAAGGTTGCAAAATAAGTAGCATCCCAAATAAAAAAATAAATTAAAAAATTAAAAAAAATAATTATAATAAGACATACAACAAAAAGATATTAATCAAAAAGATATTAATGCGAGCTTCACCTAGACATCATCCAATTAATCGCTACCTGAACAGTAGTTTAGATTAATGGAATCATAGAAAGGTTTTTACACATGTTAATTACACCCCACCTTCTTCTTCATTTCTGTCTTCATCTTCAAGCCTCTGATTAAGAAGAGAGTATTGGACCATTGTGTTAGTTATCATCTTATTCATCATTTGTTTTATACATGGGAGAACACAACTAACAAAAATGCAGAAAAGTATCAAAATTACAATGAATGGCATAGCTATTTTTTAAAGAACCTGATACCACCTGCCAGTTGTCAGCCAGCCCATGAGATCCCATTGTCCATTACTGCTTTCTTGTGATTTTAAAAAGTCAGTTAATCCCTGCACCCGGTCATGAATGAGAGTCCAATTATCATGTGTACTAGGAATTTAAGTACAACAGTGTTCACCAATTACAGTACAAAGTCCACCTTCAGAAGCAAAAAGAGTGTCCAGAGCTACCCAATGTTGCATCAGCATGGTTTTCATCGCCAGTTTTTCAGGATCGTTGGCCAGCAGGTTGGACATTTCAGCAAGGATGTCTGTGATGTTTTCCAAAGTCCACCAAACCTCGTTCATCCGTTTTGTCAGGCTTGCAACTCCAACAGGTGGGAACATGGTGTGGAAGATTCCTTTTGCATCACTGTAGAGAGGTTTTTGTCCACCATTGTCAGAGAACGGGTTGAACACTTGTGGAGGGTTGAATTCCCGTTTATTCAGCTCTGTAGGTTCAGAAGGTGCTCCGTTTTCTGTTATGATGTATGAGGAGGGTTGCAGTCGAGCCAAACTGCATGTGCCACACCAATCCTTAGGTAGGTAGAGGTAGAAAGTGTGACCACACTTCCAGATGTATCCGTCAGGCGTTCCCATGCCAAATTGGGAGGGAACCTCTAGGAGATGGGTTCCTCTTTTGACAGTGGTTTTGAAACCACTTATCTTGTCTTGAAGTCGAGTGGTGTTGAGGGTTATGTATCTTGGCACAGGTGTGTTTCCAATCGTCATCCAGTGGTTTATACGCCATTTTCGTCTGGGTCGCTGACAAGGGTAACGTGTCCTCACAGATGGAATTTCCTAAAAATGCATGTTTGTTGTTACAAGGGACTGAAAAACAGAAAGTGTCTTTTCCAGTAAGGCGTAGTAAGGTGATTCCTTTGGCAATTGAAGCATTCGTTTTTTTGGGGAAAAGTCACCAGGCTGGGACCATGTCCTGTTGTTCTCAGCAGTGCAGCAGTGAGGTAAGGTGGAACAGTCTGTTCCAACAGTTGTTATAGTTAATTTGTATAGCAGACATATGGTATTATTTAAGGTGGTTGGGACAGCAGTCATCGATGAGACTTCTTCAGAATGGTGTGGGATCCATGAACAGACATAACAGCTGGTATTGAAACCTAAACGTTTTGCAGTCAAATTAACTATTTGGTACCAGGTGTTCTTGAACGCATGGTGGGTTAGAATTTTAGCTCTTCTTTCCTTTGATGTCTGGGCGTCATCAGGTGTGAGGAAAAAGCAGTGGAATAGAGGTAGGCAAACTGCCAGACAGGAGTGGAGCCAAACTAGTTTCATGTTGGCTAGAGGCAAATAAGAGGACTAGCCCTCCAAAACAGAGGTTTGACCACTAAGGGGACAGGGATGCTGTTCTGCTGGGTTTGAGACCAGAGGCCCTATTGGTCACTCTGTCCTTTGTAGCCCAGACTTCCCCACTGTCCCGTGTCTAGTCCCCTAATTGCCTTTGCAATTTGCAGTGTGAGATGTGTATCCACGAGGGTCTCTCAGCGATTTTCACAGCCGTGGGCGTGGTCAGCAGGACTTCAAAAGGTCCTTCCCAACGGGACTCGTCCAGGTCTTCCTTTTAATCACCTTGATGATTACCCAGTCTCCAGGTTTGATTGGCTTTTCAGGATCCTGCAAAACAGAAGGAGAGATAGGCAGATTGTGTGCGTTTTGCACTTCTTTGGCTAGGATAATTTTCCTCATGTAATCAGCTAATGTGAGTTCTTCGTCTGCTTTTTGCAAATCAGGCGCAACTAGAGGTAACCTGTAAGGACTGCCATAAATGATTTCAAAAGGTGTTAAACCTTGGTTTGTTGGCGTGATTCTCATGTAAAGTTTTACTAGGTCCAAACACTCAGGCCATGGTCTTCTAGTCTCTGCCATGCATTTCCTGAGTCTGGTTTTGATGGTCCCATTATGTCTTTCTACTAAACCTGCACTTTGGGGGTGATAGGCACAATGATTTTTTAGTTGGATGTCTAAATGTTTTGCCATATTTTGAATAAACTCATTCACAAAATGTGGTCCATTATCTGAATATATTACTTGTGGAATACCATGGTTTGCAATGATAGTTTTACATAGTGCTTTTGCCACTGTTTCTCATATTCCCTTGTGGGTTGTGTTTGATACATGTTAGGCATGTTTTGCAAAAATGTTTTAAGTATGTTTCAAGGTTGTATGTTGTAAAGTGTTGCTGTATTATTGATACCATCCCCCCTGTGGAGACATGGCAAGGCCCATGGCTCACAAGCGCAGCAGCTTTAAACAGTGATTTGGGTAGGATGGGTTTATTACGAACTTCATAAAGTCCATTTTTGTTTAGAATGGCACCTTTTGTTTTCCATAATTGTTTTTCAGAAGAGGGAGCGTTTGTTTGTATGTCTTTCAAAACAGTCTGATCTATAAGTTCCTGTTCTGTGGTCTGTGTAATTCCTAACTCTGCTTCCGCAGAGAGCGGATATTGTCTCACTCTGGGTGTAAAATGTGATTTAGCAGTTATTGGAACGGGAGCAATGGATGAGAGTAGGCCCACATCAGTGGGGCTTTTAGACCATAATGTGTCAGGGACTTCTTTGAGTTGCTTTTCTTCCTCTTCAATCAATAAGATGGTTTCTGGTTCTGGTCATTCTAGTGGTGCAACTTGAGTGGTGCAGTGGAGTGGCATGATAAGGGGCAGTCTATATAAACCTGTGGATTCACTGTATTGCCAATGATCTTCTTTATTTTCTTGCAAAGTTTTAAAATCTGTGGCGTTATTTGCTTTTCGCACCATATATCCCAAATCTTTCCAACGTGATGTACTGCTTTTTGTCAGGGATATATGCAGATCTGTAGGCAAATTGAAGAATGGTTTAAGGCTGGTAGACAGTGTTACTGAGGCAGCTGAAACACATTTTCCATCAGTAATGATGTGTGAGGTGAACACTACAGCAGGTGAGAGTTGCATAAAATAGTCTTGGAACTTGGGATCAGGTTCAGGCCTCAGAGCCATAGTCACATGTAACTGTGATGTAGGCATGATTTGTTTGTCGGGTTCAGGAACTACCTGCAAAGCTGTGTCCATCATTGTTGTTGTATCTTTAAGGTTTTCTTTAGGTTCAACTCGTAAAAAATAGTACAGACCGAGTCCCTGTGGTCTATGAGTTGTATTTAGGTAAATGTCATCCTTTCCTGTTCTCACAGCTCTCATGCCGTCTCCCACTGGGATAATTGAGATTTTTAGGGCTGACATTAAGTCTCTGCCCAACAAATTGAGTGGACATTGTGGTGAAATGACTATTGAGTTTTTAGAACTAAACCTAGTTTTTGGATCTGTTATTAACACTGGTTTAGATAAAAATGAGCGCGTAGTAGCACCATCTGCTGATTTGACCAAAATGCTTTCTTTAGATTCTGGCAGATTAACGCCAGAGGAGATCACTGTTCTGGAAGCTCCAGTGTCACAAAGGAGCTCTACCATTTGTTCATTCATTTTAAGTGTTATGTAAGGCTTCTCTTTCAGAACATTAAGTAATTCCCAGGTGCCACAGCAATCCACCACCTCATTAGAGGCGGTAAAAGTATCTAGTCATTGCTGTGTGAACCGCGAGTGGTCTGGGGCAGTTGGACCCTGTGTATGGATCTGACCTCGCCCTCTGACCCCTTCTCGGCCTCTGCCTCTGCTACATTCATTTGAAATGTGGCCTACTTTCCCGCAGATCCAACACGTGGGGGCAGTGTGGCCACCTTGATGTCTCCATGAACCCTGGGGTGTGTGATGATGTGTATTCCTTCGTGGTCTAAACCCCCTTCCTTTGTTGTGGTTGTCACTTTGATAATAAACTTCCCCCTCATCGTCTTCAAGCTGGGTGTGAGATACCTGTGTGTCGGAGTCTGGAGGTTTTGGTTTCTTCCCCTTTCTTTCCATGACACCTTCTGCAAAACGTGCATTGGCCATAAGGGTAGTAAGGTCACAAGTTTCCCATGTCAGAAGGTGATTTTTAATCCAATTAGTGATAGTGGGGTGGAAACTATGTAGCAGACCATTACACAAATGCCGCATATATGGGGTATCATCACCACCCTCTTTAACGTCTTTAATTGACCATGGTCTAAAAACATATCTCGGAGTGCCATCGGCAGATGGTACTTGAATCATAGGGTTAACATCTATTGAGTCCTCTGGTTCACTCTCATAAGACTTATCCTCAGATTTTTTTGGACCTGACTTCTTTGTAATTCTAAGTCTTTGTTTTATTGTGGTACCATCTGTTTTTTCTTCAATTGCAAATTTATCTCTTGGAACAGGAGGATATGGACCTTCCCCTAAAGCCCCAGGCTGGTCTGATGGGGGTGTTGGTGGAGGTGCATAGGGTTCTCCTCCAACAGCCCCAGGGGGGTGTGTCTGGGCTATAGGTAGAGGTGCGTAAGGAGGAGGACACAGTGTGAGTTCGTCACCGAGCTATTTCATAAGAAAAGCCTCATGTTTAGAGCCTTTGTTTTTTTTTCTTCTGTTTTTTATACTTTTCTTCCTTTTCTCTGTTTCATCAGCCCACACACGTGCTATTTTTAACTGTGTCTGTTTAAGTTTTTTCTTTTTACCTTTAGCGATAAGTGTTTTTGCTTTGAGAACACATACCAGTTCTTTCCATTGATTTCCTTTAAATTTCCCGTCTACTTTATATTTTTTGCGCCATTTTGTCAGAAACTTAAGATTTTCGGGGTCCTTTTTATGCATATACTTTGAATCTCCCTCTAATTTGTCGGTGAAAACATCGTTTCCCATCTTTGCGTTGTTTTTATATAACCCTTATTGGGTTCTATTAATTGGTCTGGTAAAGTCTAGTGTTAGAATACCAAATAGTTCTAGGAGGATAATGGCAATTATTAATATTAAGATTAAGGTGAATGAAAAAGCAAGAAATATTAAATTAGTCTGTCGAGTTAAAGTTAGTCATTTACTCTTTAATTAATTAAAATAATTTTTTGGTCATTTATTTGAGATTTTTAATTGTAATCAAATTCTGCTAAAACTGGATCGTATAGTTTTTACTCTAAGTGTCTCTTTTGTGCAACTAGATTGAGCCGTTTTATGGCTTTCTTAATCTAAGGATGTGTTGTGTAACCTATAATTCCGCACAGAACGTCTCTTGTAGTGCACGTCAATCCGTACGTTAACACCGTTAGGTTTCAGGTTGGACTGGCATACATAAAGATTATGTCCTGTGCCTATCTTACTCTACCCACCTGGGGTGCGGTATATCATTTTGATTCTGCTGTTTGTGTTTTTACACCCATACACTGGCGTGCTTTATTTCCCAGCGAGGTGGATTGGCTCGCAAACCTAACCCGTTACAACCGTTTCCCAGCAAGGTGGACCGGTTTGCAAACCTGGTCCGTTACACCCTTTTTTCGAGGTGGACAGGTTCGCAAACCTGTACCGTTACACCCTTTTGCTGTAGTAATTAACGCATTAATCACTTAAGGATCAACACCTGATATTTTATCAGAGAGGCTAAAGCGTCCTTTAGGCCCAAACAGCAGAATATACCCTGACTATCTTAGAATTGTTGTTTTTTTTTTCATGTGAAGGTGCACAAAAAAGACGTACTCACAATCTCCCCCCTATGTGAGTGATTCAAACCGAATCGATCGCACGGGAGCACGCGCAGGGGGTCCTCGTGGAAGTTATGCAGCCGGCCAGTGCAGCAATTCAGCGATCTGGACGTCAAGAACAGCCCTTCTAGGGAGACCACCAGCGGGAGTGCTCCGTACATCGAGTCACGGCACCAAGATGTTAGGTTAAAAAAGTGGTTGACCTACAAAGAATCACACAAGGGTCGGAGAGAATATGGAGTCAATAAGCTCTGCAGAGGTAGATGTGGATAATCAGTTCTGCAGAGGGAGACCAGGAAAATACTATAAGGAATGAGCCAACCGTGTCTGTCTGTTCTCAGCCTCCCAGTGTCATAGTCTCTGGTCTCCAAGAGCACCCCCTCTGCAGTCTCTCGTTATTTAGTCACACTTCATTAACATATTAAAAGAACAGGATGTCATGCAAATGAGCATGTGACTGAAACCAAAATGACATTTAAAAAGTACATTAGAAAGACACCCTAAGAAAATAATAATACAACATTATTATTTTACCTAACAATTATCACAGCAACTACTGCTGAGAGATTCTGTGCCTTGTTTGATCAGAATGTTTCCAATGAATCCGATGTTGATGGACTAGTGCATTGTTTTAATTCCCACTGTGCTCAAATCTTCGATCAAGTTGCCTCGTTCAAATCCAATACTCTATGAAATGTAGAGCAGATAACAAGTGCTTTTTAAGTTCCTTTATCTGAAAGGTTAGAGACATTAGAGACATTATCTCACCACCCTAATGTTGTGTCTTCAGCTCAAGGCTTTTTGAAAACCTTTTTCATGCTATTGGATCTTGGGTCACTAAAATATGTAATATGTCCCTTCTAACTGAAGTGTTTCCCAGCTCCTTTAAACATGCCATTGTAGAACCCAGACTTAAAAAGCCCAATTTGAATCCATTTAATCTTTAGAACTATGGGGCCGTTTCAAAGCTCCCCTTCTTGGCAAAAATCCTGAAGAAAGTTGTAGCTAATGCATTAAAATTCTACCTTGAGACAAACCACATTTATGACACATTTTAATCCAGGTTTCGGAAACACCAGGTCCTCATGAGAGGACCACCAAACCGTCCGCCCGACCGCCAGGTCCTCAGGGGCCGCCCAGCTGGCCGTCCACCAGACTTCCAGGGGCGTACCCCCTCCACCCACCCTGGCAAGGGTGCTTCCTTTTTTTTCTTCTCTCCTTCTTTCCACGGCGTCTGGAATCCACCTTTAAAGGGGGGGGGGGGGGGGGGTCCTGTCATGCTCCCCTATTCACCATCTTCTCATCATTGTTCTCACCTGTGTCTCTCCAATCATCCACACCTGATTGTCCTCACCTTCTGCCTTCATAACCCATCACTTCCCCTCACTCAGGGCCGGATAATTATCGTTGTCTCCATGGTGTATTGTCCTGCTGTCATCCATTCCTGCTCGTCCATGTCCTGTCTCTCGGTTCCTGCTGTTATCATCACCTCCTCCACCAGCAGCACTCTCTAAATAAATATACTTGCACTTTCTACAGGCGTCTGCGCTTGGGTCCATGCACCACACCACCGCACTGACGCTCCTGTTTCAGTATGTTGGGGGAGTGAGTGTGGGAGTCTTACTTCTCTACTAAAATAAATTTGAACAGTTTCTTCCTCAGGTCCTCTTTCTTGGGTAAAGTATGCAACGCTGCCCCTGAGAGAGCCATTCCTGATATTAAACATCATCTGTGAAACTTGAGTTCTACACCAAAACTTATTTGCATAATCTGGGATTTATGTTTGATGTAAGGGGACCTCCTGTGCAAGATTTTAAATTATTAATTAAAAACTGCTTTTTCCAGTTGCGCAATATCTCCAAACTTAGGAAAATGGTTTCTCAAGATGACAGAGACTGTTATTCATGCATTTGTTTCATCTCGGTTGACTGTAACAGCCTTTCAGATTTGACCGTCAGAGGCACAATGTTAAAAGGAGAGGCAACAATTAAATTAGGTTGAGGTGGCGTTATTGAAGCATTGCCTGTCACACCAACACCCTTATACAGTAGATGACTGACTGTCTTTTATACCTAGGTGAATTAACAGAAGAAACCAAGAGAAGGGGTAATCAAGTAAACAATAGCCAAATATTTACAGAAACCAAACAACAAAGATAATAAATGGTACCAATTAATAATTACACAAATACAAATTATTATACTTAAACAAATCTAAGTTCAATTAACAGAATAAATGAAGTGATGCTTGGAGCATAACTCCTCCAAGCATCAATTCAATTTAGTTCAATTCAGTTTATTTATATAGCGCCGATTCACAACAGATGTCATCTCAAGGCACTTAACAAGAAGTCATTTCAATACATTTATACAAACATTCCAATCAGTTAAAAAGTTTCCTATTTAAGGAATCCCAGCAGATTGTGTCAGTCATTGGTGTGAGGTTGATGCAGACTTTCCAACCACAGCAATCCTTCAGCAATCCCTCATACTGAGCAAGCATGTAGCGACGGTGGAGAGGAAAAACTCCCCTTTAACAGGAACAAACCTCCAACAGAACCAGGCTCAGTAGGAGCGGCCATCTGCCACGACCGTCTGGGGGTTTGAGAAGACAGAGCAGAGACACAGAAGGAACAGAAGATCTGATATAATAGAACTTTCTATGTTACAGAAAGTAAAATGTTGATAACAGGACACTGTGGATCTTCAGTTACTGGGAGGATCATCCCAGTCGATGCCCCCCGTCCAACAGGGCATTGCAGCCAAGCAGGATACCAGACCAGGTATATCTTCTATGGAGAGAAAAACACTGAGAGAAAACAAAGTTAACAGTCGAAATAACAGAATGTACTGTAATACACTGGAGAATAGTAGGAGAGAAAAGTAGCAGAGTGAAGAAAAGCGGACAGTCTGTCCTCCAGCAGTCTAAGCCTAAAGCAGCATAACTACAGAGATAGCTCAGGATGACCTTAGCCACTCTAACTATAAGCTTTATCAAAAAGGAAAGTTTTAAGCCTGGCCTTAAAAGTAAACAGAGTGTCTGCCTCACGGACTAAAGCTGGGAGCTGGTTCCACAGGAGAGGAGCCTGATAACTAAAATATCTGCCTCCCATTCTACTTTTAGAAATCCTAGGAACTACAAGTAAACCTGCAGTCTGAGAGCAGAGGGCTCTGTTAGGAACATATGGAACAATTAGATCTCTGATGTATGATGGAGCTGATTATTAAGGGCTTTATATGTAAGAAGAAGGATCTTAAATTCTATTCTGGATTTAACAGGGAGCCAATGAAGGGAAGCTAAAACAGAAGAAATGTGATCTCTCTTTTTAATATTCATCAGAACTCTTGCTGCAGCATTTTGGATCAACTGAAGGTTTTTAATGGTATTTTGTGGATGACCTGATAGTAAAGAATTACAGTAGTCCAGCCTTGAGGTAACAAATGCATGGACTAGTTTCTCAGCATCACTCCTGGATAGGATGTTTCTAATTTTAGCAATATTCCGGAGGTGAAAGAAAGAAATCCTAGAAATCTGTTTAATATGGGATTTAAAGGGGCTATATGTAATTTTCTGAAATCAGGAGATGTTTGAGTCATAAATGGTCAAATTAAAAGGCTATTGTTTTGTTTATTTTGGGGGAAAAGTTTCATATAGCCCCTTTAAATGTCAAGTCTTAGTCAAAAATAACGCCGAGGTTCTTTACGTTATTTCTGGGGGCCAATTTAATGCCATCCAGATGAAGTGATTGACTAAGCAGTTTCTTTTTTGGAACTTCGGATCCAAAGACAGAAACTTCTGTCTTGTCAGAATTTAAGAGCAAAAAGTTCAGAGTCATCCATGTTTTTATGTCTTCCAGACATGCCTGTAATCTACCTAACTGACTGGGTTCATCAGGATTTATGAATAAATATAGTTGTGTATCATCTGCATAGCTGTGGAAGTTTATCCCATGCTGTCGAATGATTCTACCAATTGGAAGCATATATATGGTGAACAGAATTGGTCCAAGCACAGAACCCTGTGGAGCTCCACAGGTAACCCTTGAGTGTGAAGAAGATTTATCATTTAGATGAACAAACTGGAATCTATCAGACAAATATGATTTAAACCAGCCTAGTGCTGTTCCTTTGATCCCTGCAACATGTTCAAGCCTTTCTAAGAGAATATTATGATCGACTGTGTCAAAAGCAGCACTGAGATCTAACAAAACCAGAACAGACACAAGTCCATTATCTGAGGCCATGACAATATCATTAGTAACCTTCACCAGTGCTGTTTCAGTGCTATGATAAGCTCTAAAACCTGACTGAAACTCTTCAAACAGCTCGTTACTGTTTAGATGCTCACAGACTTGATTAGCAACAATTTTCTAAAGGATTTTGGATAAGAAAGGAAGGTTAGATATAGGTCTGTAATTCACTAAGTCATCTTGATCAAGGGAAGGTTTCTTGAGTACAGTTCTACAGTCCTTTCTGATGCTGCCTCATTTACTGAGGAAGAAGTAATCATGTTTGGGAGGATGCCAATGATTTTATTTTTAATAGAATTAATTTTATTTATGAAGAATCCTATAAAATCATCACTGCTAAGAGCTGGGGGAATAGTTGGCTCAACAGAGCTATGACTCTGTGTAAGTTTGGCAACTGTACTAAAAAGAAATCTAGGATTGTTTTTATTCGCCTCTATTAATGATGAAAAATATGCTGTTCTAGGTTGTCGAAGGGTCTTTCTATACAGCAGTAGACCCAACGCAACTCTGCGTTGAACCAAGGAGTCAGCCTCCTATGGCTAGCCACTTTCTTTTTTAAGGGGGCTACACTATCTAATGCCAAACGCAATGAGGACGTAACGTTGTGAACCAGATCATCAATTTCTGAAGGGTTAGAGATAGAATTGCTGCCATCCACTGTGTTACCCTGAGACACTGAGGAAAGTAAGAATGGAACAGATTCTTTAAAAATTGTTACAGCATTGTCTGATAAAGTTCTACTATAATGAAATTTTCTTTCAGATTTAAGATGGTCAGTTAAAGTAAATTCAAAAGTTATCAAGAAGTGGTCAGACAGGACCGGGTTATGTGGGTGGACTGTTATTTCCTCACACTCAATACCGTATGTCAGTACAAAGTCCAAAGTGTGTTTGCCCGAGTGGGTCGATCCCTGTACTTTTGAGTAAAGCCAATTGAGTCTAAAATAGCATTAAAGGCTGCATTTAGGCTATCACTTCCAGTATCCACATGAATATTGAAGTCCCCCACTATAATAACCCTATCAGTATTTAATACTAAATCAGATAAAAAATGTGAGATATGATCCAAGAATTGAGAGTAAGGGCCTGGTGGACGATACAAAACCACAAACAAAAATGGTCTTAATGTTTTGCAACTTGGATGAGGAAAATTAAGGGTTAGATGTTCAAAAGAACTGTAGCTATCAATTGGTCTGGGACTAATTAGAAAATTAGAACGGAAAATGGTTGCAACTCCTCCCACTCGCCCAGTATTTCTAGGAATGTGAAAATTTAAATGACTGGAAGGAGTTGACTCATTTATACTGACATAATCCTCCTGCTGCAACCAGGTTTCTGTGAGACGAAGGAAATCAATGTGATTATCACAAATCAAGTCATTTACTAACAAAGTCTTTGAGGAGAGAGATCTTATGTTTAATAAACCACATTTAATAGATTTATTTTTCTGTTCAGTCAAAGTTGTATTTATTTTTATGAGATTTCCATAATTTGCTTTTGTTGGCTTAACTTTTAATCCATTTAATTTTGGCCGTGGGCAAGACGCTGTTTCTATAGGGTAATGGGTGGGTAACAGTACAGGAGCAGCAGAGAGGTGGGTTAAACTACGACTCTGCTTCCTGGTCTGGACCCTGGGTTGTCAGTGTTTTGGAGGACTAATAAATTCCTAGAAAGAAGAGCTTCTCCATCCAAAGTAGGATGGATGCCGTCTCTCCGGATCAGACCAGGTTTTCCCTAAAACGTTCTCCAGTTATCAATGTAGCCCACATCGTTTGCAGGACACCACCCAGACAACCATTGATGGAAAGACAGCATGTCGTCACTGGTCCGATCAGGCAGGGGACCAGAAAAGATTACAGAGTCGGACATTGTTTTGGCAAACTTACACACCGAAGGAACACTAATTTTAGTGACCTCCGATTGGAGTAACCGGGTGTCATTACCGCCAGCGTGAACAATCTTACTGTATTTATGCTTATCTTTAGCCAGCAGTTTCAGGTAGGATTTGATGTCGCCCGTTCTGGCCCCTGGCAAACATTTGACTATGGTCAATGGTGTCTCTAATGCCATGTTTCTGACTATGGAGCTGCCAATTACAAGAGTCGGCTTCTCAGCGGGTGTGTCGCTGAGCGGGGAAAATCTATTAGAAATGCGGACCGGTTGGTGGTGGCCCGGGGGCTGGGTCCTAGAACTATGCTTCCTACGTACAGTCACCCAGCCGGCCTGAGGTCCCAGCTGCGCGGGCTCTACCGGAGGACAGATAAGGGGTTCTATCCTTGTTGGCTCCGCGCTGGCTAATGGGCTTCGTCTATCTGCTGGTTTTTCAACAGCGCGGAGCCGTGCTTCTAATTCTGATACCCTCGCCTCCAAAGCTGCAAAAATATTACATTTATTACAGTTACCATTATCACTAAAGGAGGCAGGGAAGTAACTAAACATCTGACAGAGAGAGCAAGAGAGAAGAGAAGAGTTAGAGACAGGAGAGAGCAGAGTAGCCATTGCCGCAATGAAGCTAAGCTAACTGAGCTAGCGAGACCGTACCACCCCAAGAAAAGCTGTGTGAAACACAAGGAGTTCCCAAAACGTAAAGTACACCACCACAAATCATGTGTTTTAGTGTGCTTGTGTGTTAAAATAACTTAGAAAGGCCTCAGCACAGAGAAAAAATACAGCGCCGAATCACAACAGATGTCATCTTAAGGCATTTTACAAGATATGTCATTTCAATTCAATCATGCATACATTCCAATCAGCTTAAAAGCTTTCTTTTTAAGGAATCCCAGCAGATTGCATCGAGACTACTAGCTATGCAGGCTCTACTCGTAATGAGCATGTTCTCTGTGTCTATGTTTCTGTTTTGTTTCAGTTACCTCTCTTTTAACTTGAACCCAATAAAGCCTGGTTCAGCTGGTAAATTTACTCCGTACTCTCACCACATCCTTGGAAAAAATTGGATAAAATTCATTGAATTTCCGTTGATTTAAATATTGATTTGTTTGTACGGCAAAGAACCTTGAGATGGTTTTTGATGTAAATTTCCACAATGTAAATAAAACTGAACTGAACATTAATCAGGGAACTAGTTGAATCAGAATGCATAACAGCCAGGTAGAAGACGGTGCACCACTGTCTAGTTAACAATGGGTTAGATTTGATTTGACGTATCATGGTGCAAACATGCCCTTTTTCCTGTAATCACCAACAAATCATACATCTCTCTGACCTCTGACTGCTCCCTGCACTTGTTTTTATTTTTATGTGTTCCAGGAATTTGTGTAATAGAACAGGAAGCACATTAAGTAAAGTTGGCATAAGTCAAATGTTAAGTTTGGCAGGCTGGCTTTTAAGTCAGAAATATATCTAAAGGCGTAATCATACATCCTTTCTTATAGCCGGTGGTTAGCGGATGCTTGATGGCAGTTTTCCAAATGTCCCAAGGAGGGATTTACCATCCCTGACTGAGAAGGACAGATTGGCCAAACTCTTGGAGGTTTCCCTCGATCAAGCTGCTGAAGGTGAAACAGTGCACGATATCACAATGCAATCCCTGGGAAGCACTCCCCTGCTTCCTCTTATTAACACTGCTGTGCAATGGAAAATCCATCAGGCTGTATTCACTGTTTGTTTTCGGAAGCAAGCCGTGCCCTGCTTTGTTCACACTGTCATGCACTTTTCAAGCTTCCACTCTTTTCGGTTTGTTTTTCATACAGCTTTCAGTATATTATTAGGTACTCAAAAGGTTGTCCAGTTCTAAGTAAGAGGGCTTGTTGAGTCTAGATCTGTGATCCCAAGTACTTTAACTTATGAAGCTTCTACATATAACTTAGTTATTTAGTTTGTATAAAATGTCCTACTAAAGTCCTGTATAGTGTAATGGCCAACTACTTGGTTTTGCCATTTTTTCAGTTTGCATGTGGAAGTCACACAGGATCTTAGCTCGGTTATCTTCCACAATTTTGGGAGGTAATTTCCACTTTGACTTACAGGTCTCCACTTCATATTTAATGCAGATGTTTCTGTACACTTGTGTATATCAGCCACTTGGTTATCACATTCCATGTTCTTCTTTCCTGCCAGTAACTTACATCCTGTAGTGAGATGCTGGATTGTTTCTGGAGCTTCTTTCACAGCCTGCACCTGGGATCTTGCCTGGTGTCGTAGACCTTGGCTTCTATCACTCTGGTGCTCAAGGCCTGGTCCTGGGCTGCCATTATCAGTGCGCCTGTGCTGCCCTTCAGATCTGCCCTCTCCAATCATTGGTAGGATTTGGTCAATTCAGCCACTTCAGCTATCTGTCAGTGGTACATCAAATGAAGGTTTTTTTAATTACCACGTTGGTTCCTTGCGCTCCTTCTTATTCAGTTTCCATTGTCCGAGACATTCACTGAATACTTCATCCCTCAGGACTGTCCTCCTGGTGTACTCTTGGACCTTTGGCCAACTTATTACCCCAGCAGGGTATCAGATTACTGGCAAGGCATAGCTGTTGATCACCCACACCTTGTTCTTGCCATTGAGCTGACTTCTCAGAACTTGCCTTACTTGTTGCAGGTATTTGGCTGTTGCTGCTTTCCTTGTGGCCTGTTAATGGTTGCCTTTTGCGGCAAATCATTGACTTGCTGCAATCTGCTAGGCTTCTTTAGATATTTTTTTAGCCAATTTCAATAATAAACTGAACTTGACTGCATTGTTTGATAACCAGCATCAATTGGAATGTATGTATGATTGCATTGAATTTACTTCTTTTTGCAATGTGCCTTGAGATGATGTGTTGTGATTTGGCTCTATATAAATAAACTGAATTGAATTGAATTTCCCTGTGTCATTCTAAGGTACTTGATACGCACCTCACCTCAGCATCAGCCCTTCTGTCTTCTAGGAGTGCAGTTCCCTCCGTGTGGATTACCTTCCCTCTCTTTGTCACCATTCAGCTACATTCGGCTAATGACATTCTGATATCCTTGCCATAGATCCTGCTGGTGTGGATCAGTGAGTCAATGTCTTGCTCATTCTTAGCATGCAGCTTGATGCCATCCATGTAGAGAAAGTTACTGAGGTTGGCCCTATTTCAGTTCAAGTCAGTTCAATTCAATTCAGTCCAATCATACATACTTTCCAATTGATCCAAGTTTAAGCATATTATTCAAATTGATTAAAAAAGTTTTCTACCTAAGGAGTCATTGACTTGCAACATTCACTCCTCCTGAATGAACATATAGCGACAGTAGACAGTCGCCTGCGTTGTGTCGTTGACTTCACAGCAATCCCTCATACTGAACAAGCATGTAGCAACAGTGGAGAGGAAAAACTCCCCTTTAACAGGAAGAAACCTCCAGTAGAATCAGAACCAGGATCTGGCTCAGTACGAGCGGCCATCTGCCACGACCGACTGGAGGTTTGGAAAGACAGAGCAGAGAGCATAGAAAGAAAGAGAAGATCTGATGTAGGAGTAGTTTTGTGGTTAAAGAAAGAAATAAGTTGATAACAGGACACGGAGAACGTTCAGTAACTGGGAGCATCATCCAAGTCGATGTCCCCCTCCACAAAAAACAGACAGAAGCACTGATCCAGGAGTACTTTCTATGTTAGTTAAAGTAAGAAGTTAGTGGTGGTAGCAGCTCCTTTAGTGGCTTCATCTAGGAGAGAAACATCTTAACAGAGAAGCTCTGAGCCAGATTTAAAGGCATTTAGATAAAAGAGAGCAAATGCAGTTAGTCACAACAAAAAGCTCAGCCAATAGGTTTCTCAAGGAGAGAGACAGGGATGAACACTGAAAGACAGGACCAAGTGCATAATTTATAGGAGAACAATAAGTTGTTGGCAGAAGTAGCACAGCAGATGCTCCCCTCCCCCCAACAGGAAGGTGTCACATCTAAACAGAACACCACACCAGATGTAGCTAAAATGAAGTGTAAAAAGCTGAGAGAAAACATTAAGTATGAAGAGGAAATGCAATAAAACGTATTGGAGGAAAGGAGCAGAGCAAAGAGAAGTGGTCCGTTTTTTCCTCCAACATTCTAAGTCTACAGCAGCATAACTATGGAGATAGCTCAGGATAACAACCTAAGCCACTCAAACCATAAGCTTTATCAAAAAGACAAGGCACATACAAGTAAATACTAAAAATAACCACAAGGAACAACTAAAACAACAAAAGTAAACTAAAGTCAAATAGATCTTGAATCTACCAGTTTCTAACATCTCTCTTTGTAAGCTTAAGTTATCTTTGACTGAATGGAGAGAGGCCTGGACTTTATGACATTTTAATTCATTATTATGCTTTGACCTTAATTTCTCCATTGTAGCTAAGTGTTTGGGACTGTTGTCGTGCTGGAACCACCTTCCCTCTTCCTACTGACAAAAGTATCCTTGTAGGATGATGTTAGTACCACCATGTTTCAAAATCTTCATGGTGCCTTCAGGACAGTGTGCAGTGTTAGTTTTATGCCACATGTGGCATTTTGCATACTGGCTTTATTTTACCAATAGCTCTCTTGTTGCCACTTCTCCCAAAGGCCAGACCTGTGGAGTGGACACCTAATAGGTGTCTTTTCAACAGCTTCTCCCACCTGAGCTGTGAATCTTCGCCAGAATTACCACGGACCTTTTGGCAGCTTCTTTGGATAATGCTTTTCTTGATTGGCCTGTGCAGCCATGTCTTAGTAGGTTTGCAGTTGGTCCATCCTCTTTCAATGTTCAGTCGCTGGACTGAACAGAGCTCTGTGAGATGTTCAAAGCTTGGGATATTGTTTTCTAACCTAACCTTCATTTAAACTCCTCCACAGCTTTCTCCCTAACCTGTCTGCTGTGTTACTTGGTCTTCATAATCCTGTTGGTTCACAAAGGTTCTCAAAGATGCTCTGAGGCCTGCATGGAACTGCTGCATTTTTACTAGGATTAAATCACAATTTATGACTACAAACATAATTTCAAATTGAAAAGTGAAATAATAAAAATATTTTTAATCAATGGGAATAAGGAAAGAAAATCAACTAAATGTTAGATACATCTGTCGTCTATACACACTTTTATTATTAATGTCACCTGGGAACTGGGGACTCTGGAAAGGTCGTCAGACAGAGACAAACAAGCATGCACACTAACACACACACACACACACACACGCACACACGTCTTACTATCCTTGTGTTGACATTGTATTGACTTCCATTGATTTTACTATGCCTAACCCAGACACTTTCCCTAAACCTAACCATTACTGATACATGCCTAACCCTAACCTTAACCTAAACCTAATTCACACCATACCTCTAAACCTAACTAGTAGAGTTTAATAGCTAGTTAAACATTGTGGGGACCAGGCAAAATGTCCTCACAACTACAAATGTCCACACAATGCTGGTGGCCTGTCAAAGGTTGGTCCTCACAAGTATAGCTATACATGTACACACACACACACACTCTTAAGTACAAGTTAGAGATGCCAACTAACCCTACATCTACATTTATGACTGTGGAAGGAGCGAGAACCCATGTATGAACGAGCAAAAACATGCAAATTCTATACAGAAAGACACCAGGCTGGGATTCAAATCCAGGTCCTTCATGCTGCATGGCAACAGTGTAACCAACTTGAGCCACCATGCACCATACAGTTTGAGATTTCTTGCTTTTTTGCTAGATTCAAATGTAGTCTCCACCTTCTGAATATGTCTACACATTAAACATACAAATGCAACTTTAAAAACTATGGAGAAAAAAAGCTTGAAAAAACCCACAATATGACAGCGAATTAGTTCAAGTTTCAAAGCCGAAGGGGAATTTGGTTACTGATGTTGGGAGAATGTAAAACGTCCTCTTGGAAATGCTAGGGTAGCCTATCGTTAACCAACATGTTGCATAACAATTTGAAAACAACCAGTTCTGACATGACCCATCAGGGTAAGCTTCTATAAGAAGAACCTCCTGTCCTCTCCCTCGCTCAGAATGTGCTGTCTGTCAGGATGGCTGCCTACTTGAACCAAAACAATGGTGCACTTCGTCACTCCTGATGGGATATCCTGATTTATGTTATCCAAGCATATCCATCAAGTGTATCTTTATTTAGCAGTGCTGAGCTGAAAGGCCCTGTCTCTGTGTGCCCGCTCCAGTCCAGAGCAGGCCTAGCGGACATGTCAACATGTTTGTTTCGTTATCAGCAGTCCCATTAAATGACTGTTTCTCAGGCCCTGAACTCAGGCATGCAGACTGGAGGAAGCTCACCTTTGTTAAAAGGCAACACTTTATCTTAAGTAAACTTTCTCCAAACAGAAAGCCTTTGTACAAAAACACATCAGTGAAACTCAGCCACACATCAGATTTTTTTACCTTATCCCTCCATAAGAGTTGATTTATTTCATTTGTATTTGGGTGGAGGGATCTAAATATTTTTCTCAGGTCTGACCTGGCCTAATGCCATGTATGCTATAAACATCCCAACCTGTGGAGTTATTTGTTTTCCTTTGTTTAAACTATTTTGACATCTCTATAATAGTGAGAATAAAAACAGGAGGAGGCTTTTTTTGGTTCTGATTGTCTGTATTTATGTGAGCACATCCCTTGGCCTCACAGACCTGGTCTCATAACAGCAAGACACAGAGCATCAACACCAATCAGCTGTGATACAGCAGGACAGCAGAGAATGGAAAACGTCTGACCTCCAGGTGTGATCAGCAAAACAGAAGCATGGAATACCTCTACAAACAATCTGAACCCATATTAGTGAAGCCTGTATCGAGCAGGTCTGTCTTTCTGGTTTACTCAGTTCAATTCAGAAATATTTTATTTATCCCAAAGTGAAATGAAATACCTCCTGAACCACGGTCGCCCCTGACAGCGCGACTCCCATGACAGTTCAACTTTCCTATCCTGCTTGGGTGTGATGCCTTGTTGGAGGGGGGCATCGACTAGAATGATGCTCCCAGTTACTGAACGTTCTCCGTCTCCTGTTATCAACTTTTTATTCTCTTTAACCGGGAAACTACTCCTACATCAGTTCTTCTGTTTCTTTCTGTGTCTCTGCTCTGTCTTCTCAAACCTCCAGTCGATCGTGGCAGATGGCCGCTCCTACTGAGCCAGGTTCTGGTTCTGCAAGACATTTCTTCTTGTTAAAGCGGAGTTTTTCTCTCCACTGTCACTATATGCTTGCTCGTTATGAGGGATTGCTGTCAAGTCAAAGACACAATGCAGGCGACTGTCTACTGTGGCTACATGTTGGTCCAGGAGGAGCTAATGCTACAAGTGAATGACTCGATACAATCTGCTGGGTTTCCTTAGATAACTTTTAAACGGATTGGAATGAACTGAAAGATTAATTGGAATATAAGTATGACTGAATTGAAATGAGTTTTCTTGTAAAGTGCCTTGAGATGTCATGTTGTGAATTGGTGCTATATCGATATACTGAATTTGATTGAAAACGTTTTGAAATAACTTTTTTTCAGTAAAACTTGTGGTATTCTGGTATTTGAACAGGGGTTTGTAGACTACACAGCCTTTTCTTAAGGTTTTTACACAAAAGCATCCTCTCTTATCTGCTCACCAAGCAACTGTTTTATGTAAAGAGCAAAACTTAAAGTGTACCAAAATAAAAAAGCATCACTTACAAAGAGTGAAAGAGTGCTTTGTCTCTTGTTGGGGCTGCAGCTCCCTCTAAAACCTGCACAAACAGAAGTTTAAAAATAGATAAGAAGCAAAAGAAATAAGAAAGAGTGGGGATGACAGTCAGAGACCAGACTGTTAGATCTTTTATTACAGAAAAACGGCTGCTCAAACGGACATCCTTAAAGGCTGTATATTTGTGAGGGAAGTCCATGACCTGTCTGAGAGGCCTCACCTTCATTCTCTGGGAGGAATGGCTGTTGTTGTAAGCCCCAAAAAACAAACATGGCTGTTCAAGCTTCTTTTAAAAAAGAGGGGGCAGCATCTGATGTCTGAAATCCTCGACTGGTTAGTTTGAGCTGAGGAATGAGAATCTTTGTGTTTACTCTAAAATTCAGGAAACATTTGAATTTGACAAATGTCCAGGAATGCTTGACTGAAGTTGACATATTTGGGTACATGATAGTTTCTCTCCGTGAACAATAGTAAAACACACTAGTTAACTGAGAGCCTCTTTGTGAAGAAGCCTCCCCCTCTTTGTTTTGTCACAGACCTCTGTACCCGCCAGAAAGTTGTCTGTTTCTGCCACTAACAAATTTATTGGCTCGGGCAAATTGCAAGAACGGAAACTACTTTGCATTGCAAGAAATAAGTCTGGAACAAAACAATGGTTCTTCTTATGAAATATGGCTGCAGGGTCTCACCTTTGGCTCGCTGTGCCTGCTCCCCACGCTTATTTACGTAAGCACGATGCGTCCTGTACCCCATCAGGAAGAGGTGTTTCAGGAAGCCCAAATCTGAGGTAGGATACAGAGTAAACTCTCAGCACTAGACCCCAAAAGGCACCTTATACGATTTCAGAGGGAGGTGAAGAAAAGGGTAAACACTAGTGTGACCCTGCGCACCGGACTCCACAGAGAGTCTGAAATCTACTTCGTGGAATTTGATTGCAGGCTGGGTTGTTTCCACATTGCTGGCAGGTTACACTGACCAGCTACGTAATCTGTTCATTGTGTTTCATTCCAGCAATACTAAATATTATTAAGCTGCCTTTGGTCCACTTTAAACTTTAACCTGAAAAACTTAAACAGAACATAAACAGAGGTCCCTTACATTCTAACAAATACTGGGCTAAAAATAACTCAATTTAGGTTATTTTGCAAACCCAGTCCTGGGTTGATAAAATACTATACAGCTGGGAAATGAGTTCCCCCCCAAAGTAGTGAGCGGGATTCTTACCCCAAAAAGGCTTAGAATGACTACAGTGGATCTCACCTATTTGCGGATCAGAATTTGCTGATTCACCTATTCACTGACTTTTCTTTGGAATGAGACTCAAAATTATTCTTGGAAAATCTATTTATTCGCTGATTTTTGTTTTTTGGTAGCTTGTATATAAACAATTTGGGGGTAAACAGCACCATGGGAAACTGAAAAACCTAGGAGCAATGCTACTTGACAAACTGTTGGCTGGTGTTTGCAGAGCAGCCAATCCAGAAATAGCATTTTTTTCATTTATAAACATTAAATAGGAGGGGCCCCAAGATGAAACCTTAGGGTACTCCACATATGATTTTTGTTGGCTCTGATGTGAAGTTACCAATTGACTCAAAGAAGTCCCTTTTTTAAGTAAGACTCAAACCAGTGAATTATTGTACAAGAGAGTCTGACCCAGTTCTCCAGCCTCCCCAGTAATATACCATGGTCCACAGTGTTGAATGCTGTGCACAGCCAGATATGGGCTACCTAATGTCCCATATTGCTTTTCAGGTCATTTTAGTGGTAGTGGAATCATTTTGCCATTTGTAAATCGTGTTATCGAGCTCAAAAAACATTTAATTCCAATTTACATTTAATAATTTAATTAGCATCATCACCATGAAACTGACTGTGAGTGCCACACTAACCTGTTTTGCTTGGACTATTACAGTCTTGTAGACTTAACTTTACAAATGTATTCATATTTATATGCTGCTGGGTTGGCATGGAGATTAAAAATCTCATTGTGCGAGTGTTTCCCCATTTAATAAAGGAGGAAAGCTTTCAACGATCTTAATGTGACAGCTAGCAAAAAGGCTAAATGTTTTCACACTTTTTGCTTCGATGCTATTCTTGTTATAAACGATTCAAACTTTGCAGGAAGCAGAACAACCATCCCTCACTCCTGAATCTGTACATCCTCGTCTTGTTCTTCTAGAAAATATTCCGTAACATCCACACGCCAAACAAGCTCCAACAGGAAGGTTTATTTTTTAGCTGAACTGTTTGGCCACATCTGTCTTGCTCAGCTTACCAGATTTATTCTGTATAAAAACATTTTTAAATATGCTCACTTCAACAAGCCATGTGATGGAGAATATGACACCCAGTGTGGAATATTTTGTCTTTAATGCTGATCTGGGTCATTTTAGAACAGGCATTTGCCAATATTGGGTCAAAATCCAATAGCACGTATATGCAGTTAAACAAAAGAGTAAATGTTATTAGTATTTTAACCTCTACTAGTATTCTGATGGAGCCCTTCACTCACATCACATTAAAGATTCTGCAGAGCTTCTGCAGGTCAGGCATAATATGCTGCTACAACCCCTGTTTAACTCAGTTAAGAAAATCATCTAATGTTCTGACAATATGACCTAAAACATTCATCCATTTTCTGTGTCTGCTTATCCTTGCAGGGTTGCAGAGTGGGCCTATCTCCAGCAGTCATTGGGCGAGAGGCGATGTTCACCTTAGAAAGGTTGGTGCTACATCACAGGGACATACAATCATGCATGCACACACTCACACCTAACAACAATTTAGAGAGACCAATTAACTTTACAGAGATGTTATTAGAGAGTAGGAAGAAGCTGGAGTACCTGGAAAGAACCTTCCATGCATGGTTCATGAACATGTAAACTCCATACATGAAGACCCCAGGTCGGGATTTGAACCCAGGACATTCCTGTTGCAAGGCAACAATGCTTTCATCTGTGTCACCGTCCAGCAGATCTAATACATACATAGAAAGCATCTTGATATTGTAAATAAACTCCCAAATAAAATTGTTTGAATGTTCATATAGTAATATATAGTAGAAGTAAAATATAAAATGTAAGAGTAAGTTCAGTTCATTTTAAATCTCTAAACATCACAAAGTAGTTCCAGTTGCCTACTCCTGACCCCCTAACCTCTCTACCCCCAGCATCATCTTTCATCTGGCAGAGAGATAACAGTTTAAAGCTAATGGTTCAACATCCGTTCTGGCCACTTCTGCAAAATGTCCCTTTCATGTTTCATAGTTGGACGATGTAACCTTTGACACATTAACCTACTGATTTCTGTATGTTTATCCAAGATACTGAGTGAACATTATGTTTTGCTCTCCCTCAGTGTGACAGTGGTCAGATATATTGACTTTGTGCATGATGATAAACCTTAATGGAAGGAAAGTCCTCTAAATGCCTGATTTTTTTAAAACTAGGAAACTAACTAAAACTTTACACTAAATGGAATGTATGATTGTATTGAAATGACTTTTCTTGTAAAGTGCTTTTAGATGACATCTGTTGTGAATCGGCGCTTAATAAATAAACTGAATTGAATTGAATTAAAAAAATTGAATAGAATAAAAGCAATTGTGTAAATGGTAGGGTTGGGAAGGGTTGCTGCATCTTCTGCTATGGTTGGGTATAAGATGCAACGATATTCTTTGGTGATTTTGCTTTGAAATTCTCTCTTTAAGGTCCGTGTGTTTCAACATCACGGAGTTGCTGTTTACGCCAATCCAAACTGTCTGACAAGGGGCAGCATTAGTTAAGAACTGTCTCCCTCTGGTGGCTTTCCAGAGGCATTACATGATGTAGCCAGTGTTCATGTCGAGGGAGATTTATCATGTGTCAGATTTATCATATGTTCCTCTCTCAAGTATGCTTCCTGACCCTAACAAACATGAAGCATGGAAGAATTAATATTTTATGTAAGAATTTGTGATAAGGTAGTTTCAAACTGAGAAAAAGGGTCCATTGTAAATATCAGAAAAGCTTCAATCCGATGGTAAATGTGTCATACTTAATCTGAAACTTCATGAATTATGGGATTTTTAGAGACGCCTTCACTGTTCTGTTCTGTTTCACTTCATTACCTGTTACATTCCATTACCAATTTAGAGTTGAATTGACAGACCTGACATTGACTGGGAGAAAGTAACAGTGCAAATTATCAGAATGTGAATATTATCATTATATTATTGCATGAATTAAGCTTTTAGCACCAGCATACCCCAAACATTCCACAGAAGTTCATGACTATGACTCTCTTGGTGTTCAAATGAAGAAACAAATAAAATGCAATTTAAAATCAGTTACTGAACAATTAAAGCCAGTTGGGAAACCCTGAATTCCATCTACCCAGTTACACCCTCCAATTCTTCTTGGGTTTTTTTGGAAGTGCCATTGTAAGAAGGGATAAGAAGTCATTCCGCTCAGTTCTGCTTCTTCCCTGGGGTCTCCTCTTTGAACAGAAAACCTCAAAAAAGAAATACTCAGGAGGAGGCATCCTGACCAGGTGCCACTTCATCTGAAACCTTCGAGGAGCATTGTTTTAGTGCAGAAGTAAAACTGAATGTAACATGACTAGAGTTTCTAAAACTGCTCCATTTTCACCTTTTCTTTGTGAGATAGAGCTTTTTTGCAACTTCATTTTAAACAGTTGTCTAGGGAGGTGGTGATTATGAACTATTACAGACATTGCTTTTAGCTCATTAGAAGTAAAAATGTTACATTTAATTAACTGAACATCCACTGTGTCCTGTTATCAACTTTTTACTTTCTGTAACATAGAAAGTTCTCTTATATCAGATCTTCTGTTCCTTCTGTGTCTCTGGTCTGTCTTCTCAAACCCCCAGACGGTTGTGGCAGATGGCCGCTCCTACTGAGCCTGGTTCTGTTGGAGGTTTCTTCCTGTTAAAGGGGAGTTTTTCCTCTCCACCGTCGCTACATGCTTGCTCAGTATGAGGGATTGCTGAAGGATTGCTGTGGTTGGAAAGTCTGCATCAACGGGGCCCAACCTCACGGCAATGACTGACACAATCTGCTGAGATTCCTTAAATAGGAAACTTTTTAACTGATTGGAATGTTTGTATAAATATATTGAAATGACTTCTTGTTAAGAGCCTTGAGATGACATCTGTTGTGAATTGGTGCTATATAAATAAACTGAATTGAATTGAATTGAACTTTTACAGGTCCTTCTCAAAAAATTAGCATATTGTGATAAAGTTCATTCTTTTCCATAATGTAATGATAAAAATTAAACTTTCATATATTTTAGATTCATTGCACACCAACTGAAATATTTCAGGTCTTTTATTGTTTTAAAACTGATGATTTTGGCATACAGCTCATGAAAACCCAAAATTCCTATCTCAAAAACTTAGCATATCATGAAAAGGTTCTCTAAACGAGCTATTAACCTAATCATCTGAATCAACTAATTAACTCTAAACACCTGCAAAAGATTCCTGAGGCTTTTAAAAACTCCCAGCCTGGTTCATTACTCAAAACCGCAATCATGGGTAAGACTGCCGACCCATAGAGAATCTGTGGGATATTGTGAAGAGGAAGTTGAGAGACGCAAGACCCAACACTCTGGATGAGCTTCAGGCCGCTATCGAAGCATCCTGGGCCTCCATAACACCTCAGCAGTGCCACAGGCTGATTGCCTCCATGCCACGCCGCATTGAAGCAGTCATTTCTGCAAAAGGATTCCCGACCAAGTATTGAGTGCATAACTGAACATAATTATTTGAAGGTTGACTTTTTTTGTATTAAAAACACTTTTCTTTTTTTGGTCGGATAAAATATGCTAAGTTTTTGAGATAGGAATTTTGGGTTTTCATGAGCTGTATGCCAAAATCATCAGTTTTAAAACAATAAAAGACCTGAAATATTTCAGTTGGTGTGCAATGAATCTAAAATATATGAAAGTTAAATTTTTATCATTACATTATGGGAAAGAATTAACTTTATCACAATATGCTAATTTTTTGAGAAGGACCTGTACTTCTAAAAAGCTTTAGCTCACAAAGAAAAGGTGAAAATGGACCAGGTTTAGAAACTCCGGTCTAGTCATAATATTACATTTAATTTTACTTGTAATGAGCTAAGACAATTTCTATAATCACCACATCCTTATACAACTGTTTAAAATGACGTTTAAAATTGAGTCTGACCTCTGACCAAATGATGGAGCTACTTAACATGTCATGGAGGCTGTGGCTAGGCATCCAACTAAAGGAAGCTAATTTTACTCACATTTATCCAGACTCTTGTTCTTTCAGTCATTATTCATATCTCATGGCTATGGGTAATGTTTGGAATATAAATGCCAGTAAAACAAGAGCTTTGATTTTTGGCTCAGCTTTTTTTCCACCAGCGCAAACTGGACCAGCACCACCAGTAATGCAGATAAAGATCTGATCTGGGTGAGAACCATGGCCTCAAAGTTAGGCAAGCTGATTTTCATTTCAATAGGACTGCACAGGCCTATTGTAACTGTACTGTTTAAACACCATTTTTGAAATGTATGTATTATAAGGGTTTTGCAAAAGTCGGAAGAGAAATGGCTCAACAGTGCCCCCCAGACTGCTTCAAAACAACCTCCCCATTTACCCTTTTTATGGTAGAGCTTTGAAATTTGGCACATTTGTAGAACATCCCAAGACCTACCTAAAAGTCTTAAAACGCCATAGCCCCAAACGCACAGGAAGTCGTCCATCTTGGATTGAACATATGATTTTTACTGATTTTTACCCCGAGGTGCTCCCAGCCCAGCTGAAAAACACCCAGCGTGTCTTGGGTCTTTCTCTGGGCCTGCTCCCAGTGGGATGTGCCTGGTCATTATACAATCAAACTAAAAAGACTATGGACAAGAAGCCAAACCGCTTTCATCACTGCAATATTCTTCACAATTATAAATTGTTAAGCTTTGAAAGCTTTAGCGATTTATGCTTTCTCAAACTAACTTTCAAATGTCTCAATAATCTTGGACCTGAGCCTCTCAGTTCATTTATACGGAGACAAAATAGTAACAGAGTCACCAGAGGCTCCATCAATAACAACTGTACAGTTCCTCACCGTAAGACCGCATTCGGTCAGTCTACTTTTGCATCTAAAAGTGTGAAGTTGTGGAACTCATTATCCACTGAACTTAAAACCATGACAGAGTTTAAAATGTTCACATCTCGTATTAAGTCTTGTTTGAAATCAAAACAGGAATGTACCCATTTGTAAATAGCATTGAGTTTGTGTATGTAAATGATTTATATGATGTATAGATATAGGTAAGTTTTTAGGATGAAATGGTAAATTATAATGTTGTGAAAAGGCCCAACCAGGGACTGAAGTTGAAAATTAGCATTAGCTATAATTAATTTTTGAATCGCATCAGCTACAAGCTTGTTTTGTACTAAGTTGAATTGCAATGTCCTTGTCAAATAAATAAATAAATGAAAAAAATGGAACACCAGGGAGGCGTCCAGGAGGCATCCTTACCAGATGCCCAAGCCACCTCAACTGACTCCTCTCAATATTTAGGAGCAGCGGCTCTACTCTGAGCCCCTCCCGGATGACTGAGCTTCTCACCCTCTAAGGGAGAGCCCAGAAACCCTGCGGAGGAGACTCATTTCATTTGCAGATCACGTTCTGATGAATTCAACAGGACCACATCATCAGCCAAAAGCAGAGTCCCAATTCTGAGGCCACCGAAACGGATTCCCTCATCACCTTGCCTGTGCCTAGAAAACCTGTTCATAAAAGTTAAGAACACAATCAGTGACACAGGGCAACCTTGGCGGAGTCCAACTCTCACCGGAAACAAGCCCGACTTGTTGCCGGCAATGCAAACCAAACTCTGACACCGGTCATACAGAGACCTAACAGCGCTTATCAAGGGGGCTGGTACCCCATACTCCCGGAGTATCCCCCACAGTACTCCCCAAGGGACATTGTCAAATGCTTCTCCAAGTCCACAACACACATGTAGACAAGTTGGGTGAACTCCCACACACCCTCCAGGACCCTGCTGAGGGTGTAGAGCTGGTCCAGTGTTCCACGGCCAGGACGAAACCCGCATTGTTCCTCCTGAAACCGAGGTTTGACTGTCCATTGGACCCTCCTCACCAGAACCCCCGAATAGACCTTATCAGGGAGGCTCAGAATTGTGATCCCCCTGTAGTTGGAACACACTCTGTGGTCCCCCTTTTTATATATGAGGACCACCACCCCGGTCTGCCAATCCAAGGGAACTGCCCCCGATGTCCACGCAACATTGCAGAGCCGCGTTAACCAACACAGCCCCACAACATCCAGAGCCTTAAGGAACTCAGGGTGAATCTCATCCACCCCGAAAGCCTTGCCACCGAGGAGCTTTTTAACCACCTCGGTGACTTCGGTACCAGAGATTGGAAAGCCCGACCCAAAGTCCCCAGACTCTACTTCCAGATTGGAAGGTGTGCCGGTAGGATTGAGGAGGTCTTCTAAGTATTCCATCCAAAGACCCAAAATGTCCTGCGCTGAGGTCACAAGCACACCACCCCCGCTGTAAACAGTGTTGGTGGCGGACCGCTGAGACGTCGGCTGGTGGACCAGAATTGCCTCGAAGCCTCACGGAAGTCATTCTCCATGGCCTCTCCAAACTCCTCCCATGCCTCAGTTTTTGCCTCAGCGACCATCCGTGCCGCACTCCGCTTGGCCTGCCGGTACCTATCAGCTGCTTCCGGGGACCCAAAGGCCAAAAAGATATGATAGGACTCCTTCACCAGCAGGTTTGAGGGTTGCCCCTGTGACAAGCACCAACCACCTTGTGGCCACAGCTCCGGTCACCCACCAGATCAGATGAAACGACAACCAAGACTATTAACGTGCTGCGGCCTAAGGTGTCCTGGTTCCAAGTGCACATATAGACACTCTTATGTTTCAACATGGTGTTCCTTATGGGCAATTCATGATGAGCACAGAAGTCCAATAACAAAACACTGCTCGGGTTCATATTGGGGGGTGGGGGTTGGGGGGCATTCCTCCCAACCAAACCTCTCCAGGTCTCATTGTCATTGTCCAAGTGAGCGTTCTCTCTCAAGGAGACTGGTTCCAGAACCAGAGCCATCTGTCGAGGCAAGTCCAATGAATGTCCAGTTGAAACTTCGCACACCAGAGGCACACAATCCAAGATGCTTGAAGTCCAGTGTGAAATTTCCAAAGTCTGTGTTGATTTGGGGAGCCATTTCATCTGCTGCTGTTGGTTCACTGTGCTTTATTAAGTCTAGAGTCAACGCAGCCATCTACAAGGACATTTTGGAGCACTTCATGCTTCCTTATGCAGACGAGCTTTATGGAGATGCTGACTTTATTTTCTGGAGGACTTGGTACCTGACCACACTGCCAAAAGTATTCAAACCTGGTTCAATGACCGTGGGATTACTGTGTTTATTGGCCAGCAAACTCGCCTGTCCTGAACCACATAGAGAATCTATGGGGCGTGGCCAAGAGAAAGATGAGAGACATGAGACCGAACAATGCAGAAGAGCCGAAGGCTGCTATTGAAGCATCCTGGTCTTCCATAACACCTCAGCAGTGCCACGGGCTGATAGCATCCATGCCATGCCAAGTTGAAGCAGTAATTGATGCAAAAGGAACCAAACCAAGTACTGAGTACATCTGCATGATTATACATTTCAGAGGTCTGACATTTCTCTATTTAAAATCCTTGTTTCATTGATTTCATTCTAATTTTCTAAGCTTTTGAATTTGAGGTTTTCATAAGCTATAAGCCATAGTCATTAAAACTATAACAACTAAAGGCTAGAAATATCTTGCTTTGCATGTAATTAGTCTATCTTATATATTAGTTTCACCTTTTAAGTTGAATGAACTTATGCACGATATTCTAATTTTTCAAGTTTTACCTGTACATACGCTGAACAAAAATAAAACACAACACTTTTGCTTTTGCTCCCATTTTTCATGAGCTGAACTCAAAGATCTGAATCGTTTTCTATATACACAAAGTACATTCAAATTCAAATTCAAAAATACTTTATTGATCCCAGAGGGAAATTAAGTGTTGGTATAGCTCATATAATTAATTCTTTAAGGAGTTGTTATAGATGATGATGGCTGTGGGCAGGAAGGATTTCCTGTAGCGGTCTGTATTGCAGCGAAACTGAAGAAGCCTCCGACTGAAGACGCTCTGTTGTTGTATAACTGTCTCATGAAGAGGATGCTCAGTGTTGTCCATCATTTTTTTGATTTTATGAAGAATCCTTCTTTGCATTATCATCTCCAGATTTTCCACAGTTTTCCCAAGAACAGAACCAGCCTTCTTTATCAGGTTGTTTAGCCTTTTTAAATCCCTGGCTCTGATGCTGCTACCCCAACAGATGATGGCTGAAGAGATTACACTCTCCACAACAGACTTGTAGAAGATCTGCAGCATCTTGCTGCAAACCTTGAAGGACCTAAGCTTCCTCAAGAAGTACAGTCTGCTCTGTCCCTTCTCGTAGACGGCTTCACTGTTGCGCCTCCAGTCCAGTCTGTTGTCAAGGTGAACTCCGAGGTATTTATACTCCTCAACCACCTCTACTTCTTCTCCCATGATGTAAACAGTGTTTGACTTATCCCTGTTTCTTCTGAAATCTACAATCATCTCCTTTGTTTTGTTCACATTCAAGGTGAGACGATTGTTTCCACACCATGTCACAAAGCGGTCCACCAGCTCTCTGTATTCAGCTTCTTGTCCATCTCTGATACACCCGACAATTGCAGAGTCATCTGAGTATTTCTGCAGATAACAGGTCTCTGATTTGTACTGGAAGTCTGAGGTGTACAGAGTGAAAAGGAATGGTGAGAGTACGGTCCCTTGTGGTGCTCCTGTGCTGCTGACCACCTGGTTTGACACACAATTCTTCAGTCTCACAAACTGTGGTCTGTTTGTCAGGTAGTCATTGATCCAGGCGATTGTTGAGGGCTCCACCTGTGTCTTCAGGAGTTTCTGACAAAGCAAATCAGGCTGAATTGTGTTAAATGCTCTAGAGAAATCAAAGAACATGATCCTCACAGTGCTGCCTGCTTTGTCCAGATGACAGTGGGTTGGTTGAAGTAGGTGGATGATGGCATCTTCAACTCCAACTCCACAGCGATAAGCAAACTGCAGTGGGTCCTGATACGTTCTTGTTTGCTTACTCAGGGGTGCCAACAGGAGTCTCTCCAGGACCTTCATGATGTGGGATGTCAGGGCAACGGGTCTATATTCATTGATGACTGATGGGTGAGTTCTTTTGGGTACTGGAACAAGGCAGGATGTCTTCCACAACACTGGAACCTTCTCCTGAGTTAGGCTAAGGTTGAAGAGGTGCTGCAG
This sequence comes from Valencia hispanica, assembly GCA_963556495.2. Lineage (NCBI taxonomy): Eukaryota > Metazoa > Chordata > Actinopteri > Cyprinodontiformes > Valenciidae > Valencia > Valencia hispanica. The sequence continues at coordinate 48,285,326 of OY747715.1, forward strand.
AATCCCACAGAGTTGCTCTGCACAGGCCTTCAGGACTCTGGGGCTGACACCATCTGGACCTGCAGCCTTGTTCCGGTTCAGTTTCTCCAGCTGCCTCTTCACCTGACTTTTGGAGACAGACAAGTAGGAGGGGGAAGCAAAGGGGGTAGCAGCATTTCCTGACTTGGTTGAAGTCAAACTTGTGGAATTAGAAGAGTCCATGGCTGAGGTGAAGGATAAAACATCCGAGGTGTAACAGGAAAGCTGTTTATCAGAGGAGAGTGGGATGTCTGTTTGGCTGGGAACAGGAGAGGGGGATGCTGAGCTAGTTCCTGAACTGAACCTGTTGAAGAATATGTTCATTTCATTGGCTCTGTCCAGACTTCCATCTATCCAATCCTTCCTGTCCTTAAAACCTGTGATCTTTCTCATTCCTGACCAGACATCTCGGATATTGTTCCTCTGTAGTTTGTTCTCCAGCTTCTTCCTGTATGCCTCCTTGCTGTCTCTGATCTTGACCTTAATCTTAATGATCTTGATCTTGACATATTGCTCTCTAATAATGTTCACAGATCTGTCTGAATCTGTGTTAGTGAGCACATCTCCTTTGCCGAGATAATCTAGCCCACTTCACAGGTGTGGCGTATCGAGGTGCTGATTAGACAGCAGGAATATTGCACAGGTGTACCTTAGACTGACCACAATAAAAGGCCACATTTACGGTGTGTTCACACCAAAGCGTCAAAAATGCGCAGCACGTCAAAGTTGGACGCTTCAACATTTGCAGCTCGACGCGCGTCCAAAGCAAATTGGATGCACGTCAAGGCAGAAATTCTCAACTTGTGGGAGGAGCTAGTGCCAGACAGTGTTTTTGCAAGATGGCAGCTGTCAATCTTGCGTTGGAAGAGAGAGTCTCCATTCTCTATTTACTGTGGAGAGTACCCTGCGCAGGTTCGCAGGGTCAGTAACGTGAAAACTTTCAAAAGTGAAATGTACTTACCAGGTTGCCCTATCTCCTCACTTATATTCCTCCAATCAAGGTCCATTTTATTCCTGTCTCTGTAGAGAAAGCAGCTGGTGTCGTATAGCTCCGGGTAATTAGTCATGACCGTAATCAGAATTTCCTCTATGTTGAGTAAAACGTTTGCTGGACCTGACCCCGTGAACTGGGTAATAGCATGACGTGAAACCAAGTCACCAGGCTCCTTATTGGTTGACGTGGAGCGAATTGACGGCGAAGTTCAGATTTTTCAACTTCAGCGGCAGATGCAAAAAACGCGCGTCACGCGCAAATGCATGCTTCAGTCGTGTGAATTTGACACGCAAATGAGGCAGAAATGCGTTTTCTTGACATAGAAATCCTGGCGCACCTCAGCGCACTTCTGCATTGACTTTACATTTAAACCTGACGCCCTTGATGCTTCAAATGTGTTCAGTGTGAACTTACCGTTAAATGTGCAGTTTGATCACACAGCACAATGTCACAACTTATGAAGGAGCCTGCAATTGTTATGCTGACTGCGGGAATGTCTACCAGGCCCATTGCCCATGAAATGAATGTTCATTTCTCTACCATAAGTCGTCTCCAAATGCATTTCAGAGAATTTGGCAGTACATGGAATCGGCCTCACAACCACAAACCATGTGTAACCACACAAGCCCCTGACCTCCACATTCAGCATGTGTCTCCATTATCATCTGAGATCAGCCACCCGGACAGCTGCTGCAACAATTGATTTGCATAACTTCTGCACAAACTGTCAGAAACCATCTCAAAGAAGCTCATTTGCATGCCCGTCATCCTCATTGGGGTCTGGACCTGACTGCAGTTCTTTGTCGTAACCAACTTGAGTGGGCAAATGCTCACATTCGATGGCATATGGCACGTTGAAGTGAGGGTGAGCAGTTTGCTGATGTCAACGTTGTGGATCGAGTGGCCCATGGTGGCAGTGGAGTTATGGTATGGACAGGTGTATGTTATGGGCAATGAACACAGGTGCATTTCATCGATGCGTTTTTGTTTTTTTTATACTTAGGGTTTTTATTCTCCTTTTTTCATATAGTACAGAACATACAACATACGCAACAAGAACATAGTGCCAGGTGAAAACGTGTTATACCACATTGTTGTTATGCTTAATTACTATGACATTCTTTATACGTTAACCATTTCTTCCACAGTTCTTCACATTTCGGTTGTTGTAGTCTAATAATGAATGTGAGTATCTCCATTTTGTAGATTTGTTCTACTATGTCCATCCAGTTATCTGTGCTAGGAGGGTCCATCTTGTACCATTTCCGTGTGATGGCTTTCTTTGCAGCTGCCAAGAGTATTTCAGAATGCTGACCTCTGATAAAGGTCCCAAGTATATAACTATACATGTTCCAGGTAACTCATATCCTAATATTTCTGTCAACCATTTACTAACATCGTTCCAGAAATGTGTAAGCTTTGTACATTGACAAAAGGCATCCTGCTCCCCACACAGTCTCCAGCAGGGCTGCTGCACTGACAATGTAACTTTCTTCATTTTTGGTGTGATAAAAAAATCTTACTATATTTTTTTTAACAGAAGGTTTTCCAAGTTCTAGAGCTAGTTAGTGATGTTACGATGTGTGCCGAGGCTACGAAGCGTGTGTCAAGCAGTGGAGGGGGCATTTCCACAAAGCGCGTATAGAGGCCTGCTTCATTTAGGGGAGGAGCCGAAAACGATGACGTCTGAAGCCCCGCTGCCCGGCTGTACCATGTGACTGCTTGAGGAAGTGGTTCAGAGTTTTTTTTTTTTTTTTTTTTTTTCAAGAAAACATTTATTTACATTTACATGTACAAAACAAATAGGGCAATAGTAATAAGTCAGTTCAGATGACATTGTTAACGGGCAATCAAGGAACAAAAATATAAAACAAAGTACTGTATAGTGTAAGAGGTTAAATTTACATGCAAGGGGTTAAGTAGTTCTGGGTAGTTTACTCAATAGTTCAAAAACAGTTTCATTACCATTGGTACTTATATACTTGAGGGATTTTAGGTAGCTGTCAAAGTCAATAAGGGACATTTTAAAGTTTGAGGATGATTTAAGAATCCTTTGTTTGTTGATAAAAAATTTGGCTAGACAGAGGACCAAGTTATAACACAGTTCATTGTTCTTGTTTTGAAGAAGAATTCCAAAACTTATATTGTCATTTGAGATAAGGCCTGGGATTTCAATTTGACGCTGTATCCAGTCCTGTAAGTTCTTTCAAAATATTTGAGTCTTGGTACAATCAAAAAAAAAAAAATGATCCGTTGTCTCCACATTGTTCTGACAGAAGGTACAAGTATTATCATCAATATTGAAGGTTTTTTTTAGCAAATCCTTCGAGAGATAAACAGCCTTCATAATTTTAAAATGTGTCTCTTTGGCTTTTGGTTGAATAGGAAGTTTTAAGTACAGTGTTCTCAGTTTATTAATGGATTTTTTTTCAAATTTATAAATATTGTTGTTCTTGTTGATCTTACCAGGGAATAAATTCTCCGTAAGGCATTGTCTAATGAATTGATTGGAGCATTTCTTATCTATGAGAGATATTCCATGGATTAATATGGTGCCCAACTGTGGATTTATAGGTTCGTCTTTCATTATGTTTTGGGTTTGAAATATAAATTCTTTTGGGAATGCTTTCAAAAGTCTTAGAAAATCAGATTTAGGAGGATTGAAGTTGTATTTGATAAAAAAGTCTTCATAATTTAGGAATTCACCATTTGTTTTCATCAAGTGCGCCACAGACCATATATTCCTCTTCAACCATTCTTCATAAATCAGTGACTTATTTCTATGAAGTATGTACCTGTTGTTCCACATTATAGTTGAATGTGGTGAATAATTATGCACATACAATAGCTTCCAACACAAGAAAACTTCTTACTGGGGGCATCGGTACCTGGACCTGGGAGCATAAAGTGTGAATGGGGTGTGTGAGTGAGGGTACAGCGCAATTTTTTTTGGGTGTCTTGGTGAGTCAGTGAGAATGTATGTGTTTAAGAGGGAGGGAACGTATGACTGTGTCTGTATGTCTTTGTCTACCTGTCAGGTTGAATCTTGGTCTGCCCCCTCGCCTGGCACACCTCAGGCCTTACACTTAATGGGGGGCCTATTTCCGGACGTAGGGCAGGGGTGGGGCGCTGGGATGTTGGCGGTGGGGATTGGCCTAGGGTGGTGGCGGCGCGTGGCGGCCGGCGTATGGGAGCCGGCCGCGGCCTCTGCAGTGCACCCCAGCAGGGACCCTTGTCAGGTCCCTGCTGGGGTGCCCCTGGGCCCGGCTCTCCCGGTCCATTGACCGGCCCGCCCTGGTGCGGCCGGTTGCCGGCGGGGCCCGTGGGCTTGTCACTGCTGCCCCCCGGGCCCCTGCATAGTAGCCGCCGGACGTTCCCCTGGGGTTCTCCTTTGCTCCACTCTTGGGGGATGCGGTCGGCCCCGCCCGGGTCCGCCTGGCGCTCTGGGGGTCCTTTGGACGTCTTGGCTCTGATCTCCTTCATGTCTGCATCGATTCCTGGGAGACGGATTGATGTCTGCTCACACCAACTATCGAACACTCTTATGGAGAAACCTTATATGCACCAGCATGATAACACACACACATAGATGTGGGGTCTTTGGTGTTTAAGGAAATATTCTTGGGCTGAGGTTATCATTACTAGAGCTTGATTAATCGGTACCATGAGTTTTTCTGTGACATTGTTGTTGTATTTTTATATCTATTTTGTGTGATGTGGTTGTGTAATTCTTAGTTCACAATGTTTGGTTTGTTTTGTCGATGTTCCTTTTTCGTATTTTGTTTTGTTTTTCCCCCTCTCTCTGCCGTCCTGTGGGTATGGAGGCAGACTTCAATGTCTTCCTGTGTTTTCTTTGTTCCCCTTCCTCTCTTGTATTTTCAACTCACCCTCTCTCATTACATTTTGTTTCCTACCTCGCTTCTTCATCTTCCTTCTTTCTTCTCCTTAATTTTCCGTCTCCGTGTCCATAACATCAGGAAATAAAAACCCCAACAATTCATAATAAAGATTTTTCACACATATATCAAGTGGAGGACTATAGCAAAAGCTGTACTGCTCCGCTTGTGAAAGTAAATCTGTTGGGCTTCTACTTGGTACTCAGACACCAATTCTGAGCTCCACACTGCCAAACAGGAGACGTTTAAAAAAAAAAAAAACTTGCTTGTGAAACTCTGACAGTTTAATGGGCAATTTATTAACATTAAAATCAGATAAGAGTAATAATTTTAGTCCACCTAGTTTGTTGAAAATAAATTTTGGGATACTATACCAAAAACTATTAGAATTGAGCCAAGCTTTTAACCAATTTATTTTCAGTGTACCATTAAGGCATTCAAAATCTATTACTTTCAAGCCCCCATTGTTTATGTCTTGGACCATTTGATCTTTTTTTAAATAATGTGGCTTGTTTCTCCAAATGAAGTTGAAATTAATGGTATTAATAGTTTTTATCAGTTTGTTTGAAACAGGAGAACAACAGGTTCGATAAATTAATCTCGATAGACTTTCCATTTTCGTCAGGTAAATGCGACCAAATATAGAGAGATCCCTCTGAAGCCATATGTTTAATTTCGATTTACATTCAGCAAATTTATTTTGGATGTTCATAGTGAGGTTGGAGTTACAGTCTTTTGATATAAATGTTCCCAGATATTTAATTTCTGATCTAACAGCAATATTGCATACTTCTTTTAAGTGTGTGTCGTGAATCGCAAGGAGTTCACATTTCTTTAAATCTAACGTTAGCCCAGAGGCATTAGAGAAATGTCTTTTTTTTTCAATGGCTATTGGGATTTGTTTGTTATTTTTTAGGAAAAGCGTTGTATCATCCGCTAATTGACTGATGATTATTTCTGTTCCACAGACGTCTAATTTATTAAGATCCTCCCTTTTTTTTAGATAGATTGATAACATTTCACTTACCAAAATAAATAAACAAGGCGAAATTGGACATCCTTGAGGAATGCCAACCGAGATATTGAACTTGGGAGTGGTTCCCTCAGAAAATAAAACACAGCTACTGACATCCTAATATAGACCTCTGACTAAATTGGTGAATTTAACTCCAAATCCGAGATGATCCAAAACTGAGAAAATAAATTGGTGTTCCACCGAATCAAAAGCTTTATAGATATCCAAGAAGAGGATAAACCCATCATCACTTATCAGATCTCTATATTCAATAATGTCCATTACTAATCTAATATTGTTGTGGATTGATCTACCTTTAAAAAAAACAGATTGTGTTTCCGCAACAATATCTGAGATTCCAAATTGAAGACGCATCTTAAAAATGTAAGTTAGAAGTTTATAATCTGTATTTCTTAGAGTGATTGGTCTCCTGTTTTCAATAATTCTCTGGTCTTTATCTGCTTTTGGAATAGAAATTATAACTCCTTGACGCATTGTAGGAGGGAGACAGCAAGATTCAAAAATATCTGAGAAAAGATCATAGAGTAGACCCTTTATATCTTCCCAGAAATGGCGATAAAAATTCCCAGTAAGTCCATCTGGACCCGGAGCTTTGTTAAGAGATAAGCTCTTCATCGCTTTATCCAACTCTGATCTTGATATATTATTATCAGAGGTTTGTTTAAAATTATCATCAATTTTGGGAATATGCATTTTAATACTGTTCAATAAAACATTACCATTTTGTTCTGAGAATTTTGAGGTATACAGATTGTTGTAAAATTTAAGTATTTCTTTTGAGATTAAGGTTTCATCTGTAGTCTCTATATTGTCTTTTAATAAGGATTTTATGGTGTTTTTCTGTTGTCTCCATTTTTCTAAGTATGCAGTATTTTTCCCTCTCTTCAATTAATTTAGCCCTTGATCTAATAAAAGGCTCTGTCATGGAGTAGCCCATGTCATCTAATGGTATTGAAACCAGATTGGAGGAGCTTCCAGTATAAAGCTGGAGTGGGAGCTCCAGGCGCGAGATATCCATTTTGTGGTTTGGGCCTGGAAGGGTAACAAGTCCTAGAGCTCTATAGCTAAGGGCCTAACCTTTTGCCTGAGATTGTTTGAGCTCCCAAAAGACGTTTTTGTAGTTTGTCATTTTGTTAGAGTTTTTAATTTCTTTCTCCAGATTTTGCATTTTTGCACCAGGCACTTGTCACTTTACTGGTGGGATAATAAAGTTAAATACCCAGATTAAGCGTCCAGGGTGTCCGGGGGAATTTCATAGATTGATGAAAATGTCCGAATTTTGATAGTTTTTAAGGGGACTAAAAACCATACTTAGATTGACTGGTGCGATGCATGCAATACGACACATTTCCTCTCATCTATCGTTTAGATACTTTCGTGGATGGTTCTGAACCGTTTCATAAACGTAAGACAGCGAGCTGTGATGCGCTGCACCACTTCGCCCTTCACCGTGCTGCGCGCACGGCGCTGTGACTGTTTACAAGATATTAAAGCGCAAGTGTAGCTTTACAGACAAACAGAGCTGGCATAGCTGGCATGTGTGTTTCTGTGTGTGACAAAAGTGGCAAAGATCTAGTAGGTCCACATGAAAACGAAATCTATAATAATAATTCATCTATAAACTGACTGAGGAGGATGAAGATAAAATCTAAAAAATGGAGCAGGGATTATTGTGTTTTTGAGTCTGCTGCTTTTTAATTTTATTATTACATTGAAAATAAAATAATACCTGTTTTCTCAGAATGTTATTTCAGATTTTTGTTTAATTTTTGTCCAGTAAAGCAAACTATTACTGGTACATTTTCTAATTCGGAAGAGTAATTATTTCTATTATTAATTAATTTCTAGAGTCATTTTTGCATTTGTGAAAGCCTCTCTGAAGTTTGTTATTAAACTGTTCATTCTAACCACATGGAGAATGCATGCTTTAAATATGTTAAAATCAAAGGTCTGGTCACAGTCAAAACAGTGTTTCAGGACTGTGCCAAGTGTCCTCTTTTTTTAGAAATCAAAATAATTTAGGAGAATGAGGAGAGAGAGATAAGTGAGAGGATGGAGCCAGCTAGGAAGAGGAGGATTTCCTCTGTGTGGGAGCCAAATATTAGCAGGCTGGAAATCCCCCTGGAGTATTGGGAACAGCAAAAATTACTGTACCCCAATTTATATAGTCTAGCACTTGTGTTTTTGTGTACGCCGGCATCTTCTGTGCCTTGTGAAAGAGGTTTCGGAAGGCTGGTGAGGTGGTGTCAAGAAAAAGGAATTGTTTAAAACCTAAAACTGTTGAGAAACTGCTATTTTTGAATAAAAATGTATTTCCCCTGTTTTGTTATGATTTACACAATCATTTTCATTACACAACCTGCCATAACATATGATACTACCGTTTTGGGATAATTTACAGACAGAATACATTCAAAAAAATATTTTTATTATTCACATTTGTAATATTTTATGTAGATATATTATTTTTTGGGAACTCATAGTCATTCCCAAGAACCATAGCAGACTTACACTTAATGCATCACACATTAAGTGGCTGAGAGCTACAGCTGCATGTGATTATGTACCTGGCCAGTAGGGGGTTTGTGTTCACATGAAGCCCCGTGAGCAGAACCCTTTCTTGAACCAATTGGCTCAAGTGGTTCAATGCCTCATGGGGCTTCATCTCACCATCACTAGAGCTAGTTGTTGTCATGTTTGGTTTAAGGACCCAAATGCAGCAAGTTAAAAATTAAATGATTTATTTGCAACACAAACAAGAAACAACAACTTACAAAACACAGGAGAACTAACAAATGCAGCAACGAGGAAAACAGGTACTGGACAGGAAAGTTTGCCGGGCAACAGAGAAGGCAGGAACCAGGCAGGGAAGAATGACGACGGACCAGCAAGTAGTGACTGAATGAAAGCTGTATTTATATTGAGGAGGGAATGAGGAAGTGGCAGAGAGGACCAAGGACTAATTGGTGAGAAGCAGATGCAGGTGAGGCCAATTAGTGAAACTGGGTCAAGAGCAGAGTGGCAGGGAGACAACAGGAAAGGGAAGAATGGCAAGGGAGACAGAACACTCTTAATTAAGAAACGAGAAACTAACTAAAGATAATATGTCTAAGGAGGAATCTAAGGGGAACTTAAGGAAACACTGGAGAACAGAAGGAAGAAATAAATTAGGAAACTATCTAAAGAGAAATAAACTAAGGAAACATAAATAAGAAGGAGGACACAAACAAAAGGTGAAAACATCTAAGAGCATGAAGGGAATATGAAAACAAGGAAGTGCCATAAAATAAATACCAAAGAATAAATTAAAATGATAACTAAACCAAATAAGGAAAATAACTAACTTCAAACACAAAACCTAAGAACTATGACAGTTGTAGTCTGTTGCACCTCACAGATTTCGTACCATACATCATCAGTCATTTCCTCATTTAACTCTTTGTTCCACTTGTCTTTTATATATATGGTTATATATATATATGAGGTTTTTCTGCTAGTCACCAAGCCCTGATAAAGTTTTGACACCAATTTGCTAGCTATGTTTCAATATGCATTTCCTAGTATTTCTGTTTTGTTTTTTTATTTCCTCTGGGAGGCCTGGTTTTATTTCCTTTATATGGTAGTTTCGAACTTGTAGGTACATATAAAAGTCCCGATTTTCAAGATCAAATTCTCTTTGTAAAGTTTGAAAATTCTTTATTTCCCCTTCTTTTATAAATCTAGACACCGCATCTAGACCTCTGATTGACCACTCCTTAAATTTTGAGTTCATAGTACCTGGTTTAAAATGTGTATCATAAGCCAAATAACTAAAGATCTTAATTTATTTTTCCAAATAATATTTTCAGATTACTGTGTACTAGGTTTCCAAGGTAAATTTGACTATGGGGTCCAGCTGTTTCTCACATTCTTTGAACATTTTTCTGTTGCCTATCATAGCCCATTTTTGACCCCCCTCTGTATTCAATTCTATTTCCTTCCATTTTGTGGATCTGTGATACAACAGCAAATCAAAGGTTTTAGTTTTGCCACATAATAATAATTTTAGAGATTTGGCAGCGCCAACCCCCCTTCTTTCCTGGGTATTTGAAGTGTTGAATATCTTATTCTCAGTTTCCCTCCGTTCCAAATAAATCTGGAAATGGTTTTATCTCACTCTGCAAATTGTGAGTTGGGTATTTGCATTGGTAAAGATTGAAATAGATATAGAATTCTAGGCAGTACGTTCATCTTAATTTGATCAATTCTTAAATTTAGATCTAGCCACAAGATTTCCCACCTTTCCATACCTTTTATAAATGGTTTGATTCAATGATTTAAGATTTGTTTCATATAATTTAGTTAGCTTACTTGTTATTATTATTTCTAAGTATTTAATTGATTTCTTTATCCACTTAAAATGATATTTTTGTATAATGTCTGAGGGTAGGATATAATTAAGAGACAAAACCTGAGGTTTCCCTATATTCAATTTGTATTCTGATAGATGTCCATAAGTATCCGAAATAGCCACCAATTTATTAAGACATCGTCTGCGAAAAACCAAATTTTATGTTCAGTCTCCCCGATTTTGACCCCCTTTACATCCTCAGCTTGCCTTATTGCTTGAGCCAAAGGTTCAATAAATATTGCAGATAGTGTACAGTAGGTGAGAGGCAGCAGCCCTGCCTAGTAGATCTTTCAAGTTTAAACCAATCGGAGAGAGACTGCCATTTATCTTTATTCTCGCTTTGCGGTCCTGATATAACGTTTAAATGTATTTTATTGATTGTGAATTTAGGCCAAATCTTTCCAAACATAGATACAGAAACCTCCAACTTAAAAGCTTTTTCCACATCTAAGCTTAAAAGAATTGCACTCTCATTGTGTTTTTGTATTTCTTCAATTATGTGTAGGGTTCTCCTGGTGTTATCCTGGGTCTGTCGTCCTTTAATAAAACCAGTTTGATCTTCGTCTATCAAATCTGGTACAAAAGTTTGAAATCTATTGGAAACAATGGGTGTGTATATTTTATAGTCACAATTTAATATTGATATCTGTCTACAATTTTCACAGTATTCCATGTTTTTGCCCTCCTGTGGTATCACTGTAATTATAGCCTCTTTCCATGATCATGGAAGTACTCCATTTTTAAGTGTTTGATTAAGTGATGCTAGCAATAATGGGTTTAGTTTTTTTTAAAAAGTCTTATGCCATTCTATAGGAAATCCATCTGTCCCAGGGGTTTTTATTGGGTTTCATCTTTTTAACTACATCGTTCACTTCTTTTTCTGTTATCTGTGCACAAATTGCCGCATTTTGTAAATCACCTGTATTTGGAAGGTCTAATGAATTCAAGAACGTTTTAATTGTAGAATTGTCTGCTGTTACAGGCTGGGAGTATAGATTCTTATAGTATTCTTCGAATGCTTTTTCAATCTCGTCAGGTTTGAACATCAGTCTTATTGATACCAGATCTCTAATCTTAGAAATCACGTTGAGCTGCTGTTTGTTTCTTATTTGTCTAGCTAAGGATTTAGTTGCTCTTGGCCCTCCCTCATAATAATTTTGTTTTAGAAATCTAATTTTCTTTTCTACTTTCTTTATTACGATATCATCGATTTTAGATCTTGTTTCTTTAACTTTATTCAAGGTTTTTGTATCATTTGTTGTCTTGTGTAATTGTTCCGATGTTTCCATTTCTCTTTGCTTCTCCTGGTATTCTTTTAGTTTCTGCTTTTTATTATATGAGGTGTATGATATCAATTTGCCCCTCATTACTGCCTTCATCGCCAGGCACCCACCAGGTCTGAACTGGATTGCCCTCCAGAGGACCAGCCCCGGACATCAAGAGTCACCAACGCACCAGTGGGCAGGGGAATCAGTCACTGGCAGGGACAAATACACACCAACACACCAAGACACCTAAGAAAGGATGCTGTACCCTCACTCATACACCCCATACACACCCTATACTTCCAGGTCCAGGTACCGATGCCCCTGTAGAGCAACCAACCCCGGACCCAGGAGGTGGACCCCTACCTTCTAGGATGGAGAGAAGCAGACAGCCAAAACCCCCACAATGGCAAACCAGCCCACCAGCCCAAGTCCCTGACCAAACCACCTGTTCCTCCTCCAGACTCCAACCCTTGATGTCCAATAGCGAACAGGGGTGTGAAAAGACCCTTAGCCTCCATCCTCCAGTTTGAGTATGGTGTTGAAGCGTGTTGTTATAATGTGCATTTAAAACAGAGGGGTGGAATATGGGGAAGGCAGCCCCATTCCCCAACCCCCACCACAAGCCCTCAGTGTCTATATGCAGTTTAACAGTGGACACCAGCACCAGAGGTGAAGCTTATTGAACAGCTCTTCCTCTAGATGCCGAAAAGTGTGCCCACCCCAAAGTCCCTGCATGTGTGTCTCATGAAAATGTTATAATTAGGAGTGTCTAAGTTGTACAGTAAAATTGGGACCTAGGTCGCCATGGGATAGCAAAGATGGAAACCCCTCCTTGCACACCAGTGACATGTCCATGCCCCAAGACCCTATATGAGTGGTAAAGTGATGGAGCGGGTGGACAGAGGTGTTAGGGTATGGGGAGGGAAGGGCTGGGAGACAAAATGCCTTCCCAGGGAGCCAGCTCCCCCACTGACTCCAATAGGCACCGCTGTTCACCAAGATCCACCAGGGGAGGGAGCAGTGGCGTTGCCTGGCCTGGGCATTCCCAGCTCTAGCCCCAAACATTTCTCCTCAAGCCCTGAATGTTTTTTTCACCCCAGAAGGAATAAGTTTACATTAACTGAGCCGCCCCATGACATTAACGAAGAAGGTAGTTTTGTAATTCCCTGGCTTCAGTGAATGCAACAGAGGCACGACGGTATTCCCGATCAGAGAGGAGTTATACAGGGAATCTTCCGTGTCTTATTGGCTGACAGCCCGGTGTTTAATCTAACCTCTAGAGCGATCCTGACAGAAAATGCACATAAGACGATTTTTGACAGAAATAAGAGTGACAATTCTTTAGTTGTGAACGCTGGCAGTGGGCGGCAAACCACTGGGCCAACACATAAAACAGGTAAACAAACAATTTATATACTTTATGTCTTCAGATTTTAATGAACATTAGGCAGATTCACAGCAGTGTTTGAGAAAACAGGTCAGTTGGACAAAAGTCTTGGAAATTTTGGACCGACGTGTGTTGGTCTGCGTCTCCCCTTTAATCTGTGTCTCACTACGGCTCCTCGTCGCCCCACTGTGCTCTTTGCAAGCTTTCTCCCGGCCCGTAACTAGCCGCCTGCTTTTAGTTGCACCAGAACGTTCTGCACAAAGCTCCAAAACAGAGACTTTTCTAAGAGTTTGAATTAAAAACGGTTTTATTAATGCGGGTCAGACCCTAAAGTGAGTCTAATTCCGTATGTCTTATTCAAAACTATTATAGGTAATAATGCTTAAATATTATGTTTATACAATGTTTATATTAGCCGAAAAATACTTCATTAAGACTGGTGAGCAGGGGTGTATCTTTGAAGTTTTTAAAGAGGGCTAAATGGGGGCCAGTGATGATCTTGGGGTGTCTCACTGAAATAAAAGCAGGGCTGTAACACAAAGGGGGCGGGGCCTAGACTGAGTGACAGACATCAGAATCACATGGGAGTTTAAAGATTGATGTAAATATAAAAACTTAAAATCCATAAATAATTCTAACTAATTAAAGCTGTCTTATTATTCATTTGTCTATTATCTACACAAGAAGTGATAATGTAGGCATTTTCATAAATACAGAACAGTAGAAGCTGCTTAAGAAAGCAGGGCAGGGCATAAAAATCACATAAAAATCACAGATTAATCAATGACTGATTTAACATTTTGACCGATAATTTTGTGGGAGAAAACAAATCAAAATAGAATACCACTAGAATAAACTAGACTACAGCACTGATTAAATCAACAGTTTTACTTTTGTTCTGAGTGCAAAGACTGGTGTCTTGACTGGGACTGAGCTGTCTTGGCGAAGGTCTGCGCTCTCCGAGTGCTTTTCTAGTTAAAAGTATATAATTGAGACAATTTCCCCAAAAAATGACACTTGAATGCTAATCATGTCGTAAAGGTCATTTCCTTTTATGATTACCTTTTGATAACATCTATTAAGATAAAAGAAATCTGATGTTATATTTGGTTTACAGATTACCTAGACAGGACAGAGAATGATGAAAAGAGCAGCAGACACAGAGGTCCACCATGCAACCTGACACAGGACTAACTTTTATGCTTGTCAAGGAAAGAAAAAAATGAAAGTAATTGTTACGTTTTGAGTAATTTTATCATCCTATTTTACCTAATATTAATACTGATTTTAGAGATTATTTACATTGTCATGTTTAAGTTTTAAAATAAATACATTTTGAAGTACATATCGCTGTATTTGGCTTTGAACAAAGTGCCACAATGCTCAAGAAAGCTTTAATAAAAATATATTTTTAGTGCGTAGGTTTCCCCAAATTTCTCTAAGAGGGTGTGGGCTCAGCCCCCAATGTTCCCAGGTCCAGGAAACGCCCCTGGAAGGGAAGCCTTAGCACATTCAAACCCAGGGCCCAGAGTTGCAGCACCACCAAGCCCCATGGATTCCAAGGCAGTCCCCCCAGTCCCATCCCAGAAGGAGAGCTATACCCACACCGACATTTGCTCTACTATCAGAACACAAAAGACATTAGACTCCCAGGTTGAGTTCAGCCCCCCTCCCCCCTGTCCAAGTGCCCCCCGTAGGGGAAGAGCACCTGTCGCCAGATAGCAACAGCCTCCCCGCCAGAAAAGGAGGCCCCTTGCGCCACCTGCGCATCAAATTGCTCCCTTTAAATGAACTAAAGAAAGTATTTCTGAATCCCATATTTTTCCATTTTTGATGTTGTTGATCAGAGAGATGCATTTCTTGTAAATAGATTATCTCTGCCTTTTCTTTTTAAGTTTATTGAGGACTTTACTTCTTTTTCTTG